>BSBK01009871.1:2500-250000 GCA_027943335.1 Chamaecyparis obtusa | reverse complement strand
GTAAAAATGATTACACATAAATAAAATTGTTATGAGAGTTTGGATTCTTACTATTATATCTTATTTGGATTCTTATCTATTTAATGTTTTATTTATTTGGATTCTTAAAATATTGCATCTTCATAGTCATTTATACAACAATTATAGAAGAATTTATATAAGATATTAGAGTTTCTTATCTTTGTGAAAATTTGAAGGCTACAATGACTAGTATTTCTTGTGGAACCTTGATACTTTTGAGACTATATATTTCTCATAATTAGCTTGGTGTCTATTTACAAGAATGAACATTAACAAAACTATATTTAAGATCTTACAATTATTATTTGAATGATGACCTTAACTAAAGAATCTATACATAATTAATAAAATTGAGATCATAAAGTGATTCAGAGATCAATTTAAGTAAATTGTTTAGTTGAATAATGCATTATTACAACAAAAAAAAGTAGTATGAAACATATGATAGAAGAAATTAATCATTTCTTACCACTTAGGGAAAATATACCACTTTAGTAGAGTTTTCCTAATTCAAAACCCCTGTCCATGTTCCCACCTCTACAACAACTATGATGATGAAATGGAGTTTGTATCCTAGGGAGAATGGAGGCTAAATAGTAACATGAAAAGGTTTAATTGACAAATTTTACCTTAACCATGAAAACCTTGGCATGGAATCTTATACAGGCCCGATGTTGACAGAATGAAGTCTTGCAACATATTAATGCATTTTTTAATTGCGGATAAACATAATATAGTTCTTATTGATTACTATTTAGCAAAATTGTTGTTAGAAGTCAGATGTATAAAATACCATTTAAATGCAAATGAAGATTAAACAGAGGAATAAAAAAACATAAATAATAACAATGAAGAGATAATTTTAACGTGTTTCACCAAACCTCAGGTTACATCCACCAAATAGAGAGTCCAATATTATTATCTACCAACTATGAAAAAGGTCTTGAATATACATATATTTCTTGCAAATAGAAAATGATATATAGTCCACATAATTCGGTACATTTCCACTCCATTGGGAGAGACTCCCACCCTATCAATGAGCTAGTGATGCAATGTGTTGGCATGTGGGTGGCTATGATGGTGTTTCCTATGCTTGTGGTGAATCTCATAATGATTTTCCTTATAGATTTTTCTACACCTTTTGATGATGAATTTCCTCCTAATGAGCTAGTTAAGATTGAAGAGTAGTATTTAGAGCACTAACTAGTCTTCCCTCTAGATGGTTGTTCCTTATGACTTTTGACAAACTTGGCATGCTTGGTAGGCATGACTTTTAAAGCAAGCATAATAGTTGTTCTTTTAGCATCCCACCTTCTTGGTAGTTTTCATATTTTATTTCATAGATATAGTTGGTCAACGAAACAAATTTCACACAATAGGAAAAGTGAGTCTTAAAAATAACGAAGGGTTCACATAAAATATTTTGAGATTATATTATTTTTTCAATATGTATATTTAATTATTTAGTTGTATTTCATTGTTAGATTAAAAATAACGAAGGGTTCATATAAAAGATACTTTAAAAGTGATTTTGTGGTAGAGAGATTAGCCACTACCTTTAGCTAGCAAATGTTGAAGTCTCTTTAATTTTTTATTTGCCTTACAAAATAAGTGTTGCATTATAATATAGTATTTGGTAAGAAAAAAAATTTCATTAATTTCAAGAGGCATTTTGTGTGTAATCACATGCCAATATAATATTAAAATAAAAATATTTTAAAAATAATAATCTATTATACAAATAATTTTTATTTGAAGAAAAAATCTATATTAAGAAAAGAAAACAATGTAGATAAAAAAAAATTTAAACGTAGTTACTGGTTTTACAATGTTATAGTACTAGTGAGAATTACAATATCTCATTTTTAAAAATAAGATAAATGAAGATTTAGTAGAATAGATAATTTACATTGACTTATAATTTTTTTAAAAATAAATTAATAATTTTTACATTAGAATTGCAACATTTGAGCTGATGTGTTAATCAAAATTCATTGGATATTAATTTGGAGCGATTTAACAACATAGAATCAAACAATAGGCTGCCATGAAAGGAAGGAATCACATTACAACAGTGTAGCAAAACATTGTCAAAAATAGATCAACCATTTAAGTGGAAGCAATAATTAATTGGGTGAAAAGGCCCAATCCAAAATGTCTACACAACTTAATGTCATCTAATAAATAAAAAATGAGATAAAGTTAGAAGAATACATGAAAGATGTTAATTTGAGAAAATTGATATTGTTTTTGAAAAGCTCCAAATAATCTTGATAGATTTCGAAATGGAAATTCTCTAGTTAAACTTGACCCTAACCTGTGTCTCGCTCCAGATGAAAGCTCTGCAAATAATTTGCCTGTAGTTGTAACAGTAGGCTTGTAAAGAGCTCTATTGGATAATGCTCCAGAAAAGCATTGTCATTGTCAGAGTAAACTTTAAAAAATAGAAATTTCTATGCAGAAAACTATTATTATCGACATAGTAAATTCTGAAACAACAGAAGTTTCTATTCAGAAATAAAACTTTCTCATATAATGATTTTGTGTATCTCTTAAAAAAAATGGCCCTATAATTATTTCTATTATATTCTTGACCTTATCATTTGAATAAAACGAAGATGATCTGATCCGAAAAGAATTATCCCGTGATATCCTCGAGGAAAACAAATCAGTCCAAAAATTAAACGTTCATTGTGTTGCCACTTGCAGGCATGGTGTGTGGCAGCTAAGGTTTCGATCTCATTGTGGATACAACGTTAACACATAAAAGTTCAATCTCATTAATTAAAATTCAATATAGTTAAACAACATTTTATAAAAAATCTCAATATAAACACTCGACTGAACCAGTAAAAATAATTCACTAAAACTTTATTTTCACTAGATCACAAAAACATTCAGTTATTAAAAATAAAACTTCAATATCTAATCTGATTGATTTGTACTGCTGTGGTGGAGAATAACCATTTTATCAAAAATCTTCTCTCAACTATAATATTCTGAACACTTGCCTCAATCAATAAAGAAGATTGAACTAAAATTTAATTTTCACTATATCACAAAAACATTCAAACTTCAATATCTAATCTGATTGATTTGTACTGCTGTGGAGGAGAATCACCATTTTATAAAAAATCTTCTTTCAAATATAATAGTCTGAACACTTGCCTCAATCAATAAAGAAGATTCAACTAAAATTTCATTTTCACTGAATAGAACCAAAAAATGTCAGTTCCGAAAAGCAAAACTTCAATATCAATCCACAGTCTAGAAAGGAGAGAACTAATAATGTCCTCCTTTACCAAACAGTGTACAAAAGAAGTTCAAAACAATGAGCTCACTAAATCACTCCCATTACTCCCCTGTCTCTGCAATGGCCATCAGTTCTGTTTTTCCTTTTATGTTCTTACTATTCAGATACACAAGCCTTCTGTACTGCTTCTATATTGCACACCCAGTAGCAGCAATAACAGACCCACAAGAAGGTAATTAAATCTGTTTACAAGAACTCATAAATTCTTAGCTTTCATTCATCAGGTAGAGTTCTTGAAGATGTCTCTTTTAAGCTGTTTGTAATTAATGTGTATATTTCTTTCTTGTGAGTTTGAACAGTTGAAGCTCTGAAGATTATAGCAAACAAACTGCAAAACAGAAAGTGGGACTACACATTCATTTCGTGCAATTTGTTTCCCGTTTTTGTCTTGGATGGTACGCCCATGCCCACTCCCTTTCTCACCTTATTTAATACTGCCATCCTTATTACAAACTTTATGGTATGTACGTCTATTTTTAGGCATTTATAAATTTCATATTATCAGATCATCTAATATCTTACAGGCATTTAGCTCATAAACAGATCATCTAATATCATCACCATTGCCATTTGGCGTGTGAAACTTCCCGTTGAAGGCTAAGAAAATTATATTACGTAACTCAAGCAGAAGATTCACTTTCTTAGTCTTTTTCTATTGCAATTTTGGCGTGTGAAACCTTCTGTGTGAAGGCTAAGAAAATTGGCGCTTGCGACTCAAATAATGCATTGCTTGTGAACAAGGGCCTCTAGACATAGATAAAAGTTGCATATTAAGTACAAATATTTAAGGTCTGTTTGGGGATTGGAATTAGACTGGAATTGACATTATCTTATTCTGGATAATGTCAATTCTACATTTGTGTCCATCCGAAAAATTGGAATTAGAATTTCAAAATTCCAATTTTGCCCCAAAATGGGCATTTGCATCTTCCACTCAAATAGGTGGAATTGGAATTTCAAATTCCAATTCCAATTTTTATAAAACCAAATTTAATATTTCGTGGGATTCGTGACTATAAGAATGTATATTATATTGCTATAAGGATGTATATATATATATATGTGTATATACATATGTATATATACATATGTGTGTGTGTGTGTGTATACACACACACACACACACACAAATGTGTGTATATGTATATACACATATGTGTGTATTTGTGTATATATTTACACGTGTATATGTGTATACATGTATGTATATACACATGTATGTATATATATATATATATGTGTGTGTGTGTGTGTATATACACGTGTGCATATGTGTATACTTGTGTATATATACACATGTGCATACGTGTATACTTGTGTATATATATAAACGTGTGTATGTGTATATATACAGATGTGTGTATATGTGTATATATATACATATGTATGTGTGTATATATACAGACATATACACACCATATTCAAAGAAATTAAAATTCCTTATGCATCTTCTCAGTCATCTCCCGGGTGAACCAAATGGGTCAGCCCATATTCCTCAATGAGTTTGACTCAATGGGTTCATTTGAACCACTACTCATGAATCATGGGTCAATGAGTTTGACTCAAAAAACTACATAGTTGAATCCTGATAGCAATATCACAATTTGACTTTGCTGTGGGAAAAAAAATATCTCCTACTTATATTTAAAGTTTACCAAATTTAATCAATAAAATTTCACAAAATTAATAAAAAAAGAATTTTATTATTTCAAATAAACTATTTTTAACCAAAAAAAAATCTAATAATTAAAGTTTCATAAAGCTCCTCACCATAAAATTCAATATTAAATATTATTTAATGTAGATAACAAGGCTAATGCATAAATTAACCCTTCAAAACATTCAAAAGATACCAATTGTTCAACGATGAAATTGAACAAGATACCAATTGTTCAACGATAAAATTGAACAATACAACTCTGAAATGTCTTCGAAAACATCAGTTACTACCAATAACATAGTTCAACGATAAATTGAACCATACTCCCAGACCCTCTTTGGACGAATTTGAATTGCTTATCTATTACGAAGGATATACTTGCCCAACCAGCACCCACATATTTCTTGCCTAACAATTTTAATCTATCTATTCCCCCAAAATCTTCTTCCTTAGTTGCGCTGCGAATTCCAAAACCTTCTCTGAAGAGGGAAGGGATTTCTTGACACTGTCCCTCTCCATACATCTCTTAACCCATGCATTTAGCAATGGATACTCACTCTCAAAGGGTATTTTGAAATTCCCAAGACTTTCATAAGTATGAAACCATGAAGCAAAGGGAATGAATGCAATATCCAGGAACCCAAAATCCTTTCCACTGAAGAAAGGGAGAGACCCACCTTCTGACATTTCATTCAATGCACCTTCTAACAGTTTGAAGCATTCCAACAGGTCGACCTTGGCCTGCTCCTGAGCCTCGTCTTTCGACCTCATTATACGAGCTCCCGCATCATAAAACTACACCCACAGAACATTTTGGTTTGACAATACCCCAACATAAACAAACGATATAATTCTAAATAGGCAACCAAACCCATGAGAAATGCATTAAATAAATAAAGTGTTTTTTTAGAGGTGAATGCCTTACCTTCTTATCTGTGAAATCTGCCCAGAAGCGGGCAAGGGCACGGTCATATGGCTTGGAGGGTAGAAATGGTGTCGAATCCCAAGCCTCGTCAATGTACTGAACAATAATGAGAGACTCGCATACAGGCTGGCCATTGTGGATCAGAACAGGGATTTTCTTGTGTATAGGATTCATCTTCATGAGGAGTTCACTTTTATTACTTAGCACCTCTTCTCGGTATTCATACTTCACACCTTTCTCCTCCAAAGCAATTAAGACGCGCATGCCAAACATACTCACCCATGTGCTGAGTACCTTCACTTCCTCCATCCCAACCACACCTAAAACCCCAAAACACTAAATTTACACTACTGTAGATAATCTCGCACAAAAACACAGAAGTCACAATATTAAATCACCACAATATCTATGTTAAAAGAAACAAACCCAAGTTCACATACCTGTAAATAGTCACTGACGATGCCTAGACTTCAATTCACAAGCAGCACCCAAACTTCAGCTGTAGCGCTTTAATCTTGATCTTATGAGATTAGATCAAAGAGGGTACGAGGATATTTTATAAGAAAGCCCGCTAGATTTCTAGAAAGTTCGAGGGTAAGTCACATGAAGCACCACAAAGACACAGATGTAGCCCCTTTGGGGAAGCCCTCTGGCCGGTTAGAGCTAAGCGTTGTGCTGACGTTGGCTCTTACGTAAGATGAGCAATAATGATATCTTCGTGGTTAGAGAAAAAAGGTCGGTCAAACTCAGGAGGCACTAGACAACATTATGATTAGGGCTTCGTGGCAATGGATACAAAACGGACGTTGAGCTGCTGCCTTGTAAAGCAAGGCACATAATCCTCACCACATAGGGCGTGGCCCACGTCAAACGATACTAGACTTCCATCATCATCGAGATGCTGAAAACATGTTTGGGCATTTATTATTATTAGTTCCTGCCATAGGCATAGGCAGGTAACTATTGGAATCATTTGATGCAAAAATAATTATTATTAGTCAATCAGATTTTATTATTTTTGAATCTATTTGTATAGCGGATAGTTTGATAATTTTAATATATTTAAGAGAGTTGAATAATAATATTTATTTAAAATTCTATTGGTCCTCATAAACAGATCATCTAATATCATCACCATTGCCATTTGGCGTGTGAAACTTCTCGGTGAAGGCTAAGAAAATTATATTATGTAACTCAAGCAGAAGATTCACTTTCTTAGTACTTAGTCTTTTTCTATTGCCATTTTGGCGTGTGAAACCGTCTGCGTGAAGGCTAAGAAAATTGGCACTTGCGACTCAAATAATGCATTGCTTGTGAACAAGGGCCTCTAGACATAGATAAAAGTTGCATATTAAGTACAAATATTTAAGGTCTGTTTGGGGATTGGAATTAGACTGGAATTGACATTATCTTATTGGGGGCTGGAATTAGACTGGAATTGACATTATCTTATTCTGGATAATGTCAATTCTATATTTGTGTCCATCCGAAAAATTGGAATTAGAATTTCAAAATTCCAATTTTGCCCCAAAATGGGCATTTGCATCTTCCACTCAAATAGGTGGAATTGGAATTTCAAATTCCAATTCCAATTTTTATAAAACCAAATTTAATATTTCGTGGGATTCGTGACTATAAGAATGTATATTATATTGCTATAAGGATGTATATATATATACATGTGTGTATATACATATGTATATATACATATGTGTGTGTGTGTGTGTGTATATATGTATACACACACACACACACACACACACATATATATATATGTATATATACATACATATATATATATATATATATATGTATATATATATATATATATATATATATATATATATGTATATATATATATATATATATATATATATATATATATATATATGTATATATATATATATATATACATATATATACACACACACACACACAAATGTGTGTATATGTATATACACATATGTGTGTATTTGTGTATATATTTACACATATGTGTATATGTGTATACATGTATGTATATACACATATGTATGTATATATATATATATATATATATATATATATATATATATATATATATATATATATATATATATATATATATATATATATATATATATTTATTTATTTATGTGTGTATATATACACATGTGTGCATATGTGTATACTTGTGTATATATACACATGTGTGCATACATGTAGACTTGTGTATATATATAGACGTGTGTATGTGTATATATACAAATGTGTGTATATGTGTATATATATACATATGTATGTGTGTATATATATAGACATATACACACCATATTCAAAGAAATTAAAATTCCTTATGCATCTTCTCAGTCATCTCCCGGGTGAACCAAATGGGTCAGCCCATATTCTGGAAATCATTTCTAGGATTTGTATCTTCCAGAATTGCAGCATCTTCCAGAATTGACTATATCCAACACTTGGTATTCCAGCACCCAAATAGAGAACTCTTTATTTGGAAATGTATTATTATCTATTTATTTTATTTTATTTATTTAAAATCTAAAGAAAGTTCATTTAAGAATATAAAAGATCATAAATGAGAAGCACTTTATAATATTCATTTGAGGAATTAATGAATGTAGTGCACTTCAGCCTAACAAAAGATAAATGAGAGAAAAGCCATAATTTAATAGTTTGTAGTCTTATAGACTAATTTTGGACACATGTTCAAATACATTAAAAATTGTCTCTATAATCATTTTTGGACATTCAAAGAAAAATTGAAATAGACGTGTGAAAGACAAAGCTAATCTAAATGTAAGAATTTATTGGTCTACATATTTTTTTCATCAAATTAAGTTGGCATAAAAAATAATTTTTGAATTAGCTATGATCTTTTTAACCTAAAAGCTTCAATGTAATTGTGCGATTACTTCTAAATCTTTTTCTTATTTTGATATATGTATTGTAACAAAGAAAAACATTATTCATTTGATTTAAGTAACAATTTGAAGTATTTTAGAGTCCCTTCAAAACTTGTTTGAACCTTAATAAAAACTAATTTGTAGCATGTTTCTAGAAATTCACAATAGAAGTTAGAAATAAGGTTACTAATGTGCTCACTAAATAAGATATTCAAGACAATCACATCAAGATGAATAAAATAATTATAAAAACTTACATTCAATGCCACACTTACAAAGCTAAGCATACAATGTCTAAAATTGACCTCATATGTGCAGATCTGAGTAAGTCACATAATTTTGAAAAATTCTAGGCATTTGATCTAGTAGAAAATATATTTGGCTAGAATTTTCTTACCTTAGATCCATACACTTTTGTCCACAAATCATGATTTTAGGGACATGTTTAGGATATTTTTGAAAAATATTGATTCTCTTTTTATAAAGCCCCTTGGAATACATATTGAATACAAATCTCATAACTTAATGCTTGATCTAATGATCTCAATCTAGTCCATTATAATATTGGAACATGAATAGTTTTAACTAGGATCCTAAAAGAATATCTAATAACTTACTCTACCTTTTTTTTGGTAAAAGAATTGATATTGTGAAATGGGTGTATGTGATCTAGGTTAACTATAGAAAAATGAGTGATTTCAACAATAACAAATAGATTATAGTAAGAAAGACAAACCTAGTTAACCATATTTGGAAGAGAGATATAGAGAGGAAATCATATCTTAAATTAGAGTAAAAAGTATTGGACATAGAATATGAGTTCCTTATTTTGAAAAAGTCAAAAGTTGGCAGAGGTGAGCTAGAGTGTAACTAGGAAGCTTAATAATATTGTCTCATCTACTTCAACATAGAACAATAGGACAAGGATGTTGTGTGATACAATCCGAACTCCTTCAGTTATTTGTAGTCTATCACAACTTGTAACACTCAAAATCCTCTACCACTTTCACTTTTATATCTAAACCTTTACACACAACAAACATGGAAGAAGGGTTATGTCATATAAGGATTTTCCTAATACAAAACCCATGTTCATGTTCTCATCTCCAAAAGAACTATGATGATTAAATGGAGTGTATATCCTAGGGAGGATGGAGGTTAAATAGTGACATGAATATTATTGAATTGACAAATTTCACCTTAAGTATGAAAACCTTGGAATAAATGTAATATGGTTGATTGTGATTAATATTTGAAAAATTGTATCATTGAATGCATTAATCCTTGAATGAATATTTGTAATTGATATTTCTCAATTGAATGATAAAAATGTTGTTTCACTTTTCTATTATTTGAAATTATAGATAGACTTTTTTTTTATTGTTTTCCCCTCTGGCATGTGTTGGCATCAATGTCAAACATAAGATGCTATGATGTTTGATTATATCTCTTACTTGTCATATTTGATCACTTTGATGATATACTCAGCTTATCATAGTGATGAATTTTATTGATAGTCACTTGTGACTTGACTTGGATTATACTTTGGTTACATCATTCTTGGCACTTGAAAATGAGGATTAGGTTTTCGAAACTTGTTGGCATTGAGATCACAAGCATCCATAATTACATATGTTATAGTTTCTTTCATTTTGAAGCTAAAGTTTATATTGTTTTTGAATAATCTTACTTATAAGACTTCATATTTATATGTGCATAATGAAGATTTGATTACAAGCCAATACACTTACAAAATATATATTTGTGAAAGTTGAATACAATCTGAAGAGCCTAATGGATAGGCATCTTCATCATAAATGAGCACTTGTAAAAGTTTAAAGCTCACTACATTTGATTGAGAAGGTTTATTACAAACCCAAGGACATAGACATATTAAAAACCTATCATTTGTGTGATTAAAAAGAAAGGGATAAAATCCCACCTCAATGACATGAAGAGTTTGGTATTATTTATGAAATAAGTCAATTGGATAGAAAATGTGAAGTCTATTTTGAAGCACATTTTCATTGTTTCATTTCAATGTCTCAAAATTGGAAGCCCTTGAGCTCGGGCTAGGGCATATTTGAGACATTTGGGGTTTGGATCACCTATGGAAAAGGAAATGATAGTCAATTTGAGTTTAGTTGGTCATTATTCTGGTATGCATAGTGTATGAGTAGGCAGTTGTAATCTGAGTCTCCATCGGTGTGAGATATGATAAGAGATCTTTAGAATCTCAGACAACATTGATAGTTGGTTTCTTTTCATTATTTTCTATTAGTCTTTTAAAAGGAAATAGTAAGCTTTTTTTTCACTTGTTAATTTATTTTTTGAAAAATGAGGTCTCATAAATCCAAACACAAGTCCTTTATTTCAAAATTGTGTTTTAATGTTAGCATTTAGGACTTGATACTTGTAAATTGTGGCATCTTTGTTAAGGGCATCATATCTAGTTTTTTGTGACAATCTCATTCAAGAGTTATGTCTGGTAAAGATGTGTTAAGTTTTTTTCAATAACTCTAGTACAGGTTTCTTCCAAATCATATCAGCTTTTTGTTTATTAAGGGACAGTTATTTTTGTTAAAACACTCTATAAAAGTTTAGTAAATGTAAACCCTAGTTATGGTTTTGGGTTTCTATAATGCCTTTGTCTTTTGTGTACAATTTGGAGGAAGTAATTCATGATTTGATTAGTTTTGTGTACTCTTTTTAAAAATGTTTATCATGTATTATGTAAATGAAACCTAAACCCTCTGATTCATAGTCTTGTGTCTTTTGAGTTTGGTACTTTTGATCAGGAGATTATTTGTGTTAATAACGTTATCGTTCTTTTGTTTGAGAAAGAGTATTTCCATGATGCATTATTCAAGGAACACATTGTGAACATACTATTCGCTAAACGACAATGATACATTTGATAATCAATTTCTGAGGATAATTTTGTGAAACAAGAAGTTGTATATTCTATTTGGAATAGTTAAAATGAATGGCATAACATTGATTTTAACACTACCTTTTAACTTCCAATGAGTAGAAACCAAGGATAGTTTCTTTCACTATCTCCAATTGGTCCAACTCAACTATAGTTTCTTTCACTATCTCATCCGGGACGTGCAGCGTAGTACCAATGATTTTTTCCGCAATCTGCAGGCCCATCTTTACTCCAAGCTTTCAGGAATGAAATCTTCACGTCACAGTGACCAATTATTTCAGCCTACATCTAGTCATAAATTGGTTTGTGGATTGCCATTCATTACAAGATTTCACTGCTTGTCCGCCCTTCATGGAGGCTCACAGCTGAATGTCCCATTTAAGAGAGTGTTCAGTGATAGGTGTCCTTCCATGGCTATGGCATATATAGTATTATTATCACATTTATTCCGCACTCCTTTAAAGCATTTTCTAAATTATCCCCCCATATTATGTTATATACGCAGTAACAATGTTTGTCAAGCGAAAAGTGCGTAGTAGCACAAATTTGGTTACATTGTAAAAATGATTACGCATAAATAAAATGGTTATGAGAGTTTGGATTCTTAATATTACATCTTATTTGGATTCTTATTTATTTAATGTTTTATTTATTTGGATTCTTAAAATATTGGATCTTTATAGTCATTTATACAACAATTATAGAAGAATTTATATAAGATATTAGAGTTTCTTGTCTTTGTGAAAATTTGAAGGCTACAATGACTAGTATTTCTTGTGGAACCTTGATACTTTTGAGACTATATATTTCTCATGATTAGCTTGGTGTCTATTTATAAGAATGAACGTTAACAAAACTATATTTAAGATCTTACAATTATTATTTGAATAATGACCTTAGCTAAAGAATCTATACATAATTAATAAAATTGAGATCATAAAGTGATTCATAGATTAATTTAAGTAAATTGTTTAGTTGAATAATGCATTATTAGAACAAAAAAATTGTAGTACGAAACATATGATAGAAGAAATTAATCATTTCTTTCCACTTAGGGAAAATATACCACTTTAGTAGAGTTTTCCTAATTCAAAACCCCTGTCCATGTTCCAACCTCTACAACAACTATGATGATGAAATGGAGTTTGTATCCTAGGGAGAATGGAGGCTAAATAGTAACATGAAAAGGTTGAATTGACAAATTTTACCTTAAGCATGAAAACCTTGGCATGAAATCTTATAGAGGCCCGATGTTGATAGAATGAAGTCTTGCAACATATTAATGCATTTTTTAATCGTGGATAAACATAATATAGCTCATATTGATTACTATTTAACAAAATTGTTGCTAGAAGATAGATATATAAAATATCATTTAAATGCAAATGAAGATTAAACAGAGGAATAAAAAAACATAAATAATAACAATGAAGAGATACTTTTAACATGGTTCACCAAAACTCGGGTTACATCCACCAAATAGAGTGTCCAATATTATTATCTACAAAGTTGTGAAAAAGGTCTTGAATATACATATATTGCTTGCAAATAGAAAATGATACATAGTCCACATAATTTGGTACATTTCCACTCCATTGGGAGAGACTCCCACCCTATCAATGAGCTAGTGATGCAATGTGTTGGCATGTCGGTGGCTATGATGGTATTTCCTATGCTTGTGGTGAATCTCATAATAATTTTCCTTATAGATTTTTCTACAACTTTTGATGATGAATTTCCTCCTAATGAGCTGGTTAAGATTGAAGAGTAGCATTTAGAGCAGTAACTAGTCTTCCCTCTAGATGGTTGTTCCTTATGACTTTTGACAAACTTGACATGCTTGGTAGGCATGACTTTGAAAGCAAGCATAATAGTTGTTCTTTTAGCATCCCACCTTCTTGGTAGTTTTCATATTTTATTTCATAGATAATATAGTTGGTCAACGAAACAAATTTCACACAATAGGAAAAGTGAGTCTTAACCTAAACAATTTAATAATTGGATAGCATGTTGCATTCGATATTATTCTTTTGATAATAAGCCAAAACTTTATGATTGAATGTGAGTACCGAATAGTACTTGAAATAAGTATTTGGAATAGACACTTATAATGCAAATAATGAGTTCATCAGATTATTTATCTTAGGACAAGTAAACATATATAATACATTATAAGGGAGACATCTATTGCATAGGAAATGGCCATGCATCTCCATCCAAACACTAACACACCTAAGAAACCTTATCCCTATTAGATAACATCTACACAAGAAAGTTCACATAGGATAATATCTAACAATAGATTATTCTACACTCACACCCACCCTTAGGCATAACTAGGTCAATAGAAGAATATTTGAGTCCAGACAATAAGGCTTGATTATGTGCACAATTACAAAAAACTCTAATGTAAGGGGGACAAATGGAGAAAATAAAGTGGGAAGAAATCTCCCCAAAAGAGAGAAAAGAAAGAGAGAAGAAGTTCACAAGACAGTGAAGGAACTTGAAAGTTCCATGTATCTAGGTGTCGATGTCCTTGTCAAACTATGACTAAAATTGATAGTAGGAATCAATACCTTAAAAATTGAAGAACATGGCTATAATGGATGACCCTTAGATTGTGATGTAACCCAATATTGAATCATTCAACATAGGCTCCCAGCCAAAATTGAACCAATGTTGAATCAAATGCATCAAGTTAACTAGCATTATCAAGTGAAGAGAAATCAGGGAATCTAGATATAAATAACACACTATCAAAATGGAGATTGGATCACAATGCATATCATTTTACTACACTCTCATCCAACTTATTATTATTCTTTATACTAAAATCAATTATTATTCTTTTTATTGAAATCAACCCACATACATCGGGATGAAACCCCTAATAGAATTTTATTAAAGTTCATGTATTACAATGCCCTTAATCCCCTGATTTTGGAGCTTTATCATGTAGTATTTTTATGGGCACAAAGAAAATAATGTACCACTAAAATAAGTAAAGAGAGAGAGAGAATGCAATATATGAGGTAAAAAGTAGCATGTCGCCTAAAAAAGATTATTTTAGGGTTTCCTTCATTTGACAAATATGACATATGGAAGAGACATCTTCAAAAACCACTGCACACTGAGAAAATGACAAACAAGAGTAGACTCTAGGATAAATTCTCCTCACATAGGGCCCACAAAGGTACCTCCTGGACTAAAATAGGTAAACTGCATCCTGCAAAAGAAAGATAATTTGCACCTTCGCAACAAGTGTTGCCTTTCAATAAAACACATAGCAGAAAGCTTAAATGAAGTCTATGAAAGGAAAAATCCTGTCAAAAGTTGTGGCCAAAAGGGTCAAAGGGGATGCCGAGTTTATTTTTGAAGACTTTAGGAAAATTGTGTGTTGTTGAATTGGCCTTTTTTAAATTGGAAACATCATGAGATGCCTAAGATGTGATGAGGATTTGGATTCTTAATATTAAATCTTCCTTGGATTCTTAACTATTTAATGTTCTATTTACTTGGATTCTTAAAATATTATTTCTTCAGAGTCATTTATATAATAACTATTAATTGCAACTTGGTATGCAATTTGTACGCCGAATAAATGTTAAGTTGCTTTTTTTCTTTGATTTATATGTTTAGCTTTCTTGATTTAAATTTTCTATTTTGTATGTGTAGTATTTAACAATTTATTGTTTATTTATTATTTTATATATTAATTGAATTATATATTTCTAATTTAAAATGTAGATAATGCATTATAATTTATGTCATATTATTATTGAAATTTGTAATATATATAATCTTTAGTGTAGATTATTAATTCAAATTAACTAATTAATCAAATATACAATTATAGATATTTTTAATCATTTAGATTAAATTTTACTAATATATTATAATTGTTTATGATTACTTATTAAATAAAAGTTAATTATATGTTGATAGTAATTTAAGTTTATTTATTTAATTTAAAAGTGTAAATTATTATTTATATTATAATCATTATAAATATTTATATTTATATATAAATTACTATTTGAAATGATAATTTAACAAAAATGTTATCTAGAAATTTTTAAATTTTTTAATGATATAATTAAATTTTATTGATTCTTGACTCATTCAAAATTGTAATTAATATAAAAAATGATGCTTCAAACACATTTAAAAAAATACTCTCTTTAATGTTGACTATAATTTCTAGTTTGAAATTATCATAATATTTAAATATATTTTTGGTAACAAATAGGAATATTTATAATCAACTTACAATAATTAATTAAAAATATAAGTTAATTTAGTTATAATATAATTTCTAAGGAACATTATTTAAATATCAATAGTATTTAGTTGTTAAAATTATTTCATTTTATAGAGATAATAATATTTGTAAATTCTTTTAAAATTAAATTATTGAAAAATGAAGAGAAGTTAGTTTGTGAAATTTATTTGATTGATTGTAAATAAGGGAAGTTAGTTAAAGGGAAATTAATTTTGATTAACATAGATGATAATGTTTACAAATTTAAAACCTAGATAATGTGAACGTCTACTCAATAATTATTATTATATCAAATCTATTATTATAAATTAATTAAATATAAATATAAATTATATGATTAATATTTAATATATGGGTGGCTTGAAGAAGTTGGGTCCCACTTTTGGCCAAAAAATGGAAGTGTTTTCTCTATTTTTCAAAATTTCTATCAATTGATGTCCAAATTTGAAGCACTTAAAGATTGAATCTTGGAAAACTTCAGTAATATAAAATTTAGTGCTTGGAATCTAGTTTTCAAATATGTAATTTATTTCAATACCCATATGGTATTAATTGAATTTTAGTATGCATGTCTAAAAATCACTTTTTCAAAATGCCTGTTTTAGGACCACACCTCACGCATGTACGGACACCCTTTTTCGAAGTAAATGAATGTATTTTTGGGAATCCTTTTGGGAAAAGGTACCTAAAACACTGAAGATTGGTCAGAATATTTTATCTTATTTTTTTATTGAATATATTATTTTATTAATTATTAATTGAGTATAAAGTACATTTTTGAAACCTTTGGTGTACGGACACCATAATTTGATGATAACTTCACTTTTTTTCAAATTTTTTTTTTAAATTCAAAAGAATTCTATATAATTTGGTCACATATAACTCATTTTAAAAAAAAAATAAAAATTAAAAAAGTTATTAAAGTTTTAGTTAACCTTGGTATTTCAAGTGTAGGTACCATGTTGGCTTAATAAATATTGTATAAATATTAAAATTCATCATATCACTATAAAATTTATATTTTTATAATCTGCACAATAAGAGCTAAAATGAGTTTTCATTTTATCAAAAAATTCATTGAGGAAGTTGTCCTAAAAATTATGGCAAGGTAGAAATTTTACTCTGTAATGCCTTAGCCATTTTTTTGCAGGGTCAAGCACAGGCTTGGTGGGACCAAGCCTGTCTTGAACCAAAACTCAAGCTAGGAGGTAAGGTTCCTACCCATAGATTTACAAATTGGGTGCCCGTTTGGTAAATCTAAAAACGGGCGCTCATTTTTTGAAACTAAAAATGGGCACCCATTGTTTAAAGAGTCATTGCAACCAAAAAAACCAGACTATGGGCCTGATCTAATGATTAACGACTTTTTATTTTATTTTCTATTGATTCGTAGCAGACAAAGAGAACATTTTTGCCAACATTCCTTTTTTTTTGTCTTATTTTGGATTTGACATTCAGAAAAGATTGATTGAACTCAAATTTTGGTGCAAAAATGGGATCAAACCTACGTAGAAAGAGGTCAATGAAGGTTCTGACACCTGAGGAGATTGCAAAAAATAGAGAGGAGGAAAAATGACAATGAGAAAAAAGAGAAAGACTTCGAAACCCGAATAATGTTGGAGCATAGAGTTCAACAATTGTTTCAGAAGAGGAGGACAATGAAGACACCATAATGGATGCAGAGGTTGAAGAAGTAAAATTAGGTGCATCTTCTAATCCAGTATTGGATACAAGTATGTCTTCGCATCCAATTGTTACAACTTATTCTGATAAAGATGTTCATGATTTGCTAGAAGTAGGTTACAATAGAAATGATTTAAATTTTATTCCTGAAAATAGATTAACAAGTTTAATTGCACATGAAATTTTAGAAATTAGTAATGTTAATCATAATGATAAAGGAACTGAAAGTCAAACCCCAATTGAAACTGAAAATTAAACACCAATTCAGATTGAAATCAACAATGTAAATATAGACATAGAAACACTGATTGAGAAAGAAACTTATTTGAATGATAATGAAATAAATGAACAATTTCAATTAAAAATTGATGTGTTAGACAATCTGCATGGTTTGGTTTCATCGAGACAGATTAGGACACACGCGAGAAGATTATTTAGACAATTTTTTTTATAATAAGAAATTTGGGTTTCAATGTCAATTAATGTTACAATTAATTAAAATGTCTAAAATGTGAAAAGTGATGAAGAGGTTAGGCATTTATGTGAAAACTAAGAAGAAGGATAAGTCTCTAAAACAAGTTGTATCAACTGTTGCTAGTGCCTTTGACACAATTGGAAAGAAAAGTCATTCTAAATATAGTAATGCGGCACGATGAGCAATAACGATAGCTTTAGTAAACAAAACTACTACTAATAAAAGAATGATTTCAAACATAAGTGGATATCTTAATATTAATCATAAAACTTTAACAAGAGCTGTAAAGAGAAGAGTTAACTTTGAAAGTGATCCGACAAACCATTTATGGACCTTCAGTGGCAGACTCTTGAGGTCTAACATGAAACTTACTGGTGAAGTCAAAACTTTGATTGAAAATTTTTGGCACGATAATACAAGAGTATCCCCTAATGCCAGAGATGTTCTTCAATTAAAAGTCGGTTCAAAAGTTCATGATCCACATCCAAAACACCTTTTAGATATGACTCAAACAGAATTGTATAAAACATTTGTGGATGATAAGGTGTTAACTATTAGTATTAGTCAAAGATCTTTTGAAAAATGTAAACCATGGTATGTAAGGATTAACAAAGAAATAATCACTCGTTGTTGCAAAACTCATGTTCAATTTCATTATCATTATGATATTTTTTGATCTATATGTTCTACTATGTATACTAATGAAATGTTGTAGGAATGTGGTATAAATATAACACCTGAAATTGTAAAGGAGTTTATATCAAATTTGTTTTGTAACCCACCTAATGAGCAATTTTATCTTTTGAATCCATGTGTTTCTGGTGTATGTGATGTATGTGGCAATCTTACATTATCAGATGAATGTTTGCATGAAAATATTTCATTTGATTTTGGACAACAATTAGTTGATGTACAAAGATTTAAAACTGTTGAGTATCATTGAAGGATGGAAAAGTTGGAAAATGGTGCGACCTAATAATTGAAAAACTTAGTGTTAATGCTTTTATGAATGAATTCAAGAGTAAGGTCGTACCTAAATATGTGAAACACTCTCACAATTCTAGATGGCTTGATGGATAATTTCGCATATGCAATAATACATTTCCAATTGGTACTATACTATCAATTGTTGACTTTGGAGAGAACTACATGCTTAAATGGCAAGATGAGATTCAACCACAATATTATAATTTAGTGCAAGTAACAATTTTTGTTCATATTATCTATAGACATGCACCTGATAGTATATAAGAGGATCAAAAAATATTGAGAGAGTACCATTTCTATATGAGTGATAATAAGTTACACTCATCAGAGTTTGTCCAGTATTGCTTTAATACCTTTTATGAAAATTTAAGGGAGAGAGAAATTCATATAACACAACATCTAATATGGTTAGATAATTGCACAGGACAATTCATGATGAAGGGTGCTCCCCTTAATACCACAAACACATAATAGAGAAACAACAACAATATGCAAGAACAGAAAATTGACTTCTTATTATCTCCACAAATGTGGAATTACAAACTTTCAGAATTACAATATGCAAAGCCACATGGGCATTCCCTTACAATATTCTGTAGGACAAAGCCTCGAACTATTACCCAGATCTACTACCCAGAACTATTCTGAACTGCCTAAGACAATAATACAGCCTTCCTTATATAGGCAATTTTTCCACCGCTTGGGAAGGTTCCAGAATTTTAGCCAATAAGGCCGACCAAACTTAGAATTATTTTATTTTAAATTTTATTATATCATAGTCGGCTCAAGATAACCTTTGAAACCCAAACAAAAATTTTGAAGAAAATTATTTTCCGCCATTTCAGGTGGCCCAATTTCCGAAGACCATAAGTCATCACCAGTTGACCCGATCGGCTATTATAACCCCATTTCGGAAATGCCACGAAGTGCTCTATAGGCTTGATTGGTGCAAACACCTGTCACCCAAATTTTTGACCTCATCCGGGGCCTCTAAAGCTTTCAAAAATGAGTTCAAAGTTTCTGTACCCTCCTGCCAATACCGAAAATTTTCAATATCTTCCAATATACACTTGATCTGGTAATGAAACTTTACTGGCAGACTTATATGACCAAAATGAACCTCCAAGAAAGAAATCAGATCATTTTGAGCACATATGAAAATTACCAAAAATAGTAACTTTCCATAAATAGCAGCTCTGCACAAAATAGCCCTTATTGAATAGAAAAATAAAAATATTTTTGGGTGATGCAAGATTGCGCTTACACCCAGGATGCTCCTGTATCAGACACCCAGGGTAATTTGAGAAGTGACCCTATCACGACTCAGGTGTGCAGATGAAAACCAAGATGGTTAACCTACACCCTTGTTAGCCATGATGAATCTTCAACATGCCGTTCTTTCCACTTCACCAAATATTCTTCATATGTCTTGTTCCTTGTGCTTCTGCCAACATGACTGTCCAGTATATCTTCGATCTCCTTAGTGTCTGAACTAGTTGCTGGAATATTCCACTGTGCTGCTGTGATCGCATCTTCAACACCTCCTTCATGATACTCTGTCAGATCTGAAATGTTAAACACTGGTGAAATATGTAGCTCAGTAGGAAATTCTACCTCATATGTGTTTTCCGAATCATGTTTCTTTAGTATCTTACATGGTCCAAACTTCTTCATTTTCAGCTTGTTATATGTACCAACTGGAAACCGCTCCTTCCGCAAATGAACCATGACTTCATCACCAACCTGAAATTTTTTATACCTCATTTTCTCATCTGCCTTAGCCTTATACTGTGCGTTCATCTTGGTAATATGCTTCCTCACCTCCCCATGGATGTTCTTCAAGTGTTCTGCAAAATCCTCAACTTCAGCACTACTTATTTCTCCTTTATCTATCTTCCTCAATTTAGATGCATTTCTCAGACTACTTCCATATACAATCTGGAATGGTGATTTACCAGTGCTCCTGTTGACAGAATTATTGTATGCAAATTCTACCTGTGGTAAAATCAAATCCCATCCTATTGGCTTATCTCCAACCAAACATCTCAGCAAATTTCTCAAACTCCTATTCACCACCTCTGTCTGTCCATCAGTCTGTGGATGATGTGATGAACTGAACTTCAAATCTGTCTTCAACTTCTTCCACAATGTACGCCAAAAATATCCAACAAACTTAGTGTCCCGATCTAAAACTATGGTCTTTGGCAAACCATGAAGTCTCACTACTTCTCTGAAAAACAATTCCGCTACATGAACAACATCATTAGTCTTCTTGCAGAGAATGAAATGTGCCATTTTTGAAAATCTGTCAACCACCACAAAAATTGAATCATGTCCCCGCTGAGTCCTCGGTAAACCAAGAATAAAGTCCATGCTGATATCCTCCCAAGGCTTCTCTGGTACAGATAATGGCTGATACAACCCTATATTCTGCTTCACTCCATTCGCCATCTGACATACTCTGCAACTCTGTACAAACTTCTTCACATCTTGCTGCAATTGTTCCCAATAATAATTCTCACCAACCAAAGCAAGGGTTTTATCACGACCAAAATGTCCAGCCAATCCTCCACTATGCTTCTCCTTGATGAGATTCTCCCTCATAGAACTTTGTGGAATGCACAACTGACTCCCTTTGAACAACATATCATCCTGGATGATGAAATCCAGCCATTTTGTCCTGTCTAGAGTAATAGGTTCTGTACAAGCTTTCCAAGCTTCACCAAAATCAGGATCCTCTGGATACAAATTCTTGAGTTCCTTAAACCCAACCACTTCAATCTGCATTTCTGTCAGCAATAGTTGCCTTCTGCTAAGAGCATCAACAACCCTATTAGACTTTCCACTCCTATGTTTCAAAACAAATGTATAACTCTGCAAAAACTCAACCTATTTCAAATATCTTTGATTCAATTTTCCTTGACTATTCAAATATTGCAAAGCTTGATGATCAGTATACAAAACAAACTCTTTAGGAAGCAGATAATGTCTCCACTTCTTCAATGCCTGAACTATAGCATAAAATTCCTGATCATAAACAGAATATTTCTGATTGGCATCATTTAACTTCTCACTGAAATAAGCAACAGGTTTACCTTCTTGGCTCATAACAGCTTCTATTACAGTACCACTAGCATCACAATCTACTTGAAACACTTTATTAAAATCTGGAAGTGCTAAAACAGGTTGTTCTGTAACTTTTTGTTTCAACAATTGAAAACTTTTTTCTGCCCCATTAGTCCACTTAAATTCTTTTCTATCCCCTCTCATTGTTTCAGTCAAGGGTCCACAAATACTGCTAAAATTTTTGATAAATTTTTTGTAAAAGATGGCTAGACCATGAAAAGATCTTACCTCAATAGCACTCCTTGGAGTAGGCCATTCAAGGATAGCATGTACCTTCTCTGGGTCCATTTTTAAACCTTCTCTTGAAACTACAAACCCCAAATACACCAACTCTTTCTTCACAAAACTGCACTTCTTCAAATTAATCAACAATTTCTCTTCTCTCAGCTTCTCAAATACCATACGAATATGCATCATATGCTCCTCCAATGTCTTACTAAAGATCAGAATATCATCTAGGTAAACAATGACAAACTTACCCAAAAATTCTTTCAGAACCTCGTTCGTGAGCCACATGAAAGTGCTTGGTGCATTGGTTAGCCCAAAAGGCATGACTACCCTCTCATACAGTCCTTCCTTTGTCTTGAAGGCAGTCTTCCATTCAACTACTTCTCTGATCCGAATCTGATGATATCCACTTTTCAGATCTATATTTGAAAAATACACGGCTCCACTCAAACAGTCCATAATATCAGCCATTCGTGGCAATGGAAACTTGTACTTGATTATGATCTTGTTTATTGCCCTAGAATCTGTACACATCCTCCATTCTCCATTCTTCTTTGGTGCTAATACTGCTAGTACAGTACAGGGACTCAGACTCTCACGGATCAATCCTTTCTGTAACAGTTCATGTACTTGTCTGGTCAACTCCTCACTTTCTACAAGTGTCATTCTGTGTGCTGCCTTATTCGGCAAACTCGCTCCTGGGATCAAGTCCATCTGATGACTGATCTTCCTGACTGGTGGTAATCCATCAGGCATGTTATCAGATACAATATCCTGAAACTCATTCAACAAATTTGCAACTTCTACAGGAACATCTTCTACTTCCTCTTTACCAGCTTTTGGAATTAAAGCAAAACATACATGCTCATGCCTCATACCATCTAGGAAATTTCTTCCATCAACAAAATTTATCTTTGCATTACCACATACCTTTTCTTCAGCCTCTTTCAATGGTTTTAACTTATGTCGCACTCCATCCTTTGTGAGGGAATAAGTATTCGCAAGACCATCATGTACAACACATCTGTCAAACTGTCATGGTCTACCCAACAACATATGACATGCATCCATAGATATGATATCACACAATACCTCATCTTGGTATCCACCAATCTTGAACTTCACTAGGCATTGTTCATCAACCATGACCTTGTGGTCATCCTCTACCCAGGCAATCCGATATGGATGTGGGTGTTTCTGTCTCTTGAGCTTCAACTTTGTCACCATCTCTTCTGACACCAAATTGTCAGTGCTTCCACTATCAATAATCACATCACAACATTTACTTTCACACTTGCACCTGGTGCGAAATAGGCTCCTCCTTTGCTCAGGTTCATTCTCACCACTCAACAGCACTCTTTTGTTAATCAACGTTTCTCCTCTTTTAGCATCTTTAGAATTTGATGATCTGACATCTTCATCTACATGTGCAACTCTGGCTTGGCCTTCATTTCTCCTGTCTGTTCTACCTTGGCGCTGAGGACATTCAAATGCCCTATGACCTTCTTCACCACAGTGAAAACATGTTCCACGGAAGCCCCCTCTTCCAGATCCTTGTCCTCTTCCTCTTCCTCTCTGATCTCTATTATTCTGATCCTGGAAGCGATTGGAATTATTTCCACGCTGATTCTGACTGCTACTGGCCTCATCCTTCTTTTTTAGATCTTCATTTCAGCCACCATATGACCGTCCACCAGATCATCCACCACGATCTCTTTCATTTTGCCTGCTCTCGAACTTCTTGTTCAGCTTTTCCTCTACTTTTAGGGAAAATTGGTATGCCTCCTCAATACTGTTCATTCGAACCAGATTCAACTCTTCCTGAATGCTTGGCCTTAACCCATTAAGGTATCGGGCAACTTTCTCCTTATCAGCTTCTGCATGGCCTGTTCTGATGAGTAGTCGATAGAACTCCTCTGTATATTCCTGAACAAATCTTCCTGCTTGCTTCAAACTCTGCATTTTCTTCAGTAGGTCAAGCTCATAATCAACAGGAATGAACTGTTTCTTCAATTAATCCACCATCCGATCCCATCTCATGATTTTCTCCTTTCCCCTTCTATTTCGCTCCAACTGAATCTCTTGCCACCATATCTTCGCATGACCTTTCAGTCTGACCTTCGCAAATTTGACCCTATCAGGATCCTCAACATCTTCATACTCAAAATATTCCTCAAATTCATTGATCCAGTCGATCAATTCTTTTGGGTTAAGATTCCCTGAAAATGTAGGAACCTCAATCTTAGGTCTTTTCCCAATCTTAGAAATGGCCTGAAAAAGTCTTTCTTCCTCTTGGTTCACAATTTCGACTTCTCCTTCTTGATATTCTTCTTCAGCTTCATCCTCGCTTTCATCTCTGACATTAAAATTCATTCCTCTACGAATCTCTTCTTGCAATGCTCGCACTTGTCTCTGCAGCTCTCTAACCTCAGGTGTCACAACACCAGCCCTTCCGCCACGTTCTCTTTGTGGAGGCATTTTCGTGATGCACGCTAAAATCCTAACCACGGTCATTGTGCAAACTACCTCACAATCGATGATCTATTTACACACTCAGGAACTCCTACTCTAATACTACTTGATGAAGGGTGCTCCTCTTAATACCACAATCTGGAATGGTGATTTACTAGTGCTTTTGTTGACAGAATTATTGTATGCAAATTTCGCCTGTGGTAAAATCAAATCCCATCCTGTTGGCTTATCTCCAACCAAACATCTCAGCAAATTTCCCAAACTCCTATTCACCACCTCTGTCTGTCCATCAGTCTGTGGATGATGTGATGAACTGAACTTCAAATCTGTCTTTAACTTCTTCCACAATGTACGCCAGAAATATCCAACAAACTTAGTGTCCCGATCTGAAACTATGGTCTTTGGCAAACCATGAAGTCTCACTACTTCTCTGAAAAACAATTCTGCTACATGAACAACATCATTAGTCTTCTTGCAGGGAATGAAATGTGCCATCTTTGAAAATCTGTCAACCACCACAAAAATTGAATCATGTCCCCGCTGAGTCATTGGTAAACCAAGAACAAAGTCGATGCTGATATGCTCCCAAGGCTTCTCTGGTATAGATAATGGCTGATACAACCTTGTATTCTGCTTCACTCCTTTCACCATTTGACATACTCTGCAACTCTGTACAAACTTCTTCACATCTTGCTGCAATTGTGGCCAATAATAATTCTCACCAACCAAAGCAAGGGTTTTATCACGACCAAAATGTCCAGCCAATCCTCCACTATGCTTCTCCTTGATGAGATTCTCCCTCATAGAACTTCGTGGAATGCACAACTGACTCCCTTTGAATAGCATATCATCCTGGATGATGAAATCCAGCCATTTCGTCCTGTCTAGAGTAACAGGTTCTGTACAAGCTTTCCAAGCTTCACCAAAATCAAGATCCTCTGGATACAAATTCTTGAGTTCCTTGAACCCAACCACTTCAATCTGCATTTCTATCAGCAATAGTTTCCTTCTACTAAGAGCATCAGCAACCCTATTAGACTTTCCACTCTTGTGTTTCAAAACAATTATATAACTCTGCAAAAAATCAACCCATTTCAAATGCCTTTGATTCAATTTTCCTTGACTATTCAAATATTGCATAGCTTGATGATCAGTATAAAAAACAAACTCTTTAGGAAGCAGATAATGTCTCCACTTCTTCAATGCCTGAACTATAGCATAAAATTCTTGATCATAAATAGAATATTTCCGCTTGGCATCATTTAACTTCTCACTGAAATAAGTAACATGTTTACCTTCTTGGCTCATTACAGCTCCTATTGCAGTACCACTAGCATCACAATCTACTTGAAACACCTTATTAAAATTTGGAAGTGCTAAAACAGGTTGTTCTGTAACTTTTTGTTTCAACAATTGAAAACTTTTTTCTGCCCCATTAGTCCACTTAAATTCTTTTCTATCCCCTCTCATTGTTTCAGTCAAAGGTCCACAAATACTGCTAAAATTTTTGATAAATTTTCTGTAAAAGCTGGCTAGACCATGAAAAGATCTTACCTCAGTAGCACTCCTTGGAGTAGGCCATTCAAGAATAGCCTGTATCTTCTCTGGGTCCATTTTTAGACCTTCTCTTGAAACTACAAACCCCAAATACACCAACTTTTTCTTCACAAAATTGCATTTTTTCAAATTAATCAACAATTTCTCTTCTCTCAGCTTCTCAAATACCATACGAATATACATCATATGCTCCTCCAATGTTTTACTAAAGATTAGAATATCATCTAGGTTAACAATGACAAATTTACCTAGAAATTCTTTCAGAACCTCGTTCATGAGCCGCATGAAAGTGTTCGGTGCATTGGTTAGCTCAAAAGGCATGACTAACCACCCATACAGTTCTTCCTTTGTCTTGAAGGCAGTCTTCCATTCATCTCCTTCTCTGATCCGAATCTGATGATATCCACTTTTCAGATCTATCTTTGAAAAATATACGGCTCCACTCAAACAGTCCATAATATCATCCGTTCGTGGCAATGAAAACTTGTATTTGATTGTGATCTTACTTATTGCCCTAGAATCTGTACACATCCTCCATTCTCCATTCTTATTTGGTGCTAATACCGCTGGTACAGCACAGGGACTCAGACTCTCACGAATCAATCCTTTCTGTAATAGTTGATGTACTTGTCTGTTCAACTCCTCACTTTCTGCAGGTGTCATTCTGTGTGCTGCCTTATTCGGCAAACTCGCTCTTGGGATCAAGTCCATCTGATGACTGATCTTCCTGACTGGTGGTAATCCATCGGGCACATTATTGGATACAATATCCTGAAACTCATTCAACAAATTTGCAACTTCTACAGGAACATCTTCTACTTCCTCTTTACCAGCTTTTGGAATTAAAGCAAAACATACATGCTCATGCCTCATACCATCTAGGAAATTTCTTCCATCAGCAAAAGTTATCTTTGCATTACCACATACCTTTTCTTCAGCCTCCTTCAATGGTTTTAGCTTATGTCGCACTCCATCCTTTGTCAGGGAATAGGTATTCGCATGACCATCATGTATAACACATCTGTCAAACTGCCATGGTCTACCCAACAACATATGACATGCATTCATAGATATGATATCACACAATACCTCATCTTGGTATCCGCCAATCTTGAACTTCACTAGGCATTGTTCATTGACCATGACCTTGTGGTCATCCTCTACCCAGGAAATCCGATATGGATGTGGGTGTTTCTGTCTCTTGAGCTTCAACTTTTTCACCATCTCTTCTAACACCAAATTGTCAGTGCTTCCACTATCAATAATCACATCACAACATTTACCTTCACACTTGCACATGGTGCGAAATAGGCTCCTCCTTTGCTCAGGTTCATTCTCACCACTCAATAGGACTCTTCTGTTAATCAACGTTTCTCCTCTTTCAACATCTTCAGAATTTGATGATCTAGCATCTTCATCTACATGTGCAACTCTAGCCTGGCCTTCATTTCTCTTGTTTGTTCTGCCTTGGCACTGAGGACATTCAAATGCCCTATGACCTTCTTCTCCACAGTGAAAACATGTTCCACGGAAGCCTCCTTTTTCAGATCCTTGTCCTCTTCCTCTTCCTCTCTGATCTCTATTATTCTGATCCTAGAAGCGATTGGAATTATTTTCACATTGATTCTGACTGCTACTGGCCTCATCCTTCTTTTTCAGATCTTAATTTCGGCCACCATATGACCGTCCACCAGATCGTCCATCGCGACCTCTTCCGTTTTGCCTACTCTCGAACTTCTTGTTCAGCTTTTCCTCTACTTTTTGGGAAAATTGGTATGTCTCTTCAGTAATGTTCATTCGAACTAGATTCAACTCTTCCTGAATGCTTGTCCTTAACCCATTAAGGTATCAGGCAACTTTCTCCTTATCAGCTTCTGCATGGCCTGTTCTGATGAGGAGTTGATAGAACTCCTCTATATACTTCTGAACAGATCTTTCTGCTTGCTTCAAACTTTGTATTTTCTTTAGTAGGTCAAGCTCATAATCAACAAGAATGAACTGTCGCTTCAATTTATCCACCATCCGATCCCATCTCGTGATTTTCTCCTTTCCCCTTCTATTTCACTCCTACTGAATCTCTTGCCACCATATCTTCGCATGACCTTTCATTCTGGCCTTCGCAAATTTGACCCTATCAGGATCCTCAACATCTTCATACTCAAAATATTCCTCACATTCATTGATCCAGTCAATCAATTCTTCTGGGTTAAGATTCCCTGAAAATGTAGGAACCTTAATTTTAGGTCTTTTCCCAATCTTAGAAATGGCCCGAAAAAGTCTTTCTTTCTCCTGGTTCACAATTTCGACTTCTCCTTCTTGATATTCTTCTTTAGCTTCATCCTCGCTTTCATCTCTGATATTAAGATTCATTCCTCTGTGAATCTATTTTTGCAATGCTCGCACTTGTCTCTGCAGCTCTCTAACATCAGGTGTCACAACACTAGCCCTTCTGCCACGTTCTCTTCGTGGAGGCATTTTCACGATGCACGCTGAAACCCTAACCACGGTCCTGGTGCAAACTACCTCACAGTCGACGATCTGTTTACACACTCAGGAACTCCTGCTCTGATACTACTTGATGAAGGGTGCTCCCCTTAATACCACAAACACATAACAGAGAAAGAACAACAATATGCAAGAACAGAAAATTGGCTTCTTATTATCTCCACAAATGTGGAATTACAAACTTTCAGAATTACAATATGCAAAGCCACATGGGCATTCCCTTACAATATTCTAGAGGAAAAAGCCTTGAACTATTACCCAGATCTAATATCCAGAACTATTCTGAACTGCCTAAGACAATAATACAGCCTTCCTTATATAGGCAATTTTTCCACCTCCTAGGAAGGTTCCAGAATTTTAGCCAATAAGGCCGACCAAACTTAGAATTATTTTATTTTATATTTTATTACATTATAGTCGGCTCAAGATAACCTTTGAAACCCGAACAAAAATTTTGAAGAAAATTATTTTCCGCCATTTCAAGTGGCCCAACTTCCGAAGACCATAAGTCATCACCAGTTGACCCGATGAGCTATTATAACCCCATTTCGGAAATGCCACGAAGCGCTCTACAGGCTTGACTTATGCAAGCGCCCGTCACCCAAATTTTTGACCTCATCCGGGGCCTCTAAAGCCTTCAAAATTGAGTTCAAAGTTTCTGTACCCTACTGCCAATATCGAAAATCTTCGATATCTTCCAATATACACTGGATCTGGCAATGAAACTTTACTGGCAGACTTATATGACCAAAATGAACCTCCAAGAAAGAAATCAGATCATTCTGAGCACATACGAAAATTACCAAAAATAGTAACTTTCCATAAATAGAAGCTCTGCACAAAATAACCATTATTGAATATAAAAATAAAAATATTTTTGGATGATGCAAGATTGCTCTTACACCCAGGATGCTCCTGCATCAATTCAAGAATGCTAGAATGTTTTATTGGTTGAGTAGGATGCACAAGAAAATAATATCCAACATATCTAGAGTTTATTTGAGGCTAAACACGGGAAGGGAGAACATGATGGTGTCGGTGCATGTGTTAAGAGAGCCCTTTATAGAGAGCAACTCAAATTTGAGGAAAAATCAAAATTTAAAGATGCATGTGCAATTGTTGAATGGTGTAAAACAAGTTTGTCTATAGGATCAAGTCAGAACTCTACAATCAGACATTTTTTTTGGCTAGTTGAAGAGAAGAATATCCTTTCAAGATATGATTGTAATACAATCAATGGATTGGCTAAATGGCATTCATTTAGGAGTTCTAATTCTAACACTTGGACTATATGAACTAGGGAGCTTGCATGTTTTTGTCAATTTTGTGTTGTAGGTGAATGGGAAGAATGCGAGAATACAGAATGGGTTGAAGAATGGCAATAAAAATCCTTAACACCTAGTGAGAGACAAGATGAAGATGTTATAATAAATGAAGACTTGGATCATGCCTTTGCATCAGAAGATTATGATCGTGTTTCAGATCTCATACAACTTGGTAATTTAATACAATTTATTGTAAAACTTTAAATTATATATTAGTTACATGTGTATGTCATATAATTTATGATTATATATATTTGAATTAGAAACCTTTAAACAAGTTTTATTTACAGTGCACATGTACTTAATTTTGTTTTGCAGGACATGTGTATGCTGTTGTTGCACCTGAGGATAATGAAGAGTAGATAGAGTATTGGTTAGCTCGATGTGTAGAACCCAAGAAAAAGTTGATATGTCATCAAGTGGATAATTATAATTTTCAGTATCCATTTGGGTCTATTGTGGTAGTTGGTACATGGCTACGTAAATACCTAACAAGGAGGAATGGTTTACCAGCTTTTGAAGACTACCAATTAGAAAAGAATATTATACACTATTCCCATTTGGTAGTGGCAACAAATATCAAATTGGAAAGATACAAAGGGAGACCTACTAATAAAATTTTATGGACACTTTCAATGGAAGAGCATGAGGCAATCATAGACGCATTGCAGAAAAGAGAGGATGCTGATGGTACATTAGGTTGAATCAAATTTATACATGTAAGTTTTTATTCAATTGTCTTATTAACTTTAAAATTAAATTTAACTTTAAATAAACTCGAGTACATAAATTCTAACATTTCAACATGTTTATTTTTATGATGCAGGATGTCGGGAAGAACATAGATGCATTGCAGAAAAGAGAGGATGTTGATGGTACATTATGTTGAATCAAATTTATACATGTAAGTTTTTGTTCAATTGTCATATTAACTTTAAAATTAAAATCAACTTTAAATGAACTCGATTACACAAATTATAACATTTCAACATGTTTATTTTTATGATGCATGATGTCAGGAAAAACATAGATCTGCATTGCAGAAAAGAGAGGATGCTGATGGTACATTAGGTTGAATCAAATTTATACGTGTAAGTTTTTGTTCAATTGTCATATTTGTATATGTTTTCTACATGTCTTCTTTGAAGTGTCATAATTTATAATTTAGAGATATAGATTTGAAATTAAAATTAAAATTAACTTTAAATGAACTTTTATAAATTCTAACATTTCAACATGTTTATTTTTATGATACAGGATGTCTGGAAGAGTATAGACATGAACTATTTATGTAGTACAATGCACTATTGTATTTGTACAATTTTGGGTTTATAATTTAAGATCACATGAACTCACTTTTATACATCAAATTTTGTTTTAAATATTTAAGTTAAATTCATAACTTTGTATTCACCTAATTTTGTTGTAAATATTAAACTATACACTTTGGTCAGATTATGTTCACTTAATAGATCTCATTGTTTAATAGTTATTAAGTTTGTAACATCCATATTGTTCTTGTCAATTACATGTATTCATAGATGTCATCATTTTTTAAAGGAGAAATTGATAAATTACATAACAAGTCCTGATTAAGATAAATTGATAAATTACATAACAACTCATGATTAAGATAAATAACATAACAAGTCCTGAAATAATTTACATGTATCATAATGTCCATCATATCAACAAGTCCAAATAGTCATCATAAAACAATCCAAATAGTCATAAAAAATAATATGAACAAGTCCAAATAGTCATCATAAAACAAGTCCAAATAGTCATCAAAAATAAAATGAACAAGTCCAAATAGTCATCATAAAATAAGTCCAAATAGTCCAAATCATCATCATAATCTAACTCTATTGATATAGCTAATCTACAGTCCTCTTCACTCGACGTGAAGAGGACTGCGATGCATCAACATGCTCTGTATGGTCTTGAGTACCCTCATCCTGCTCTGTCTGGTCCTGAGTACCCTCATCCTACTCTGTCTGGTCTCAAGTACCCTCATCCTCAACTACATGAAAAGTGGATGAAGCCAAGTCCTGTAAAAATATTTAAAGTACAAATTAAAAATTACTTAAATTAATCATCTAAGATCTAGATACACACATGACATTGGAAAAGATCTAGATACACACAGGACATTGAAAAATTACTTAAATTAATCATCACCTCAAAGGATAGTGTCGATGGATGCATTTGGCTTAATCCTGTAGCCATGCCAAGACTCATGGTGGTGTTGACATAAACAACATATATAAAGCATGAATCAAACTTATAGTACATATATACATAAATTATAAAGTATATATAACTTGATTATATATAAATATGGAATAAAAACATGTGTACATTACCTGTGTGTGACACGTAGCTAATGTCACCAATGAGTCAGGATGTAAATGTGATTGTGCAACATGAGACAATCCAAAAGTCTACAATTACAAAAAAAAAGTGTGAATCAAAGTTGTACATAAATTAGTAAGATACAAATACTTAAAATTAATAAATGAAAAACATACTACAGGTATATGCGGCTGACTCTCGATGACTGGTGGGGCAGAGAATGAAGGACTACCAATCTCAGTGGTACATGAGAGACCCTACAAAATCACAAAAATATGTCAAACACATTATCAATTAAAATTTATTTTGTTAAAGTTTAAATGTATCAAGATCAAAGTGCATACTGTGAATGGAGCATTGAGATGTCGAGGTGTCGATGTCATATGATGACGGCTAATGAATGTTGGAGGGTAAACCCTCCTCTATTCACCAAAAAATCCACATGTTATGGCTCATAATTGTATAAATCAAAAATTTAATATTGCACTATATTTAAATTATAAGTAAATTTACTTGTGTGAGATGATCATCATCTGCATTGAGTAAATCAACATATGATGAGATATCATCTCCGACATCACCATGTGCACCATCACCATGCGCGCCATCATCATCATCGGCATATCCACCATGTGCGCCACCAGCATAATCACCATATCCACCATGGGCAGCATGGGCAGCATCAGGATCAGACTAGGGACCCCCTACATATACCCCCACAACTCGTGCAAACATGTGCTATGCTGGGGGTAGTCCTCGCCTGGGTCATGTGCTGTAACAAATTGCCCATTAGGGCACTCAAAGAACCAAGAGATGACTGCACTTCTCAATGATGGACAGGTGTAGGAAGTACAGGAGATGGAAGAGGAACAAGGGGCTCATTGTGCACACGATTTCTAGTTCTGTCACCCAATTTGGCCCCTGGCCTATCCTATGGAATGCCCCGGCCAACCCCCTGAAATGCTTTCATGTCAAAATAATTGGATTTCTTACCCAATTCAAACTCAACCCATAATTTCTTCAAAAAATAAAGCGGGACCTCATGATTAGCATGTGGTGGATGGTCAAATACCATCCACCACTGCTCCCAAAAATGCCCTGCTATGATGGGGTGTGTACACCATCTAATCAAAATACGTGGCTTCTTGCCAAGTATCTGCTCACCCATTGTAGGGCTCACAAAATAGCATGCCAAATCATTTTTTGTAATTTTTAACTTATTAACCTCTTGATAAGAGAGGCCGTCAGCATAATATACACACATACTCTCCCTCCATGACTCAAAACTATCAATCTCATAGTCTAATGTCTATATGGAATCTACTATGCCTTGCATGCTATCTGCAAGGCGTAGTAGCTGAAAAATGTATAGGGATCATTCCTAATAATGTTTATATCTCTCATGATCTCCTCTACATTTTTGCTAATATTATCTCTTGGCTCTCTAGGTGGAGGTGGAGGGGGAGGGGTAGGTGGAGGAGGTGGTGGTGGTGCGTGCTGACCTATAAGCTCATCAATGTGAAAATCATCCATATTGCCAATCTGCGTACATATAAAAACATGATAATTTACAATTAACATACTATAAAATATATTTTACCTTAAAACTTGAATGACTTAAATAATTAAAACTTAAGAGAGAGAGAGAGAGAGAGAGAGTTTCTTAATTTATGTTTTGATTTGAACTAAATTTATGTTTTGGTTTTCTAAATTTATATTTTGATTTTCTAAAATAATAAAAAATAATAGTATGTAGAGACAAGAGAGAGAGAGAGAGGAAGAGGAGAGAGAGAGAGAGAGAGAGAGAGAGAGAGAGAGAGAGAGAGAGAGAGAGAGAGAGTTTCTAAATTTATGTTTTGATTTGAACTAAATTTATGTTTTGGTTTTCTAAATTTATATTTTGATTTTCTAAAATAATAAAAAATAATAGTACGTAGAGACAAGAGAGAGAGAGAGAGGAAGAGGAGAGAGAGAGAGAGAGAGAGAGAGAGAGAGAGAGAGAGAGAGGATTTCTAAATTTATGTTTTGATTTGAACTAAATTTATGTTTTGGTTTTCTAAATTTATATTTTGATTTTCTAAAATAATAATAAAAATAGTACGTATAGAGGAGAGAGAAAGAGGAGAGGGAGAGAGAGGAAGAGGAGAGAGAAAGAGGAGAGATGGAGAGAGAGAGAGAGATAGAGAGAGAGAATCTAAATTTATGTTTTGATTTGAACTAAATTTATGTTTTGGTTTTCTAAATTTATATTTTGATTTTCTAAAATAATAAAAAACAATAGTACATAGAGAGGAGAGAGAAAGAGGAGAGAGGGAGAGAGAGAGGAGAGAGAGAGGAGAGAGAGAGAGAATTTCTAAATTTATGTTTTGATTTGAACTAAATTTATGTTTTAGTTTTCTAAATTTATATATTGATTTTCTAAGTTTTGGTTTTCTAAAATAATAAAAACAATAGTACGTAGAGAGGAGAGAGAAAGAGGAGAGAGAGAGAGTTTTTAAATTTATGTTTTGGTTTTCTAAATTTATATTTTGATTTTCTAAGTTTAGGGTTTCGTAAATTAATTTTTTAAGTAGGTTTATGTTTTTGTTTTATTACCTAGGGTTTTGGTTTTCTATGTAGGGTTTTGTAATGTAATTTTGTATACCTAAATTTTACAAGTTTTCTACTTTAGTACGGTAATTTACAAAGTAAATTGAAATAAAAAAGAATTACAAGTTTGAAAGATAAAATATAATTAAATTTATGCAATAATTTTGAAAATAACATTAAACTATGTTTTTAAATTAAAAATAACCTGAAACTACAATTTTTAATGACAAAAATCATAAAAAAATAATAAAAAAGAATAGTACGTACCTGGAAGATGAAAAAAATGGCAGATGGGGTCGATAGGGGAAGCTAAACCGGGCACCCGAGTTGTACCAAACGTGATCCCATTTTTGTTGATGAAAATGAGAAGAATTTCATTTAAAAAAAGAAATATATAGATTTTCAAAATGGGTGCCCAATTTGTTCAAATCGGGCACCCGTTTTGAACAAATCGGGTGCTCGTTTTGCTTTGGGTGCCCGATCCTAAATGGGCGCCTGATTTTTAAAAATCGGGCGCCCATTTTGTATTCCTAATTTTCTACCCCCTCGGACTTGGCCCCCAACTCCGAATTCTTACCCATATTTGTGGAAAGTACAAATAAAATTAATATATAAAGACTTCTAAATATCAAATATGTATAATTAATAAATTATAATATATATTGTTTACAATATTCTTTATTCATTAGAATAATATAAATATATAATAATATACAACTAATGTATCATTATTGAATATTATTTGTACAATTTTTTATTAATAAATTGTTATCATCTGATAAATTAAACTTAAAATAATAAAAAATGAATTAAATACTTGTCTGACAGACCACCTCACAATCCAGTTGTCCGCAACCCTTATGTTTCTGTGTTTGCGACTATCGGATTTAGAATAAATAAGCTAGTTAATCCGAAATCATTTACTTAACTAAGCTTTCGTTGTTGATCAAAGCAGTGAATCTCCTTTCAATCCAACGGTTGTTGCATATCCACAATGCAAAGTTTTTTTCATTGCGATCTTGCGAGAACTGTCGATGCAGGGGTCAATTTAGCATTTGTGTTAGGTGGGACCGTTTCCTCTGATTTAATGATAGTCCTTCGACATTTTGAATTGTATGAAGTATATTATGATTTCAAATATTCTAATTCAATGGTATGTTCTGGATTATCGGATTTAGTTGTTACTGACTACTAAATTTGAAATTGTTAATTTTTTCATTCTCGGGAGGTTTCTTGTTCTTCAAAATGTCTTATTTGTGTCCTACATCCTTATGTTTCTGTGTTTGATTAACATGGATGATAATGTTTACAAATTTAAAACGTAGATAATGTGAACCTCTACTCAATAATTATTAATATATTAAATCAATTATTATAAATTAATTAAATATAAATATAAAATTATATGATTAATATTTAATATATTTATGTAAAGTACAAATAAAATTAATATATAAAGACTTCTAAATATCAAATAAGTATAATTAATATTAATATATTTTATATAGTATAATACATAATTAATATATTATAATATATATTGTTTACAATTTTCTTTATTAAATAAAATATTAATATAGTATATAAGAAATGTGCCTAATTAAATTATAACATATAATGTTAAGATAAATTTATCATGATTAAATATTTTATTTAATTGGTAGAAATAAAATAAATAATTAGAATAATATAAATATATAAAAATATGAAAAGATATATAGAATCCACCACTAAGATCAATATACTACTATGCACAAACATAGATATCCAGCAAACAGATTCACAACCACTTCACATATCATCCACGCAAGCCACACACCATATTTTTACTATTACCTTGTTTCTACCACTTCAGATACAAAATGTTCTTCTTTATTTATACTAGTATCTGATATAACTGTTATACACTAAGTTTGCGCCTTTGTCTCAAGCTCTCGTAGTCTTGATAACCTAGTATAACATGGGAATCATCTCCAGGTGTGGGACCTATGCTAACTGAGATGAGACCTCCAGGTTCTAGGCTGGTTTCTCTTGGATAATCACCTTAATTTGCTTCTAGATAGGAAAAAGTAAACTTTTGAGGGAAAAGGATAGAAGGAGTGCTTGGAAAGGGAAAATGACTGAAAGAAAACTACCTACTGGGTGATGCACTGAAATTAGGGTTTGGATCTCAGTATGTAGGATGAAATCAATGAGAGACTTAGGTCTAGCAGGTCACAACTTACTGAATAGGCTTGCATAAATATTTCATAGGAGGGGTCTGCAAACAAAGAGGTATTCAGAGAAAGAAAGAGATTCTTTCACAAATAATGTCACTCCTTGGGGTAGATGACAATCTATGACCTGCAAACAAACATTCACCTCTGCAACTAGGTATAAGAATGAGACAAGATTGTTAAGGGGTTGTAGTATACCCACAAAAACATTCACATCAAATCATTCACAATAATACACATGAATTGCAGAAAGAAAGAAGGATCAAGAACCCTAAAATATCATTGAGAAACATATAAATACTTTGATTCAATAAGAGATAACTCACACAAAAAGGCATAGGGACATGAGAAATGTCACAAAATATCTTCAATCTCTGAATTACCAATGGGAGGTTACAGAATGTAGAGGACCAGAGGGCAGGAAATGCCACAAATAGCCTTCTAAGAAAGAGACTTTCTTCTTACAAAATGTGAACTCTCTAACCTCTAAGCAGTAAGGCTCCAAAAATACAATATATACATCTCTTACATGCAGGCAGGAGCAAAACCTAACTAGGGCTACGTAATTTTTCATATAATAATCAAACCCTAAATTGTCAAAATCAGCCATAAATGCACATGAAAATATCCAAGCTAATCAGATATTTGTGTTTGTGTGTCCATTTTATGTTTATATTTGCAAAAAATCTATTCGCCATGATCCATCTACCTACCTGCAACTCGGGCTCACCATAACTGTGAAAAAATTTGATATCCTTCGATATTTGAATTTAAATATAATAACGGTCACAGATAGTGCCAAACTTTAATCCATCGACAGTTGGCATTCAAACTTTAATCTTATTTTAAAACGTGACTGTTAGATCTTCCTTTTTACCTGGGATTGACACTTGACTGCAAAACTAACTCAGCCTTTACCTTGGGTTTCAATTTCCCTTTGTCGTAGAATCGTTTAATACCTTGGCTAACCCCAGTCCGATCGAGTGATTCAGCGAACATGAAAATGACTCTTTAATCGCTGATTCGCTGAATACTCTAACCCTGGGCACGACTAAATAACCTTAGCCATTCCGTGAACACGCGACTGAAAGCTATCTCTTATTTGCAAAATACTTTCCACCCTCACCAATTTATTTAGAGATTCAACAAACAAAGCATTCGCTAAATCACCAAGTCACCTAGAGCACTGCTAAACTATTTTGCGAACAAGCGAACACATAAAACTTTATCAGGACCACCAGACATAAGGAGCACTAAATTCTCTTAGTCACCAAATCGCCAAATCACCCAGCTGACATACCTTTGATCAGATGGTCGTCATAAGATCTTATACCTCTGACACATTTCATGAGAACACACGCCAGCCATTTGATTGCCTTCTTTGAGAACTTTGGACCCACCCAAGACTAGATTTGAATCTAACGGCGGGTGCATGATCTGATAGCCCCCAAAGATTCCATCAGATTATAAGACAACTGTCCAATCTTGAATCTTACTGACCTCTCCGCAGACCCTCTGACAACGGACCCACTGACAAGTAATCCAACTTAGCACACATGGACCAACCAAGAGTTGCCAAATTAGAATACGTGGCATCGGACCCATAATACATTGCAGTGTTGAGCAAAAGGGGAAAATCAACGGTCGTCTGAAGATCTCATGCTCTGACAATGGCCTATGCGAAGATACACTAGTCGCTAGATCTTCCTAACCAGGACCCCACTTTGACAAGTAATCCTGATACCAAATCTACGTCAGGCGCATGATCTGATGCTCCTGGAATATTCCTTCAGATTATAAGACAACCATCTGATGCAGAATCTCACTGCTACCTGCAGAACTAACCCCACCTTGACCTGGTGATTTAGCGACCAAAGGCTTCTTATTTGTGAGATACTTTGATAAACCATGGTTAAGCTAGACGAATACACGAACAAAGGGACTTCACTAGTTCGCTGAATTACATGTGAACCCAGGGTTTGATTAAGCGATTGCCCGACTGAGGGCATTTTTGTAGAATCGCTGAATGAGTTAAAACACCCTCGGAAGGAAATAGCGAACTAGCGAACAAGAAGAAACCTAATATGCACGTGCCTTTTTCGATCACTTAAGTTGTTGATAAAGTAACAAGGAAATATAACAGGGCTTAGGGCCTTTTTGGGCCTTTTTAGGGTAATGACTACTTTTCAAAAATTTAAACTTGCAGACCAGAGGCCAAGATAAATTGCAGAGGCCAGAAGACAAGGCATAACACCATGAAATCTTTTGAGGTGTTTGACAGGACAAAAATAGAGACCCAGGAATAGGACTTGGCCAAATTTGCATGCATATGAAAATTAGGGTAATATTTTGGCATTTTTTGCTGGATGTCAGCCTGCTAGACATGGAAAACCAGTGGCCTAAAAAAAATCCATTGGGCATGGGGAGAATTACGAGCACAAAACTTGATAGAGGGACATAACCTGAACTAGAGGGACAAAACCTGTGCACACGCACATCTTGGAAAATAAGGAATTAACCTAGAAAGCAAGGAAAGAAAACAAAAACACATATTTAAAAGAATTACAGAGAGGGATTAACCTCAAAGCAAGGCTTCAAGTGGAAACCATTCACTGAGATAGGCAGGGGGACTCGTTCCATATTTGATAGCTGAAAAGCATTGGATCCCTTGCACTCTGTTATTACAAATGGTCCACTCCAGAATGAGTCAAATTTTGTGTGCCTGCCAGGTCTTGACTTGAACTCATCCCACTTGAGGACTATGTCTCCAACCTTGAAATTCCTAGCTTTAGCTCTCCTATCAAAGGTCTTCTTCATTTGAATCTGATGGAATTCCATATCTTGCATTGATTTGTCTCTGAGTTCTTCCAACTCCATCAACTGAGCATATCTGATCTGCAAGGGATCTCCTTCTTCAAATAGGGCATACTGAGTGGCCAAGTCTAGAGCTGGCAATTCAACTGAGATAGACAACTTGGCCTCTCTACCATATACTAGCATATAAGGATAATTACCAATGATTTTCTTTGGGGTAATTCTCTCCAACCACAAGGCAGACCTAAGTTTAGTATGCCAATCCCTTTGATTTTCTTGAAGAGTCTTCTTGATTATCCTAATCAAGTTCTTATTGGTGGATTCTACCAAGCCATTACCTTGGGGGTAGTAATTGGAACTGGTATTCAGATAGATGCCATTCTTGACTGCCCACTCTGAGACTTTGAGGCCTGTGAATGCTAATGCATTATCTGATATTATGGAGTCGGGAGTGCCAAACCTATGAACTATATCATCATAAAAGCTTAGGAAAACACTCACACTGGCCTCCTTTAAAGCAATTGCTTCTCTCCATTTGGTGAAATAATCTGTTGTAGTGATTATCCATTTATGGCCTGCACTAGATTGAGGATTGATCATTCCAATGAAATCTATACCCCACTTTATGAAGGGCTGCTCTATTCTGACTGGCCGTAGGGGCAAGGCTGCAAGCCTTTCTTTTCCTGCAAACATAGCACACTTGATGCATTTTCTTACATAATCATGACTATCTTTGAAGATAGATGGCCAATAATATCCAACCCTCATGATTTTAAAAGTGGTATTCCTAGGAGAAAAGTGACCTCTAGAAGGTCCATCATGAAACTCAAATAGGACATCAGCTATCTTTTATGAATCTATGCATCTTAAAAGGACACCACTATGATCCTTTCTGAAAAGAACTTCATTTATCAACACAAAAGGAATAGATTGTAGTCTATAATACCTACTTTTTACTGAATCTAGGCTTGTAGGACATTGTCCTATCTTCAAGTAATTGATCATATTAGGCAACCAGCTTGCTGCCTTAGCTTGTTCTTCTATAGACTACACCATTAGAGTTGCATCTATTTCTTCTGATTTCTTTGAACTCTCATCCTCTGCCAAATGCTCACAAAGACCTCTTCCTCTAACCAGCTTGGTAGTTTGGATATCTATGTCATATTCCATCACCTTGGTGATCCAACCAGCTCTTTTTTCATTCAGGTCCTTGGAAAGCAAAAATTCTTTGACACTTGGATGAGTAACCTTTAAATGTACCTTGCTATGGGTCAATAGATCTCTGAACTTTTTAAGGCTCTTTACCACAACAAGTATGTGTTTCTCTACAAAAGAGTATCTCTATTCATACTCTTCTAAACCTTTGCTAAAGAAAGTAATAGGCTGCTCCAATCCATCTAAATTTTCTTGGGTCAGCATTGTAGATATAGCATCATGACCTCCATAAGCATAAAGGATAAAATCCTTACTGAAATTTGGGTTTAACAGGGTAGAAGCTTCTGTCAAGGCTTCTTTGATAGCCTAAAAATTAGCTTTTCCTTCTTTAGTCTAGATGAAATTTGAACTCTTCTTTAGCATGGCTATCAAAGCCTTAAGTAAATCTGCAATGTTAGGCAAGAACCTCCTAACAAAATTAATCTTTCCTATGAAAGATTGGAGACCTTTCTTGTGATGTGGCAGGGGTAGCTCTAGGATAGCTGTAATTCTCTTAGGATCCATTGTAATTCCTTCTTTGGATACTACATATCCCAATAGTTTTCCTTCATGAACTACAAACACACAATTTTTGGGATTAAGATATATCTCAAATTCTCTACACCTTTCAAAGATCAGCCTCAAATGTTTGATGTGATCTGCTGCATGTTTTGAATAGATAGTTATGTCATCCAAGTAGACCAACAGAAATTTGTACATGAGGCTTTTAAAGGCCATATCCATTGCCTTTTGAAATGTAGCACCTGCATTTGATAAACCAAAGGGCATCTTTTGATAAGCCATGGTTTCTCACTTGGTTGTAAATGCAGTCTTGTATTGATCCTCTTCATTTACTAAGATCTGATTGTATCCTAAATAGCCATCCAATAATGAAAATCTCTCAGATCCAGAGACACATTGTAAGATTTTTTCCATAGAGGGTAATGGATGGCGGTCTTTTAGAGAGGCCCTGTTAAGATCCCTGAAGTCAACACATAACCTCAGCTCCCCATTCTTCTTCCTAATAGGAACAAGGTTGGAAACCTAACTAGTATGCTTGATGGGGTAGATGATACCACCTTCTATCAATTTGAGTACTTCTTTATGCATGAGTGGCTCAAGCTTGGGGTTAACAGGCCTTTGCTTTTGCCTCACTGGTTTGGCATTAGGCTCTAATTCAATAGTGTGCTGAGTAAGAGCAGGGTCAAAACCTTTGAGGTCTTCATATTGCCATGCAAATACATCACTGAATGCTTCGAATAACTCTGTGTAAGCTTTCTTTTCCAATAAGTGTTTATCTTTCTAAATTGTAGACTCTTACTTGGTTCCAACTCTAGTTCAACACAATGTTCTTGTTGGACTACCAGGCTAGCTTTGTTTTTCTTAACTTCATCATCCTTGTTGAAGATAGTCTCTAATGTAACAAGACCTCTAGGCATCTTATTGGGATTCAGTTGTATCACTTGATCACCATAATTTTGTAATAATCTCTCTTGATTATGCCTTGAAAAGGCATCCTCTTCAAACAAGAACTGCAGAATTTGTTCATCATTGTCAAACACCTACCAATTGGCATTGTTATCAGGAATAGATGGTCTGAAAATCACTTTGATATGCTGTTGATCCATTTATTTTGAAATGCTATTTGGGATGTCATATTGGGATCCAACAACAGCTAACCTATCTGCATTTTGGTTTAATTTCCTAGGGATGGCAACAATATTGAAAGCACAAAAATCTTCAATTGCATCCCAAACTCTATGCTTGTATGCTTTCAAAGTATCATTTTTTGTTGCATTTATCCCTCTTACTTGGCTGACAACTAACTCACTCTCACCATAAACTTTTAAGGCCTTAAGCCCTCTTTTTCTAGCCCACTCTAGTCCATTGACTAGGCTTTCATACTCTGTAGTATTGCTAGTGCAGGAGAAATGGAATCTAAAGACAGTGTAATACCTTTCTCCTTTTGGGGACACTAGCATAGCACCACCACCAAAACCATGTCTACTTCTAGCTCCATAAAAAAATAGCTCCCAAACCTGATGGCTCTGATCCTCTGAATCAGTATCCTCTTTGAGAAGGCTTGGTTCTATGGCTCCATTTTCTTGTATCAAATAACTTCCCAAACCAAAATCCCAAACAAGATTTTCTTGGGCCTTTGAAGCTCTTTCATCTAGAAAAATATCAGGGATACTCTCTATCTTTTTGCTTGCTTCACTAATGGTTTGGAAGTCAGTGTCATCGAATATAGGGCAGTTTACATTAATAGTGTTGGACACATAAGGTTCTATATGGTGTGTTGCTAATGGTTCTGATTTAATGGTGACCTTCATCCCATACCTTGTATGAAATAACATGTGAGACCAATCAGAAGATCGATAACCTCCTATCTTGGCTGTAAACTCCCTTGACAAACATATGGAAAATAATGCAGGTAGGTCTATGATATATATATCAAGGAGGATGGAGAAGTTAGGACTAGCATGAAGGATTAGACTGGTATCTTTAGCCACGCCTATAGTATTGACTGAGGATCCATCAAGTTGGGTAACCTTCTTTTGAAAGGGCTCATATTTTAGTCCTAATTGGTCAGCTACTTTCTTAGGCATCACAGTGCTAGTAGCCCCACTATCTACCATACAATTATGCACTAAAGATTTTCCAATGATTAAAGATACATAAAAGGGAGGTGGCTTTGAATTCCTACCTTGAATGGCATTGCCTTTGGAGTTTCTACTTGGAGCCTCCTTTTCTTGATCCGTGTTATCCAACACTGACTTTGCAGCTTCTTTTGTAGGTGGAGGAGTTGTCACCTTTGTCATGGCCTTCTTCAAAATTTTAGGCTGTCCTAGAAGAGCCAAAGAGTCCCACATGGACATGGTGACATTCAACTTTTTCATGTTGTCTACAATATTAAATGGTGTCACAGTGTGTACTCTTTGTTGTGCCCTTACTATGATGGGCTCCACTTCCTTTGGAAATTGGCCTTCTTTGCTTGTAATGACAAGAGCCTCCTTAGGTGTGATGGGAGTAGCTTGTTGCACTGGTTCTATAGATGTGGTAGCTTTGGCATTAGAGTCTGCTCTTTCCATGTCTTGAGCTCTTTTCTTTGCTCTTGTATAGGCAACAAAAGCAACTTCATCATTGACTCCATTGAAGTCTGGTTGCTCCCAATTAAAGAGAGTAGTCTCATTATCTTGTGGTTCTTGCTAAGGGACTAATCCACTAGATGAAGCCTCTGATTGAGCTTGTGAGGCATTTTGAACCATTAAAGCTTGGTTCATCCATCCATTTGAACATCTAGCCTGATTGTGGGGCTGATTACAAGGAAAACACCATTCATTATCCATAGCCACATTATTTTGACTAGGAACCATGTCCCTCACTGGATTTGTAGAATTTAGAGGTGCAGGGTTATATGGTTGGAATGGTCTTTGATTAAAACTGTCTTTGTCCTTGATAGCCTCCTTGGTATGGTGGCCTATTTTTTTGGTAAGGCTGTCCTTGATTTTGATATTGCTGATTAGGATCTTGGCCTTGTGACTGAAATTGTGGTCTAATTCCTTGACCTTGTTTCTTCAAATTTGTAGCCTCTTTAGTCAAGGTCTACAACAAATTTGTCATTTCTTTCTTACTACTTTCTTGGCTATTCTTTATCTCTTGTAGCTCTTGAGAGAAACTAGCTGTTAGCTCTTGACCACTAGTACTGGCTTGAGGTGCTAATATGGTGGGAATAGGGGTAAATGGGGGTACTTGTGCAGGTGCAATGGGTTGAAGGCTAGGAAAAATGGGCATTGGAGGCCTTCTAGCAATCATGCCTGCTTGAATCAAATAATTTTTGGCCTTGACAACTATGTCAAAGGCTTGGGGTAAAGAAGTACCACCCATAGACTGGATCATGACAGAGATTTGACCATTCAAACTTTGCAAGTAGTAAAGGAAAGCATGGTCAGCTGATGGTCAAACTAAGACTGGAATTCTATTCCATGTTTTGAGGAATCTACTATTGTAATCTGTCATCTACTCTTGAGGGTCTCTCTTAATAGTTGTTAACTACTCAACTAGAGATAAGTTATCTAATTTATCCTCAAAATGCTTACTTAATGCATCTTCTAACTCATCCCATGAAGTAATAGAACCAATAGTTAAAGTTCTAAACCATTCAGAAGCCTTACCTTTTAAAGAGGTTGCTAATAATTTTGTGGCCACATCTTCTTGGTTATGTTGTGTATGCTGGAGATGGTGGTCACATCCCTTATGTGCTCAAAAGTAGTTGTCTACCCTTCACCAGTGAAATCAAGTATACTCTTGAGTGCCACCAAGGGTACATCATGATGTTGGGCAAAATTTAATGGACTACCTTGATTAAAGGGTGCAAATGCAAATGGTCTACCCATTGTATGAGTTGGAATCTGAAGATTAACAACTATATGGGCTGTATTTGATGCTGGATTTAAATCTTCTTCTAGATCTCTAGTTAGAGATCTACCTCTTCTTCTGGAATGAAAGGGAAAAGGTCTCCTTTCTGAGGTATCAGGAGGTGTTGATTGAACTCTCCTTGCAGGGGATTTTCTTTGAATTGACCTGCCTTTGTGACTTCTTCTTGAGGGCAACTCTAAAAATTTAGTAGGCTTAGAGCTCCTAGTCTCAATCTTTCTCATAAACCTTGAACAAGGTTATCTTGAATCCTTCCACCAATGGAGCCCCCAGATATAATTGATAGAAAAACTTCTAAAAGTCTATAGTATGCAATCTGTATATCAGAGATAGCGTAACAAAACATGAATTTTTGATTCTTTTACTGTCCCACCGGGTGTGCCAGAATTGTTATACACTAAGTTTGCACCTTTGTCTCAAGCTCTTGTAGTCTTGATAACCTAGTATAACATGGGAATCATCTCCAGGTGTGGGACCTATGCTAACTGAGATGAGACCTCTAGGTTCTAGGTTGGTTCCTCTTGGATAATCACCTTAATTTACTTCTAGATAGGAAAAAGTAAAATTTTGAGGGAAAGGGATAGAAGGAGTGCTTGGAAAGAGAAAATGACTGAAAGCAAACTACCTACTAGGTGATGCACCAAAATTAGGGTTGGGATCTCAATATGTAGGATGAAATCAATGAGAGACTTAGGTCTAGCAGGTCACAACTTACTGAATAGGCTTGCATAAGTATTTCATAGGAGGGGTCTGCAAAAAAAGAGGGTATTCAGGGAAAGAAAGAGATTCTTTCACAAATAATGACACTCCTTGGGGTAGATGACAATCTATGACCTACAAACAAACATTCACCTCTGCAACTAGGTATAGGAATGAGACAAGATTGTTAAGGGGTTGTAGTATACCCACAAAAGCATTCACATCAAATCATTCACAATAATACACATGAATTGTAGAAAGAAAGAAGGATCAAGAACCCTAAAATATCATTGAGAAACATATAAATACTTTGATTCAATAAGAGATAACTCACACAAAAAGGCATAGGGACATGCAAAATGTCACAAAATATCTTCAATCTCTGAATTACCAATGGGAGGTTACAGAATGTAGAGGACTAGAGGGTAGGAAATGCCACAGATAACCTTCTAAGAAAGAGGCTTTCTTCTTACAAAATGTGAACTCTCTAACCTTTGAGCACTAAGGCTCCAAAAATACAATATATACATCTCCTGCACGCAGGCAGGAGAAAAACCTAACTAGGGTTACGTAATTTTTCATATAATAATCAAACCCTAAATTGTCAAAATCAGCCATAAATGCACATGAAAATATCCAAGCTAATCAGATATTTGTGTTTTCATTTTCATTTTATGTTTATACTTGGAAAAAATCCAGTCGCCATGATCCATCTACCTACCTGCAACTGGGGCTCACCATAATTGTGAAAAAATCTGATATCCTTAGATATTTGAATTTAAATATAATAATGGTCACAGATAGCGCCAAACCTTAATCCATCAACGGCTGGCATTCAAACTTTAATCTCATTTTAAAACCCAACCATTAGATCTTCCTTTTTACCCGAGATCGGCACTTGACTGCAAAACTAACTTAGCCTTTACCTTGGGTTTCAATTTCCCTTTGTCGTAGAATTGTTTAATACCTTGGCTAACCCCAGTTCGGTCGAGCTATTCAGCAAACATGAAAATGGCTCTTTGATCACTGATTCGTTGGATACTCTAACCTTGGACATGACTAAATAACCTTAGCCATTCTACGAACACGCGACTGATAGCTGTCTCTTATTCGCAGAATACTTTCCACCCTCGCCAATTTATTTAGAGATTCAGCGAATAAAGTGTTCGCTAAATCGCAAAGTCACCTGGAGCACTGCTAAACTATTTCATGAACAAGCGAACACATAAAACTTTATCGGGACCACCAGACATAAGCAACACTAAATTCTCTCAGTCGCCAAATTGCCGAATCACCCAGCTGACATACCTTTGATCGGACGGTCATCGTAAGATCTTATACCTCTAACAGATTTTATGAGAACACACACCAGCCATCTGATTGCCTACTCTGAGAAATTTGGACCCACCTAAGACTGGATTCGAATCTAACGGTGGGTGCATGATCTGATAGCCCCCGAAGATCCCATCAGATTATAAGACAACCGTCCAATCTTGAATCTTGTTGACGTCTCCGTAGACCCTCTAACAATGGACCCACTGACAAGTAATCTGACTCAACACACATGGACCAACCAGGAGCTGCCAAATCAGAATACGTGGCATCGGACCCACAATACACTATAGGGCTGAGAAAAATGGGAAAATCAATGGTCATTTGAAGATCTCATGCTCTGACAACGGCCTATGCGAAGATATGCCAGCCGCTAGATCTTCCTAACCGAGACCCCACTCTGACAAGTAATCCTGATACCAAATCTATGACAGGCGCATGATCTAATGATCCTAGAATATTCCTTTAGATTATAAGACAACCGTCTGATGCAGAATCTCATTGCTACCTGTAGAACTAACCCCACCTTGACCTGGCAATTTAGCGACCAAAGTTTTCTTATTCGCAAGATACTTTGATAAACCATGGTTGAGCCAGGTGAATACGCAAACAAAGGGGCTTCGCTAGTTCACCGAATTACATGTGAACCCAAGGTTTGATTAAGTGACTGCCCGACTAAGGGCATTTCCATGGAATCGTTGAATGAGATAAAACACTGCCAAAAGGAAATAGTGAGCTGGTGAACAAGAAGAAACCTAATATGCACGTGCCTTTTTTGATCACTTAAGTTGCTGAGAAAGTAACAAGGAAATATAACAGGGCTTAGGGCCTTTTTGGGCCTTTTTAGGGTAACAGCTACTTTTCAAAAATTTAAACTTGCAGACCAGAGGCCAAGATAAATTGCAGAGGCCAAAAGACAAGGCATAGCACCATGAAATCTTTTGAGGTGTTTGATAGGACAAAAATAGAGACCCAGGAATAGGACTTGGCCAAATTTGCATGCATATGAAAATTAGGGTAACAATAACATATGTCGTCTTCATATCAAACATGTGACATCACCAATGCAACACATATTATAATTACATTTACTTCATAGCATCGGTCCTAAATCTAGGACATACATAAGAGAGAAAAACACGGTATAATACGATCCATAGATAGGTCATACTTATGATATTACAATACACGTTGCATTTACCAAAGCCATCTGAATACTACAACCAAGTCCAAAATATGGATGAACAAAATAGCTATTACCAATGATAGAGTATTGGCTTGAATATTCAATGCAAGATCAATCTCATAAGAACTTGATGCACTAGGGAACATGGGATGTCTTCATTTTGAACCTTCTCTATGAATAAACAATAATTTCTGCTACACCATCAACAACTAATAGGATAATTCAAGTTCCAACCGAAATAGACAGAGAGTCGGTAAGAGGTTTTGACATCAAAGACAACCAAACCCAACACTTCTCATATATTCTAATAGTCGGCAACTATATGTTTGGTAATTAGAATAGACATTTAGTTCCTTTTGAAAGTTATGGGGGAAAGAGATTATTGGAATCCATTTATTCAGATGTGTTTTTGTTCTAGTGGATGTGATTTTAGTAAAAAATCTTGTTATTTTCATTCATTGATGATGCTGCTAGTTTAAGGAATTTTAGGTATTGTTTAAAAAGTAAAAAAATTACAAAATAGAGGAGTTGAGATCTAATGGTGATGAATAATGCTCCAAGAAATTTGTTTGAGTTCAATATGCATCCAAGTATTGTCTAGTAGAAGACCACATCTTGCACACCCCAACAAAATAGGATTTTAGAAAGAATGAACATGTCACAGTCCACCTTTTCAAGTTTATTATTCTTAGTGATTAATTGAATTAGAAGAGTTGTTAGAGTTCTAGGTGACTCTACAACACCCCTAGGATCAAATGAAAGATCAAGATAACTTCCATAAGAGAATGACAATTGTATTAAGATGAAAGAATGATATTATTGATAATGGACATAATAAACATGTACATAATAGGCCTACTTATATAGACAAGTTTATGACCATTAATGGAAATTTGGTTGCAAGAAAATTTGCTTGATAAATTTTCTTGCAACTTGACAAATTTTTCTAAAAAGGACAATATGAATCCAATAATAAACATGTTTGTATTCTCTATTATATTAAATAATCATTTAAAAGTATATTCCATATGACTTTCATAGAATAAATAAATTGGATCACATTTATTGTAAATATGTACGTTTCAAAGTAGTAAAACATAAGCACAATGAACAAATTGGATCACATTTCAATTGCTAATAATTAAGTTTTGAAGTAGAAAGATATGCACACAATGAACAAATTGGATCGAATATCAACTTTTAGATATATGAAAATGAACAATAATTGCACGCACATATACAAAAATGGCATAAATGACAAGTCAATAATAGAGTTACAAAAGTGTGGCATGTGCCATGTCAAGGTCGATATATACAATACAAATGTCAAATATATACATAAATTATTTCTTTCATGACCAAACCTAAAACTATATGTCTCTATCAATATCCATGACTATGGTGGATCATCAAAATTGAGCCTCTTCAAAGAAGTACGTGGATGCACATTCAAATGAACAAGATTTGAATGTTATTTTGATGTTATTTTGATGTTATTTTGATGTTCAAATAAGAGTTCTCAAAATAACATCAAAATAACTAAATATTGAACTATAATTTGTTTGAAATTGAATTTTTGATTACCTCATGTCTTTCTTCTACTCTCGGGTTGTGTATTAAAGCTATGTACCCCTTCTTGGATCACCAAGACTCCTAAAAAAATGGAAAGGTAGAGGATTTGTGGGAATTCGTGAAGGGAGATCTAATAGGTAAAAATAAATTAATAAAGGTTAATAACATATATGTAAAAAAAACTTAAAAACTAAAAATGCATGGACTAAAAAATAAACACATACTAGAGCCCCAGATGGTTCTCCTATACTCATAGGAGGCATAGTCACTAATGAATCAGTTACAGTCATTTCCTATATGGTAAATGATAAGAGATGGTATAGTCTTAGAGGAAGGAATTAGGGCTTTCAAAAAAACAAGAATGCAATCCAATAGGAGTTGAAAAGAAGGTTTAACCTAAGAAAAGAGACATACCTCTTCCCTATACTGTGTTGGACCCTCTCTGTGAGGATCAGGACTCCTAACGAAATGTAATGGTAGAGGATTTGTGGGAAGTCATGAAGGGGGATGTAATAGGTAAAAGGTAATTAATACAAGTTAATAACCCAAAGTTGTTGAGAAACACTAAAAAAATAAAATGGATGTACACCTATATCGAAATGGAAATTTTTAACATATATAGAAAAAATGCATACCGAAGCCTAAGATAGTTCTCCTGTACTCTTAGGAGGCATCATCACTGATGAAGAAACTATGACCATTTCTTGTATGAAGAATGATAACAAATGTTATAGTCATAGAAACAAGTATTTAGAACATTCAAATGAACAAGATTGCAATCCAGGAGGAGTTCAGATGAGGGTTTCAACTAAGAACATGAGATGAAAGTGAAGATAAAAATGTTACCTCTTTCCTCTCTTGAACCTCTATGAAATTAGGCCCATTCATCAATTTTGTAAACCCCAATTGTTTCTATATATAGAACTTAAAAAAAATACTTTAAATCAATCTACATGTACATGTTTAATCATAATACATTTCAACGAATAAATTTAAATTGTGCTAAATTACCTTTTGGCATTTATGTGTCTGTGAGGATTTCTTTTTCTATCTCAGTGTGCTGGAAAATGCTTTTCACACACGAGATATCCTAGAGAAAGGTGGGGTAGCCTAAGAGAAACAAAATTAACATAATAGATATAAATACATAATATTAAATATAAGTAAAAAAATGTAAATCTAAATGACTTGCATGGGTTCACTTAAAACTATAAATAAGGCTATCCAAAATATGATACTGCAAAGCTTTCTAGGCCAAAGTTAATTGCTGAAAGTATCACATCATGAAATTGGGACATTTGAGTCCCTGTCAACCCCTATAAAACACTAAATACATATACATTAGAGAGCTACTAAATATTAACAAAAAATATTTTTAAATAAAGGTATTACTCTATTTTTAACATATTAAAAATATTTACCTTTGGTGTCGAAGCTACATGTGCGCGTAGAGTGGAATGAACACTACATGGTGTACTTGCACCATCTACTACACCCTGTAATACATATTTTTCATATATCAATTTAAATTATTCTATAAATAAGTTTTTATTTACATTTATAAGATTACATTGACTAATAAATAACATATCATAAACTCAAATAAACACACCTACATCTTCTCTCCACTGGAAAACACCATGGTCATCAGGTCATTGGTGAGGGCCACATCCTCTAAAGTGTAAGTATGACATCTAATCCCACAATGTGTACATGAATGGGATGCAAAACCATCCTCATTCACATCAGTATCTACCCCATAACATATATTAGATAGCAACAGACACACATATGATCAATGGGTTGGGTTGAGCCAAACTATACATCTAATGATGAGGTAGGTGGTACATGAGTTGATCCATCCTCTAGTCTGACTAACTATGTGCCATGTTAATAAATGACATCAATCAATGATGTAGCATCTTGAAGAGTCTATAACTCCATAGACTCCTTTAGGGCTAATGTAATCTTGATGTGAACCATGAGTTTAGGAGCTCAAAAAATCCTACATTGGGGGTCTACCACCCTCTGAGACCCTAGTCTATCATGCACAAAGCCTCTCCCTCTACCTTGGAACTTCTGCATGTCAAATTAATTTGGCTTCAGGCCAAGGATAAATTCACAATATAAATTTCTCAAGAAATATAGAGGCACCACATAATTGTTATAAGGTGGTTGGTAAAATACCATATACCACCTATTCTGAGAAGAAATTTTCATCCTAGCGTGGTTGCACCAATGTATAGGAAACCTCTTCAAATTATGATTTAGGGTCAGATTAGTTTTAGGTTTGGTGAAAAGAGAATATATGTCATCTTTACTTATGAATTTTATTTTCACCTCATCATATGACAACCCATCAACATAAAATACATGACTTCTATCCCAATATGTGCCCCATTTTGAAACCTATCTAGATACCTCCCTGACACTATTAGCCATAGATTCTAGGGTTGTGGCGAGGGATGCATGGTGTTCATGAGAAGAAGACCTCAACCTATTCAGTATCATATAATTTTGAGTAGTATTATGTGTGAGGCGATTTATAAGATCCTCCTGTGTGGCCTGTACAAGTTCTACTCAGGGATAACTTTAGTGGCAAATATTCACCAATTGGCGAATGTCACTCGTTGGGGACCCAAATTTGGTGAAATAATTTGGACTTTCGGGGTGGCCATGTTGCTTGCACATTATAAAAGATGGGTCCCGTGCATAGGCCAATCACTAATAGTGATATGGAATTATTTATATTTTAGTGATGACTTTGCCAATAGAATCTAATTTTTCCACATGGTAAATTGAATATTTTTGCCTACAATTTCCAAAGCTTATCTTAATTGATGGTCATATTCACTGATATGTGGTCAAAATTTAAGTTAGGGTATGGGTTAAGTACATAGATTTGACATGTATCTCTATTCTAAAGACTTTCCATGGAACTTTTTATCCTTTCAAACTTTGGCTTGAACTAAATTTGATTATGGATACATGTCTTTATTTTAGAGACTTTCTCTGGAACTTGGTGTCCTTTAAAAGTTTTATCCAAAATAGTATTTATGTCATTGATTTAGGATCATCAACACTTATAAAAAATAGGGTTACTATATGTCAGAGGATATAAAATTAACTCAAGACACCTTACTAAAATATTAAAAGTTGTTTGAGCTTTCGACGACTGCCCCTTGACCCCATCTTGGGGGTGTTACCCCCAAACCCCCATTCAATAATTTGGAGGGAAATTGCAGAATAAAAGTGGGAAAATTTAACATTAAAGTTTGATAATTAATTAGGATCCATATAATAATAATGGTGAAATGATGGTTGCTAGGTATGTGTACTTTTGTCTACGATTTTCTTCAATAATGAAAGATTCACCAAGATTTTATAGAATTCTCATACAATTGAAAAAAATTTGCCAATACAAACTAATATTTTTTCCTTTCAAATTAAATTTTTTTGCCAACAATATTAATTTTCTCCACCCAAAATAATGTAGGATTCACTAGTATTTTACACCTTTTCAAGGGAAGGGGTTTCTTAAAGTTATCCTTGGTTCTACTGGAGGAGGTAGAGGGTTTTGAGATGGTGGTTGTTGTTGAGGAGTGACATTTTGAGGGTTTTCTTGTTGTGGGCCATTTTGAGGGTTTTCTTATTCTTCAAGTGCAACATTTTGAGGGTTTGGTTGTGGTGGTATGCCAGAAAGAGTTTGTTGTCTATTTTTTTGTCGAGCATTATTTTGAGAATCTGACATAAAATTTATAAAAAATAATAATTAGAAAAACCCTATTTCAATTCAATTTCAAATAAAAATAATAAAAGAATCAAATTCCTACCTCTTCGACAATGTGGCATTGTGAAATTGGTTTTAAACGCTGAAAAAATCCAAATTAGAGTGGAACACGATCAGGTTATGTCAAATTTGGCAATATAAAAGTCTATGTCACACTATTTTTGTCACTTGAAATGAAATTGGCCATGGGCTAAGCTCAAACTAATAGTTTTTTAAAATCTGTATGGGTTTTGAAGAACCTAATGTAACTTTAGTTTTGAAATACTTAGGCTTAGTTTTATTGAGTTGTAACCTGATTGGGCTATTTCAATTTTAAATACCCTGATTGGATTAGTAAGATTTTTTTGTTTTGTTGCCACTTTTCTGACCAGTAACTTTGTGCATTCACCCTTAGTAATTTTTTGTTTTTCTGCCACTTTTTTTACCAACAACTTCGTGCATTCGCCCTATGAGGTTATTGTATTTAATCTTAAATTATCTTCAATATTTTCCAAAGCATTAATACTTTCTCCTTGTGAAAAAAAAAGTGACTCATCATTAGAGCATGGTACTTGTTTGGAGCTTGTAGTAACTCCATCTTCCATGATTGATGTTGATCCTCTTGCATGTTGTCCACCTTCCATAAATAATGTTCAATAAGAAGGGTTTGTAGATGATACAATTGAATAACTCCTCTTGTGTGGTGGATTATTTTATGTGTTTTCTTGTTCATAATGGGCTTCTCCTATGATGATCTTCTTGTTATATATTATTGTTTTAGATTTCTTTAGATGGCCCTCATTTCTCTTTTGGTGCAAGGTGATAAAAGGATTGAACCTATCGTGACATTCCTCTATTTGTATCTCAATTCTTCTATATGTTGTACATGTGATATAGTTGTAAATATTCCTTCGTATTGTCTACTTGGAGATGATGTAAAGTGTTAGCAATAATCTATCTTTCTGGTCTATACAATGTTAACCCAAAATACTTTTGTTGCTTCATCTTATGTGCTCTTATTCCATTGTTCTCATAGTTCTATCACATTTTAGGAATGATGTCAATTCATTATGATTATTCTTGATATACATGATTTATCATATATATACATACTAATCCTAGAGTTAGTAGATCACTTTGTGCTCTTTTTATCATGTGCTTTATTTCCCTTGGTTTGTTCTTGTTTAGGGGCATATCATAGTGGAAACATGCTTGTCTTTCAAATGTATGTATGCCATCTTAAAGCCATTTATTCTAACAAGGCATATGTAATCTCTTTAATGTGGGGGTGTACACTTCAATCTTTTTTACATGCTATGCACACACCACAAATTTTGTAGTCATTTTTTGCAGGTTACTTAGAAAACTCTACCTTTTTCCAAGTATTCTTATTTTAATGGATTCCTTTGGAGAAAATTATTTCCTTGGGAAAATCCTATTGCAGTATCTATTTAAGTAGGATTTACTTGCATACAATTTATTTCTTGGTTATCCTTAGATGGGTTGACTAGTATAATAGAACTTGGTAGACTGTTAACTCTCTCTCTCTCTCTCTCTCTCTCTCTCTCTCTCCACAAATGCATAGTAACTTTAACCTTACTAGGCTAGTTTGGTCATTCATTTTCTTTATTATCTCTTCATGTGGCTTTTTATTTTGTCTTGGTTTTAGATTGATAAGGGCCTAAGTTGCTTGGGGGATTGATGTCTCCTTGTCTCTTTTATCTTGATAACAGTTATTTCCTATTCTTTGATCTACTTTACCATGAGTATGAAGTGGGTTCACACTTTTTCTAAGTGGGGGCTAAATGTAGAGTCATAAACTACAGTCACATGTATACTTTTAGTCCTTATATAGGCCCCATTTTAGTGTCTAAGGATCTCATTCTTGTTATGCTTTAACATTATGAGTTTCTTTGTTTCTCTTAAATAGGTCCCAAACTTAAATGTTATAATAGTCTTTTAATTTTAGCAGAATTTTTAAAACCCCAACGAATCCCTTCAAGTTTTGAGCCAAAAAATAGCTAGGTGAGGTATAAAAGAAAAGTCACCTCCCACATTTTTCTAAGCATTCAATTGGTAAGAAATCAAATCAATTCAGAAAGGATTCATGGATAAATTATGACATTTCAAGAAATTTCAAGTATAAATTCATCAATCAATCAAGCATCAAGCATGGGAGAAAAGGAGTAATGCCTAAATCTAGGCATATGTGAAGGTATTTAGGTTCTTCCTATCCTATATCCAAGGTCAAGACAATATCAAGAAAACTTTCAAGCATCTTCAAGAGAAATTTGACACCACAAGGATTATGAAGGTATAAACATATTATCAAGCCTCTTCTACTAATAACACACTTTGTTTTCATGCATAATTTAAATTTTTTTTCCAAGGTTAAATCTTCTACAGGGGTTTGGTTGAGGTAAACCACTTTCCACAAATATTTTCTCTATTTTTCATGTGTAGGTGACAAGTGGTGCAAGTGCAGAGAAAGAGCTACTAGAATATCTAATAGAGAGCTACATGTGGCAATATTTTCACGCCTCCAAATTTCCTCGTACCCTAATCACCTCATCATCCCCAATTTCTTTCATTACAATATTATAATAATATTTATTTATTAAAAAAATGCAATACCTATTGTACAATTACTACTTAAATAAATAAAATAACCTAAATTAAAAGGGTCCATGAATATTGTAAAATTAACATCATTAATATTTTCCAATCCATGATATGAATGTGTATATATTTTTAGACCTGATGGTATGATGTTTTTCAACATATTTAAGGTTTTATATTTCAATAAATAGATTAACTTAATAGGAATAGATATTGAAAAAAGGTTACATAGTCAAATCCAAAAATCTATGCACATTGTTAAAAACATTTTCTTCCATTTATATAATGATAATGATAGTGATGTTAATTTAATACCTACAATGACATTTTCAATTGTTATGGATGATTTTCTAAAATTTTTAAGTCTCATTCAAAATATCTAAGGTTAGTTGTCATTTCTTGGCCATAGTGCTAATAAAGGTTACACAGGCAAATCTGGAAATCTATACACATTGTCAAAAAAGTCAATAATGAAAAAAGTAGAAGATAAGAATTTACAACCAATAATCAAAATTTCAATTGATTGGCATTTCAATGGGTGTTTCTATTGTTGAGTTGGCACTTGCTCAACTTGTTCACTGCCTTGACTGGAGTGTGGAGGGCGAGGTGGATATGGCGGAAGAGTTTGGATTAATTGTCCGTCCTTCATGGAGGCTCACAGCTGAATGTCCTATTTAAGAGTGTTGTCTGATAGTTTAGTATTATTATTCCCCCCCGTGCATTACCTGGTCGACAACTCCTCAATCTCCTAATTAAGTTCATAAAGCTCACTAAAATTTGTGATGAATGGTTTACGCGACAACTTCGTAAATTATGTTATATATCCAGTAACAATGTTCGTCAAGAGGAAAGGGCGTAGCATAAATTTGGTTACGTTGTAAAAATGAGTACTCATAAATAAAATTCATATAGAAGATATAAATTAATAAGTGTTACGTAGTGGTGAGTACTTGTGAGTACTTGTCGTTATAAAAAATAATAGTATAATATTATTGAATTTGTAATTTTACACTATACTTAAATAGTATCTATAATTGTAATAGTCAAAGAGTAATGTCTTGTATTTGGCTAAATATTTACCAGGATGGTGAGGAATCTTAACAACAGCAATTTTTAATAATGATTATGATACTTAGAATTGTAGTTGTAATTATTCTAATGCATACTTGATCAATTGATTAAAGCAAGTTTTTCATAATTTTGATTATCATAAACTCTATAATTCTATTGTAATATCCAATAGTATTCAAAAGAGGCAATTTCTTCAATCTCTTGTAATTAATGAATGAACATTTTATTAGTATATTAAAATATTCTTAAATGTATTGTGAAAAAAAATTGATATTATTTTATTTTTTCAACATGTATATTTAATTATTTAGTTGTATTTCATTGTTGGATTAAAAATAACAAAGTGTTCAAGAAAAGATACTTTAAAAGTGATTTTGTTGTAGAGAGATTAGCTGCTACATTTAGCCAGCAAATGTTGAAGTCTCTTTAAATTTTTATTTGCCTTACAAAACAAGTGTTACATTATGATATATTATTTGGCAAGAAAAAAAAATTAATTAATTTCAAGAGGCATTTTGCTTGTATGATTACATGCCAATATAATATTAAAATAAGGATATTTTAAAAATAATAATCTATTATACAAATATTTTTTATTTGAAGAAAAAATTTATATTAAGAAAAGAAAACAATGTAGATACAACAAAATTTAAATGTAGTTACTAGTTTTCTAATGTTATAGTACTAGTGAGAATTACAATTTTTTTTAAAAATAAGATAAATGAGAAAGATGATTTAGCAGAATAGACAATTTACATTGATTTATCAAAAATATTTTAAATAAATTAATAATTTTTACATTAGAATTGTAACATATAAGCTGCGTGTTAATCAAAATTCATTGTATATTAATTTGGAGAGATTTAACAACATAAAATCAAACAATAGGCTGCCATCAAAGGAAGGAATCACATTACAATAGTGCAACAAAACATTGCCAAAAATGGATTAATCATTTAAGTGGAAGCAATAATTAATTGGGTGAAAACGCCCAATCCAAGATGTCTACACAACTTGATGACATCTAATAAATAAAAAATAAAATAAAGTTAGAAGAATATAGGAAAGATGTTAATTTAAGAAAAAAAATACTATTTTTGAAAAGCTCCAAATAATCTTGACAGATTTCAAAATGGAAATTCACTAGTAAAAGTTGATTGTCATTAAACTTAACCCTAACTTGTGTCTCGCTCTAGATGAAAGCCCTACAAATAATTTGCCTATAGTTGTGAAGTAGGCTTTTAAAGAAGACCTTTATTGGATAATGCTGCAGAAAAGCATTGTTATTGACAGAGTAAACTTTCAAAAAGTAGAAGTTTCTATGCAGAAAACCATTGTTATCGACATAATAAATTTTGAAAAAATAGAAGTTTCTATTCAGAAACAAAATTTTCTCATAGAATGATTTTGTGTATCTCTTAAAAAGTGGACCTATAATTATTAGTCCCTGCCTTTAGAGGTAGGGAACTAATGTTTTAACTTAACATCTACCTATTAATTTGGGCAAATCAAAGATCACTTTTTTGCTCTTTTATATAGTTTGAAAAGTTAAAAATTTATAAATAGAATTTTGAATGATTTTTGGCTTTTTTTTTCTGATTGGTTGTTTCTATTTTTCCTAGTGGTTTTTTTCTTTTTTATTATAAAAATTTGAGAAAAAAGCGAAGGCCTATTGTTTTTGCTACTGACAATACATTGGTTTTGAGGTATCCATTAACTATCTGTGCAAAAATAAATTTGAGGAGGAGGTGTGTGGGCGGCGTCGGCTATCCATGCCATCCAACCATGGTGTGGTACTCCATACCTTGTATGGTTCCACTAATAGTACATCCAACACCTTCATTATTTCTGCAGTACTGGCGGCTATTAATTCGTAAGTGTATATATTTTTAATATGATAATAAAATTTTATATAGAGATAGATTAACAATTTAAGTAAATAGAATGAACGTAAAATATTATAGTATATATTATATATTTATTTATAAGATAATTTTTTTTAATTTGTTAATATTATTATATTTAATATAGTTTTTTTTTTCATTTGCTAATTTTTTTATATATTATATATTAAATTGTTAATATCTATTATTGATTATATATTTATTTTAAACAATTATTATAATTTAAGAAATTTTTAAAATAAATTGTATTATATTATTATTACTTTAAATAAATAATATATTTAATATGTTATAATATAGTTTTATATTGTAACTAAATTAAATATATAATTATATTGCTTTTAAGTCTAAATATATCCGGGCCAGATTCTATACATAACTTGGGTGGGCCCCTACTATTCATAGCCAGGGAGTTGATTCCAGTAGGTAGATTCTATACGTAACATGGGGAGAGCACCACCTCCCAGGAGTAGGGCCCAAGATAAGAAGGATGTTTGAATGGGCCTGGGTGGGTGGGAGGAGATGGGTTAGAAGCCGGGGGCCTTCAATTCCGCCCTTCTTGAATCCCCCCACCCAATAAAAGAAGTGCACCCCAGCCGAATAGTTTTTAAAATAAATTGTATTATATTATTATTACTTTAAATAAATAATATTTTTAATATGTTATAATACAGTTTTATATTGTAACTAAATTAAATATATAATTATAGTGTTATTAAGTTTAATATATTTTTATTTAATTAATTAAATATATAATAATCATTATATTCAATTTAAACTATAAATATAATTTTCAATCCCTTCATATTTCTAATTATTTTCATATAATTTATTTTAGAGTATATAGACATATATTACTATTATATTCTAATTTATGAAGCATTTATAGAAGTTTTCATTTCATTTATTTTTATTTTTCTTTTCCCCCATTGCCTCACGTTGAACAGGTTAAAATGTAAAAAATTTAAAAGTAAATAAGATTTAAAAAAATAGTTTTCATTTTTTAGATTTATTTTACCAATAATATTAGATTTATTTAATTAATAATATTAGATTTATTTTTACAATCTATGATGTTACTTATGTTAATGTTGAATAAAAATATATGAGTTTTGAAATATATGATATGAAAAATTTAGTAATGTTTATTTATATTATGTTATAATATTATACGTAAAAATAAAAATAAAAATTAATGATATAAATATTAGTAAAAATTTAATTTTAAAATATTTAAAGATATAAGTATTAGTTGAAAAAATAATTTTAGATAATCTTTTTAATATTAAATGACATTTAGTTTAACATTAGAGATCGTCAGAGAAGGGAATTTGGTTGTTGACTCAATTGCGACAATGGGCCTAAAACAAATCAAACTCAATAGTTGGAGGGTGGTTAGTGATTTACCTCTAGTGACTCAACAACTCATTGGGAGAGAAATGAATATCATTGTTTAAATGTGCCGCGTAGTCATATTCATTGCGAATGCTTACTGGATCACGTGCTGGCACATTCCGTTGATTTTTGCGATTATAGAAAGGAGAACCCAAATTCCCATAAAGAATCATCATTACCTTTTAAACGTGTGGAGTAGGAGCTGTCCGAATCAGAGGGCTTACTTAGCTAATAAGGACAACAAGTGTGTCCCTAGTATTATTGCTATTAATGGCACCTGAAGATCCATTAGATCTGGCGGTACGGAGCCCATTTTCCAAAAATTTTCTCAAAGCCAACATTTTAAGTATAAACCTTCCTCGGAAAGGCTTTGCAATAACAAGGGGTTTTTTAAGGTCTGTAGAAACACTCGGCTCTTTGTTTTCTAGGATATTTTGGCATAGGAGGGACTGAACTTTGAGATGGGAGGCAACACTCTCCACATTGAGCCTGATAAAATTGATGAGGCTTTCACCTCTGAGTTGGTGACACATTATTGCAAGGAGAGAGGCATTTGGGGTTTTATGGAGAGATTGAAGGGTGGACATGATGAATGAATCTCCAAACAGTTCGTGTCATCCTAGAATAATAGGAGTGTCTTTGTTGGAGGCATCCACTTCCAGCTGAACAAAGAGGTCATTGCTAAGGTGACTGGGCTTTCTATGATGGGGAGAAAATACAAGAAAACCAGTTGGACTCCCGACCCTACCAGCCTCAGCCAGTTTTTGAAGGATGGTGAGCTGTCAGTGAAAAAATAGGGGGGCTTCAACAGGGAGGTGCTACCAGACTTCTGGCCAAAAATTTGCCTCATAGTGATGAAATACTTCACACTGGAAGGTAAGTTCACTATTTTTTACTACTACCACTTATCGTTCCTAAACCATACTAGAAACAAGGATTTAATTTCCATTCCTTTCTATCTTCTGCACTCCATAGAGAGTAATATCCTTGATATTAAGGACAACCCTGATAAGTCAATACCTATCCTCCATCAGGGCCTCCTTCTCTGAATTTACTAGTTCCACAAATCTATCTACCTGACACCCCAACCCCCTTGATTATCTAGGAGATGACCTAGGAGGATTCCTCGGCTAAAACTGAAAATCCCACCCAGTCCTCCTCCTGGTCCATCTGTGTCATCCAGGAGCCTGAGCTGGGTGCTAAAGAGGGTAGAACCCACAAAAAATGTGTTAAAAACCCTTTCAATAGGAAGGAGGGCCAGAAGAAGTCTTATGTCTCTCAGTTTGTGGAGATTAAAGATAGGAAGGAGGCTGACAGTACTCCGAATACCGAATGTAGGCCCAAAAAAAGGAGAATGATGGAGAGCCAGGTTAATTTGTAGGTGGACTTGAGTGGCTCAGGTCGCAGGAGGTCAAACAAAATTGCCAAGGAACAATGTAAAACTAGGCTACTGGAAACGGCCTCTAAAGAGCATTCCTTGACTGAAAAAGACTCTCAAACCACTGAGTCCATGAATGATTCCTCAGATGATCATATGAGTTCCCCTAGGACTGGTAACAATCCTTTACCCAACCCCAAGCAAGCCATGGAAACCCCCAATATTCCTACCCCGCCCCAGAGTCCTGCTCAAGATCCCTAGGATAAGCCCCCTACCTTTGACAATACCAAGGCCTTGAAGGATAAAAATAAATTCAAAGGAACTCTTAAAAGGAGGTTCACAAATTTGGACAAAGATATTGTAGAGATCAAGAAAAATATACAGGATCTGATGAACCAATGCATGCTAACCAACAAATTTGGCCTGAAGGTCATGCACGCTTTGGCTACGACCCTTTTTCACGTGCAGGAAAAGATGGTGGGTGGCACTCTGGAAGTGAACGAGGACAACAAGGATATTTTCCTATTTTTGCAGGAAGAGTGGGCGAGGACCCTGCTGTCTAAGCAGTTGGGTGGAAAGAATTAGTTCTGGTTTCCATGTGTTGGTTAATTTTGACTAGGCCTAGCCCTAGGATCCCTTGTTTTGTGGTTGGGGTTAATGTTAGTTTTTATATCTTTTTGTTCAGCCCTGTGTGGCTTATAACTGATACTTTACATGCTACTTTTCATTCTAAGTACTCTGTTTTAATTTGTTTGATCAGTATTGTGGTTTATGTTTTTGATAGGGGCAAATTTAGACTTGGTGATTATACTGTTAAACTATTATATCTACTTTGATTGGTTCCATTAATGTGCTATTAATGTGCTACTAGTCCTTTGTTCCATGGGCCAACACCCTCTTGTTGCTTTATCTATCAAAAACATTATAGATTGTGGAAATTTGTTACACCTAAATAAAATAAATTATGTAAAAAATTGAGTGATTAGAAATTTAAGATATTATTATTAATATTATTTAAATTTTAGCATCCATTAATTGATGCAAGTTTCTTCTTCGGTACTTGGGATCAATTTTCTACTTTGCTAGAAATAGATAGTGTCAAGCTAAATGCTCCTTCAAGTATAACTCAACTTGTGGGAAAAGTTATAAATGAAGAGATCTTGAATTCAATTGTGTTGTATCACATAAAACTTTTCATTGAAAATCTAGTTTCTATATTCATACAAGGCAGGGACTCCAGCTCAATCAGAGCTCTTGTTTCTATTATATTCTTAACCTTATCATTTGAATAAAGTGAAGATGATTAGATCTGAAGCTAAGTATCCTGTGGTACCCTCTAGAAAAATGAATCATTCAAAAAAGCAATAGTTCATTGTATTGCCACTTGCAGACATGGTGTGTGGCAGCTAAGGCTTTGATCTCATTGTGGATACATTGAACTCCAAAGTCAAAAGAATGTTAACATCAAACTACAACTACACATTCCTTTCAGGCAATTTGTTTCCCATTTTTGTCTTGGATGGTATGCCCATGCCCACTCCCTTTCTCACCTTATTTAATACTACCATCCTTACTACAAACTTTATGGTATGCACGTCTATTTTTAGGCATTTATAGTTTCATATTATTAGATTATCTAATATTTTATAGGCATTTAAATCATAAACAGATCATCTAATATCATCGCCATTTCCATTTTGGCATGTGAAACTTCCCAGTGAAGGCTAAGAAAATTATATTACGTAACTCAAGCAAAAGATTCACTTTCTTAGTACTTGTCTGTTTCTATTGCCATTTTGGCATGTGAAACCTTCCACATGAAGGCTAAGAAAATTGGCACTTGTGACTGAAATAATGCATTGCTTGTGAATAAGACATGCCTATAACAAGGGCCTCTAGACATAGATAACAAGGGCCTCTAGATATAGATAAAAGTTGCATATTAAGTACAAATATTTGGGGCTTGTTTGGGGGCTTGAATTAGATTGGAATTGGCATTATCTAATTCTAGATAATGTCAATTTCATGTTTGTGTCCATCCAAAAAATTGGAATTAGAATTTCAAAATTCTAATTTTTCCCTAAAATGAGCATTTGCATCTTCCACTCAAATAGGTGGAATTGGAATTTTGAATTCCAATTCCAATTTTTATAAAACTAAATTTAATATTTCATGGGATCCATGACTATAAAGATGTATATTATATTTCTATAAGGATGTGTATATATACATGTGTGTGTCTATATATATATATATATATATATATATATATATATACACACAGACACACAGACACACAGACACACAGACACACACACACACAAATGTGTGTATATGTATATATGCACACGTGTGTATTTGTATATATATATACAAATGTGTGTACATGTGTATACATGTGTGTATATACACACATGTATGTGTATATCTATGTGTATGTGTGAATATACACATACATGTGTATATACACATGTCTGTGTATATACAAACATATGTGTGTGTGTATATGTGTATATGTGTGTATATATATATGTGTGTGTGTGTATACACACACATGTGTATGTGTGTATATATATGCATGTGTGCATATGTGTATACATGTGTGTATATACACACATGTATAGACATATCCACACATGTGTGTATGTGTATATATATACATGTGTGTATATATACACACATGTATGTGTGTATATATACAAACATATACACACCATATTCAAAGAAATTAAAATTCCTTATGCATCTTCTCAGTCATCTTCCGGGTGAACCAAACGGGTTAGCCCATATTCTGAAAATTATTTTCAGGATTTGTATCTTCCAAATTGCAGCATCTTCTAGAATTGACTATATCCAACATTTGGTATTCCGACACCCAAACAGACCCTTAGAGAACTCCTTATTTGGAAATGTATTATTATCTATTTATTTAATTAAATTTATTTAAAATCTAAAGAATGTTCATTTAAGAATATAAAAGATCATAAATGAGAAGCACTCTATAATATTCATTTGAGGAATTAATGAATGTAGTGCACTTCAGCCTAACAAAAGATAAATGAGAGAAAAGCCATAATTTAATAGTTTGTAATCTTATAGACTAATTTTGGACACATGTTCAAATACATTAAAAAATTATCTCTATAATCATTTTTGGACATTGAAAGAAAAATTGAAATAGATGTGTCAAAGACAAAGCTAATCTAAATGTAATAATTTATTGGTCTACATATTTTTTCATCAAATTAAGTTGGCATAAAAAATAATTTTTGAATTAGCAATGATCTTTTTAACCTAAAAGCTTCTATGTAATTGTGGGATTACTTCTAAATCTTTTTCTTATTTTGATGTATGTATTGTAACAAAGAAAAATATTATTCATTTGATTTAAGTAACAATTTGAACTATTTTAGGGTCCCTTCAAAACTTGTTTGAACCTTAATAAAAACTAATTTGTAGCATGTTTCTAGAAATTCACAATAGAAGTTAGAAATAAGGTTACCAATGTGCTCACTAAATAAGATATTCAAGACAATCACATCAAGATGAATACAATAATTATGAAAACTTACATTCAATGCCACACTTACAAAGCTAAGCATACAATGTCTAAAATTGATCTCATATGTGCAGATCTGAGTAAGTCACATAACTTTGAAAAATTCTAGGCATTTGATCTAGTAGAAAATATAATGGCTAGAATTTTCTTACCTTAGATCCATACACTTTTGTCCATAAATCATGATAACAAGGGCCTCTAGACATAGATAAAAGTTGCATACTAAGTACATAGATAACAAGGGCCTCTAGACAAAGATAAAATTTGCATACTAAGTACAAATATTTAGAGAACTCCTTATATTTGTAAATGCATTATTATCTATTTATTTAATTTAATTTATTTAAAATCTAAAGAATGTTCATTTAAGAACATAAAATATCATAAACGAGAAGCACTCTATAATATCCATTTGAGGAATTATTGAATGTAGTGCACCTCAGCCTAACAAAAAATAAATGAGAGAAAAGCCATAATTTAATAGTTTATAAGCTTATAGACTAATTTTGGACACATGTTCAAATATATTAAAAATTTGATCTATAATGATTGTTGGACTTTGAAAGAAAATGAAATAGATGTGTCAAAGACAAAGTTAATCTAAATGTAATAATTTATTGGTCTACATATTTTTTTATCAAATTAAGTAGGCATAAAAAATAATTTTTGAATTAGGGGTATGTGCAAGATCACGAGGGGCCAAAAAGTGGCGATGTCAGTTCAAAACTTTGACAATGTAGTTGACAACTTTTTTTTCACCTGAATTTGATAAAATGAAAAGGGTATCTTAAGAAGATTATTAGCTTTCTATCGATATAATTGCTGTCAAATTTTGAATTCAGTAAGTAATTATTAGTTATTTTCTAATTAGGCTACCTCTAAAGTGCTGATTTATATACTGATTGAAAAATGACTATAACTTTTAGAGGGTATAACATTTTTGAAATCTGAAAAATGCATCACATTCTATGCTTCGCCTACTATAAGGGAAAAAAAATAAAATTTGAATTTTCTAAAGTTTTGAATGAGTTAAGGTGGTCAGACATAGGATTTTTTTTATTCTAAAAATGTTGTAGCAAAAAATTCATAATTAATCATTTTTTTGGAATAAAATTACAAAAAAATATGCGTCACATCCAGGCATGAGTCTACTACTTATATATAAAATCTTATAATAAAATATTATCATTTGATTATGATTAAGGTGGTCAGACATACACCTACTTCTTATTTTTTTCCTAAAATTTTTATACTGCTGCATTGAAATCTATACTTCTCACCAATCATACTAACTTTTTCTCAAAAAAGGCCTAGTAGTTTAGAAACTACATTCAATTTTATATAGATTCTATTCTTACAACTTTTTGATATTAGGTTCATAGCTAGTTGAAATTTTCACGTCAAGTTGACTAACTTTAATTTGCTGATTTTTCATTGCCACTTAAGGGCATAGTTTGGCCCCTCATGATATTGCACATACCCTTAGCAATGATCTTTTTAACCTAAAAGCTTAAATATAATTGTGTGATTACTTCTACATCTTTTTCATATTTTGATGTATGTATTATATAAAGAAAAATATTATACATTTGATTTAAGTAACAATTTGAAGCATTTTAGGGTCCCTTCGAAACTTCTTTGAACCTTCATAAATAATAATTTGAAGCATGTTTCTCTAAAATCACAATAGAAGTTAGAAATAAGGTTACCAATTTGCTCACTAAATGAGATATTCAAGACAATCATGTCAAGATGAATAAATTAATTATCAAAATTTACATTCAATGCCACACTTATGAAGCTAAGCATACCATGTCTGAAATTGACCTCATATGTGCACATCTAAGTCAGTCACATAATTTTGAAAAATTCTAGGCATTTGATCTAATAGAGAATATAATGACCAGAATTTTCTTACCTCAAATCCATACACTTTGGTCCATAAATCATGATTTTAGGGACATGTTTAGGATATTTTTAGGAAAATATCAATTCTCCTTTTATAAAGCCCCTTGGAATACATATTGAATACATATCTCACAACTTAATGCAATATAATGATCTAAATCCACTCTGTTATAATAATGGAATATCAATAGTTTTAGCTAGAATCCTGAAAGAATATCTAATAACTTAATCTATCTTTTTTTTTCTAAAATAATTGATATTGTGAAATGGGTGTATGTGATCTAGGTTAACTATAGAAAAATGAGTGATTTCAATAATGAAAAATAGATTATAGTAAGAAAGACAAACATTGTAAACCATATTTGGAAGAGATATATAGAGAGGAAATCATATCTAAAATTAGAGTAAAGAGTATCCAGACATAGGTTATGATTTCCTTATTTTGAAAAAGTCTAAAATTGGTAGAGGTGAGCTAGAGTGTAACTAAGAAGCTTAAAAATATTGTCTCATATACTTAAACATAGAACAATAATACAAGGATGTCGAGTAATACAATCTAAACTCCTTTAGATATTTGAAGTCTATCACAATTTGTAAAAGTCACATTCCTCTACCACATTTACGTTTAGATCTAAATCTGCACACACTACAAACATAGAAGAAGGTTTGTGTCATATAAGGGTTTTCCTAAAACAAAAGCCATGTTCAAGGTCCCACCTCTAAAAGAACTATGATGATGAAATGGAGTGTGTATCCTAGGGAAGATGGAGGTTAAATTGTAATATGGAAATATTGAATTGACAAAATTTACTGCAAGTATGAAAACCTTGGAATAAACATAATATGGTTGATTGTGATTAATATTTAACAAAATTGCATCATTGAATGCTTTCATCCTTGAATGCATATTTGTAATTGAACTTTCTTGATTGAATGATAGGATTCTTGTTTCACTTTCCTATGATTTGAAATTATAGATAGAATTGTATTTATTGTTGTCCCCTCTAGCATGTGTTGGCATCAATATCAAACATATGATGCTGTGATGTTTGATTATATCTCTTTCTTATCATATTTGATCGCTTTGAAGATATACTCAGCTTATCATAGTGATAAATTTCATTGATAGTCACTTGTGACTTGACTTGGACTATACTATGGTTAAATATTTCTTGGCACTTGAAAAAAAGGATTAGGTTTTCTCAACTTGATAGCATTGAGACCACGAGCATCCATAATTACATATGTTATAGTTTCTATCATTTTGAAGCTTGAAAGTTTATATTGTTTTTGAATAGTCTTACTCATAAGAGGGTATGTATAGGATCCTCATATGCCAGAAAGTGGCGATGTGAAAAAAATCTCCTTTTCACTCGTCCAAAAATGCACTAAAAAATGTGTTGACTTTTTAGTAGCTCTGTGTGCTAGTACCCATGGCCAAAGCTAATTACAATTCACAAGCCTAATCAAGTATCTAATAAAAAATCAGATATCCGATAATAGATTGGATATCCAATTACAGATTAGATATATCCAATTTTCTCCCACCAACATTTTTCTTTTCATTTGAAGTTTTAACATTTTTAATTATCAACATTGGATCTACTGCCATTTGGAATAGGAAGATGAGGGTGCCCTAGGATTTCAATGGGTGTTTCTGTTGTTGAGTTGGCACTTGCTTAGCTTTTTCACTTCTTTGACTAGACTATGGAGGGCGAGGTGGATATGGTGGAAGAGTTTGGATTAATTGTACCTAGAAAAATTCCCTTTCTTGTTCGCCCTTCATGGAGGCTCACAGCTGAATATCCTATTTAAGAGTGTTGTGTAATAGTTTAGGCCCTGTTTGTTTGCAAAATTGGAATTTGAGTCAAAACCTAATTATCTCAAAATTAGGTTTTGAAATTCCAATTTTGTGTATTTGAAAGATAGTTTTGACTTTTTGGTTGACCCGGATGATGACTGAGACATCCATCTTTTATGCTTGGTTGCCAATTTCATAATAAGAATTAGAACTGAGAAATTCTTATTTGTGCACTCAAAATTAGATCAACATTCAAAGCTACAATGAAGGTATGCCCTAGAATTCATGCACACAAAATGTGGAATCCTTGCCATTGAGTTGATTGAAAAAAAAAATCAAGTGATTGCAATTTGCATGTGTACAGTGAGATATCCATCAAATCCCATGGTGTCGATGCCCTGCAAAACATGGATGCAAAATGTGAAAGCATAGACATGGCCAAAACCTTTGATTGATGTGTCGTATTTCATGGTTGTAGAAATGCAAAAATTGATTTAGTTGAAACAACTTTGAAGAAAATGCATAACAACAGGTGTAGAGAAAAATTCCACTTCCTGTGCCATTATTCCTCTCCGCCTTTAGCAAAATGGATCTTTATGATAAGATCTAGTCATTGTCAAAAATAGATTTTGAAAAAGGAGTTTTGAAAAACTTAAGAAAATGCGATTGGCAAGTTTACCACCAATTTTCACATACTTTGCTAATGTCCCATGTACCTGTGCAAATTTGGAGCCATAAAACTAGGGTATGGACAACCACTAAGGCATAGGCATGGGAGCGCACTTGATTTGTTTGATTCTCCCTTCGGGTGTGAGAGGTCCCAAGTTTGAACATTTCAAAAAATGGACCCGAGCGGAAATTTAAATGGGGCTCACAAAATTCAAAACCAGAATTTGATTTCAAATTCCACCTATTGGGTGGGAAGATGGTGTCGCCCATTTTAGGGCCTAAACTAGATTTTGAGTGAAGAAACCCGAATTGCAAATATGTGTTCCAAACGATGGATTTGTTGAAAAAGCGGAAGTCCCACCGCCAATTCTGCCCCAATTCCAGCAAACAAACGGGGCCTTAGTATTATTATTAGGTTCATGTTCCAGTCCTATGAAGCATTTTGTAAGTTATTCCCCACATGCATTACCTCATCGACAACTCCTCAATCTCCTAATTGAGTTCATAAAACCCACTAAAACTTGTGTCAAATGGTTTACGCAACAACTTTGTAAATTATGTTATATACCCAGTAACAATGTTCGTCAAGAGAAAAGGGTGTAGCATAAATTTGGTTACATTGTAAAAATGAGTACTCATAAATAAAATTCATATAAAAGATTTATGAGAGTTTGGATTAACTGTATTAAATTTATCTATGAAGATATAAATTAATAAGTGTTACGTAGTGGTGAGTACTTGTCATTATAGATTATAGAGATTGGTGAATGTGAAAAAATAATAGTACAATATTATTGAATTTGTAATTTTACATTATACTTAAATAGCAGCTATAATTGTAATAGTCCAAGAACAATGTCTTGTATTTGGCTCAATCTTTACCATAGCAATTTTTTAAATTTTTTTTTAAGCCAAAGTGGGGTATCCACCGTATTTTTATTAAAATATACTGAGTCAATGACTCCCCCATGGAAGAATCCGAAAGAAACCTCGGGCTCGTAGTCATATGCAAGTTATAGAATATGACGATGTTTACATCTGGGTTTGAACATAAAACCCGCGAATCCTAATAGGATATATGTCGATGTTTACATTGGATTTACATATGCAACCCTCGAATCCTGATAGGATGATACATTAGAGTAGAAATATCCCCCATAAATATCCCCAAAATTATGGTAGGGATCAAACCTAGACTATGGTATTATGTACTGATTATTACAAAATTTCAAAATTTCAAAATAGGCCTAATAAACATGCCTATGCCATATAGCCTAAATACAAAATTTCAAAAATAGGCTTAACCAAAATGCCTATGCAATGTGTCAGATGCACAATTTATCACCTAATCAATCATTCATCCATAGGTGAGGATGATCCCCAAGCCTTTACCCATCCAGCAGGCAGAGCAATGACATTTTCAACTTCCCAACCATCGAGCGTGTTCTGATCCACTGGGTGAATGTTAGAAGATTGACCAGGTGAAGTTGGTACATTCAGGTCAGGGACCTATTTTGATCTACCAGAGGACACCTTGTAGCAGGGTGGAGGTTGAACTAGAGGAAATGACGATAGCAGAAGACCCAGAATCGAATGTGCCAGACATCAAATTTTATCCACAAGGGGCTTCCCAAGAGCCGCACCCACAATCTGCAAATTATTATTTACTATTCAGAAACTCTTCTTTTCCATCATCCATTTGAAGCTGTCGTATGCCATCAGGTGTTCATGGCTCACCATTATATCATGATGTAAAAACAGTCCCCCAATCAATGCATAACTTGACCAAAGGTCATAACTCTGAAGTGCCACCATGAGCCGTGTTCCATGAATAAATTGAGGCTGAATGACCTTATTGGCAATGTAAACTATTAATTCCACCAACTACAACATGTCCATTAAATTGGAGAGAAAGATCGACACTAGCTGACAAGGAAAGACCACTATCTTGGTTCTGGGAGACAATACATGTTCCCCAACAACACCACGGACAACCCTATAATGCAACATTGAATTAGTGATAAATACTTGGTCGAGTTTCAGACCATCAATTCTATTTGGGAGTGGGGGCTTAGAAATTTGCAAAGGAATGAATACCCTGTAATTCCTTGGTAATAGCTCATCGTGTAAATGCCCGCAAGTCTGGTAGGAGGGAAACTCCTTTTGAAACATAATGCACACCCATAAAGAAGCTACACTCTGTATTACTCAAGAAGCAATGCGAGTGTATGTTATGGGAAGTAGGGTATTTGTAGATCACAAATGTACATTTGTGTTTCGTGCCAATTAATGGCAAATCTCCCGCAATCTGAAGCTGAAGTATAAAATGTACTGGGTTCATTATAAAATAGGGTGCATGTCATTTAATCGCACATTTCCTTTAATTATCAAATTACATGCCAACTTAAACAATGTACTTTTTTTCTCAGTGATGGCATGAAAATGTGGGAGGTTGGTACTTAAGAGTTACCCACTCATGGTATATCAACATTCCGCTCTATCACACTGATTTAGCTATACAGCCATGTGGATTACTATTGCGCTATCATTATCTCTCGCCAAGCAATAAACCCCAGTTGCATATCTATACACTGGCAAGTCACACATCCACACATTTGAAGACAGTCCTATCTATGTCGACCTGTCAAGATTATAAATGTCATGTAACTTGGCATCTTGATTTAACATTGCTTCATAATTAAATGACACTATCTCATGTCCATCACAACCTTTGTTTTCCAAGTGATCTGCTAATTGATTGCCCTCCCGCAAAGTATGTGAAATATGAACTTCTTGAAATGAGTCTAATAGTTTCCAAATTTGCTGAAGAATGCAAGTGAGTCTCAAATTATGAGATATTCGATTAAGACATACTGAGATTATAACCATCGAATCTCCTTCTATATGGACCTGATGAAATCCTCCATTTTTAGCCAGTATTAATCCTTCAAATAATGCCTGACCCTCTACCATATTATTTGTTCCGATTAGGAGTGGGCAACATTTTATTGCTAATAATAATCCTTGGTGATCCTGAATGCATACACTAGCCCCTGATTTTCCTGGATTCCCTCTTGAGGAACCATCAAAATTAATTTTACTAACACCTTTAGATAGTGGAATCCATTTGACTAAGTCTCTCGCAAGAACCTTATTAGATGTTGTTTTAAAGCACCAACCAAAAGGTACATGAATTTGTTTCCATTCTCACAGTATTGATGAATCCCATGAGGTCATGACCAAATTGTGTTTAAGTTTACTGTGACTAGCATTGACTATTTTAGATATCGACCTCTCTAGATGACTTGTAATTGCCTGTAGTGAAGAGGAAATTCTGTGAAAGATTCTTTTGTTTCTCTCCCACCATATTGCCCAAACAACTAATGAAGGAATGCACTTCCAAATTGCTGAGAAGAGGGATGTAGAGTATAATTGTGGCCAAGAATCAAATAGATCCCAAAGCTTGCTTGGAAGTGGGGTAGAATATTGTAACTTTCTAAGGACAAAAAACTAGCATTCCTGTGCAAATTGACAATTTAGGAATAGGTGATCTGTATCTTCCTGATGATTATCACATAGAAGAAATTTAAAAGGTTGAGCTATGTTTAGTCTATGTAACTGCTCACTAGTTAATGCCCTATTATTCAATGTTAACCAAGCAAAGCATCCTACCTTGGGTAGAGTCAGATTGTTCCAGGAGAACGTGAAGGCATGGGATGGTTTTATAAATGCATCTCTCTGTTGGATAAGCTTATACCCATGCTTGATGGTGAATTTTCCATCTGTCCCCAGAGCCTAGATCAATTTATCCTCTAGGTTTGATAGGTAGACCAAGTTTTTTGAGAAGATTTTCTCCAAACATTGTATCGCTTGAGGGGATAAAGATAGCTCGTGGGGATCTTTCCATATTACCTTCCTTGTATGTAGACATACTGCTAGTACATAGTCACTTAGATAGATTCCCCTAGACACTTTCTGATGTAGTAACTATGGTCTCTATGTCATTCATTCGACTTAGGGGTGGTGCACTATTCCATGAATCACACCAGAATTTAATTGATAGACCATTGTTCACTTCCCAAGTAACAAAATTTCTTACTATTTCTCTAGAAGAAATCATGAAATCCCAAATGGTTGAACCTTTAGGGGGATTTGATACTATTAAAATTTTGGCCGGATTCATATCATCTAAATACTTCTTTTGCATAATTTGGCACCAAATGTTGTGTGGTTTGGTATACATTTGCCAAAGTAATTTACCCCCAAATGCTTGATTTCTTTTTTGTAGATCATGTATCCCTGCTCCACCTAGCTGCTTTACTTGTGTTAACTTCTCAAGAGAGACTAGAGGAATTTTATTTTCTCCATTCATATTCCCAGTCCATAGAAATTCTCTTATCAGTTTTTGGATTTTTTGAATAACCGAGGAAGGTGCTTTGAGTACTGATAAATAATAATTAGGGATAGCTAATAGGACTGATTTTATTTGTAGTATTCTGCATGAGAGTGATAGCCACCTTGCTTTCCATGCTACTACCTTGGATTTAATCCTCTCAATGATAGGTGACCAGAAACTAACTTTGATTACTCCCATAAAGAAAGGAATGCCAAGGTATACAGATGGTAGGAAAACTACTGAGAATCCTAGGAGGCTAACTATTTTATTGGATATAATCTGATTTGTGTTAAACAAGTAGATTTTAGATTTGAGAGGATTGACTCTTTGATTTGAAGCTGCTGAGTAAAGGTCCAATGTTTCCTTAATCTATCTAGCTTCAGAGATATTTGCAATCCCAAAAAGTAATGTGTCATCTACAAACATGGAGTGTGTCACTGAAATATCTGACTGACCAATCTGCACACCTATCCACTTACCCAATGCTTGTTTTTATTGAATAAGCCTGTTGAATGACTCTGCCATAAAAATGAACAACACTGGAGACAATGGATCCCTCTACCTAACTCCTTGTGTAGATGTGAAGAATCTAATCGGAACTCCATTTATTATAACTAAGAAACCCGCACCTAAAATACAGGACTTAATCCATTTACACCATCCTATCGCAAATCCAAATTTTTGCAGAACCTTGATAAGAAAAGCCTAGTTTACTTTGTCATATGCTTTCATCATGTCCAACTTAATGACAAAGTGTGATGATTTACTATTGTTAATGGAGTGAAGAACTTCATGTGCCACTAGGGCCCCTTCCATTGTTTCCCTACCTGGAACAAAGCCCCCTTGTGGTTGCGAGACAAGGTTAGGAGTGAGGTGTTGCATCCTTAGATAGATAGCCTTTGTTATGATTTTATATATAGTGTTGCATAAGGATATTGGACGAAAGTCTGCAAATGTTTTTGGAGTTTTAACTTTTAGAATAATGGCTATATTTGTGGTGTTGAAGTTTTTTAGCATGGATTTGCTAATCCTAGATTCTTCAACTACTCCCAATAATTCCCAACCAATCCAATCCCAACATGCTTGGAAAAATAAAGCAGTAAATCCATCTGGGCTAGGGGCTTTATCTAGGGGCAGAGAAAAGACCACTTTTTTGAGCTCTTGATTAGTGAATGGTGCCAAGAGTTTTAGATTATCAACATTTGATATCAAAGTGGGAATTGCCTCTAATAATTCCTCCATTAGTGGGGCTATTGAACATGAATTAGGAGGGGGGGCTAATAGATTCTGAAAAAATATGACCCCTTCTTCTTAAATGCTTTGAGGCTCAGTTAGTAAGTTACCATTCTCAACATTAGTAATATTGAAGATTCGATTGCTCGCTGTTTTTTGTTTTGTTGACGCATGAAAATATTTTGTATTCCTATCCCCCTCCTTTAACCATAACTCTCTTGACTTTTGCCTCCAATATTCCTCTTCTCTGTTACATATTTCCTCCCATTCTTGAATTAGGATTTTCTTTGTGGTGTATGAGTCATCATCCATTCCTTGTTTGATAATAGTGTTATATATGCTCTCTAGTTTTACCTTTACTGCTTATTTTTCCTTAAAGATATTCTTAAAGATCTCCTCATTCCATTTTTTGATCCACTATTTCGTATGTTTCATCTTGAGTGCAAACTGAAACATTTTGGTTCCCTCTGTCGTTGGAGCATAAATCCAGCATTGCTTGAGTGAAGGCAAAAAGCTTGGATGTCGTAACCACATCCTTTCAAATTTGAAGGATGGCCTATGCTGAAAACCTTGTCTTGGTAGTGTTGAAGTCATATGCAGACAAATGGGGAAATGGTCTGATCCTGGCTGAGACAGAATTTCTGAGTGATATGTAACATTTACTAATTTCCAACACTGTGATATAAGAAATCTATCCAACCTGATAGCTATTTGTGAAAATTTTTCCCTTTTATTGGTCCATGTAAATGCCCCATTTGATGGCTCTACATCCATTAAACCATTATCTTCCACAAAATTGGATAAATCCTGAATTGTTCTTAGAGGTGGACAGATCCCACCATTTTTTTCTGACAATTTGAGAATGGCATTGAAGTCTCCACCCATTATGATGTGTGTAGCTGGTTGAAGTTTTTTAAACTGAGTGAGTTCCGTCCATAACCTCTACTTGTCTTGAGTTGATGTAGGCCCATAAATATTAAAAAGCATAATTTTTATATCTAAACACTCCAACCTGATGACTTGCCAATTATCTCTCCTATGAATTAACTGCCCTTGAATTAATTTAGGGTCCCAAAGAATAGCTAGCCCACCTAAAGCACCAATAGCAGGGCTATGAGCAGAGTTCCACTTTGGCCAATTCCCAATTGTTTTGTCAAAAATCTCTATTGACATCTTTGTTTCTTGGAGAAGTATCACATCCACTTTTAAAGAATCCAGCTCTTGCTTGATTCTATTTCTTTTGTCAGAGGCATTTAATCCTCTGACATTCCAAGATGCTATCTTCATTGCTGACAAGGAGAACCCTTGGTTCTCCTTGTCAATCTTTTGGAAGGTGTGAATTTCCCATCGAATGTTGATTGGATGCCTGCTGCAATTTCTTGTTTGATTAGATTGCTTTTTGGTTTTCTCCCTCTCTTTTTTGGTGTGGCCTTAACCTATAAATTTTGGAGTGGTGTTTTCTCAAGTGAGAGGGTAAGACTTGTATCGAAAGCTAACTGGTCAGATTTTGGCTCAATTATTTCAGTTTCGATATCATCATGAGTTCCCTAGTTAATTGCTGCTTGAATTTCCTCTGAATCAAGGAATGTATTGCTTTGGATCTAGTCTCTAATGTGAGAGTATGTAATGCCATTAGAATTAGGGAAGGACACCAATGCAATATTGTCTTGCCAACCTTCTATCTTATTTGTGAAGTCCATGTCCTCAGTCTGCTTACATAGGCTCCCTTCAAAATTACATTCCAGATTATCTGAAAAGAATCCTTGGAGATCCCCTGTGTTGATATTATCCTCCTTCAACTTTATTGTATTAACCTACCTGTAGGGCCACTGTCCTTCTTGATTAATCTTGTTTACTTGCTGAGAACTACTTGGGATCTGAACTGTTGTGAGATTTAACACTCCCTCATCTTCTGCTATATTGATACTTCCTTTACCATGTTTGAGAATTTTGTCATGAACTTGTGACTGTCCTGCTTCATTTCTATATTGTTGAGAGTCCATTGAATTGTGATTGCTTTCATCCAATAGTATTCCTTCTTCTTCTACTATCTCATATATAATTTTAGTAGCTAGCTCTGTCAATAGTTGGTCTGATAATTTTCTTGCTCGAAGGTTAACCAAGGTCTCTTTGTCAAACACCTCATGTATAATTAGTTTTTTAATTGGAGAATCAAGGAACATCAGTTGCTCCACTAGAACATCCATGTCAAAATTGTCGGCTTCTGCTAGCTTCCAATCGAGTAGCATAGTCTGTTTATTATTACTCAAGATCATCATAATGCAACTTATTGCACTATAAAAGAAGATGGACACCTCATATGAGTAAATATTGGAAGGCAAAGCTTCGATAGGACTAAATGAAGATGTTTGTAGCTCTGCATGTCGAGAGCAATGAGAGGCCAAATGGAGTGAACATTGAAGAGGATTTGTACAGTGATTATCACACACCCTCAGCTGGGTAAATGAGTGAGACTTACACTGAGCTATGAAATGCCCTAGCTGGTGCTGATATAGCATGATGGTGTCCTCATTTCGGAGAGAAAATTTATGTTCCCAATATCCCCATTTGGATTTTAAGGAAATGGATTTTGGTAATTCCTTAGTAGTGTCATGCAGTATACACACTCTGGCGTCTCGATGCAAAAACTCAAAGGGAATTAGGTCATGTTTAACAAATATTCCAAGTCTGTTGGCAATGGTTTTGATGATATCCAAATCTCTGTACTCTAATGGCAAATTTGGTAAGGCAATCCAAATGGGGAAGAATAGTGGGGATCTGTCCTCGAGCATGACATTGGGGGTCCATATCGAGGTGAAGAGACCTAGACCTTTGCAAAACCAACTTTTATTCTTATGGATAACATCTCTCATATCAGTAGATTCAAATTTTGCAAGAAAATATCCCAACTTAATATTTAATCAAAATATATCTGATAAACCTAGCCAGTTTTGCAAGGCCCAAAGCTTAATATCATCAATCGATAGGTCTAGTTTCAAGAATTTACCTATTAGTGCTTTGTCCTGAAGGAGTTGAATTTGATCTTGAAGTAAATGATTTGGGAAATTAATTGTTGAGGTAGGTCGGAAGTCAGAGTCCTGCTGAAGAATTGGTTGAAGCTGTCTTTGTTTGACCTGCCCAACTTGTAAAGACTAATTTGGTTTGAAGGGTGCTCTACTTATCATTGGCCACTAGAACTCCAAAGAAGGTCCAGTGGGCATCTGTTTCTTAATCCATGTATCCCCCCTATCATTATCAGGACCCTGAGCATATCGAATGACTGCAGGGGAACCTGGTGGCATGCCTTCACAAATATCAAATATTTGATGCTTTTGTAGAGGACGGCCCCTACTCATACCCTTTTGTCTGGGCATATGTCGAGATCTATTGAAACCCGACCGAATGAAATTTGAATTTTTTTCCCGCTCGTGACATTTTTCAAAAAACCCTTGGCCCGAAGAGATGAGGGCCTGTTTGAATGTTGCTGCTTGCCTCTTGATTGCTTGCAATGAAGACTCACTAATCTTGAAAGTAGAGGTTGCATTGGTTTTGGGAGGGTTGGTGAGCAGATTAGATGTCATCATATGAGACCGATTCTTCTCTATTACTGGCATGTTGTAAACCTTCTTATTTTGAACCCCACCCTTATTATTTGCTGGTGTCTTAATGTGGAATCTGGGGTTGACGAAAAAGGGCTGTGTTGGCTAGACTGTCACTTTCCCTCTAAATATTTTCATGAAGTCGTCAACATCAGACTGGGGCATACTATCTATTTTAGCCAAGTTTTTCTGAACAAATGGAACCGATTGAAACCTAGAAGGATGATATCTGTGTCTGTTTTGAGCCATGTTGAAGTCACCTAGCTTTGCTCATTGAAAACCCTTACCCTTACTAGCAATTCCTTGTTGTAAACAATACTGCTCAAACAACTGACTCTGTGATTGCAGTGGCTGCCGGATGCCATATGCTTGCCATTTCTGACCATCTCTATAGCCGCCATTTTCGCTGAACCCTCTGGTCGGGCCTCTGCTTTTCGTCGCCATCCTCCCTTCCATCGTATATGTCAATTAATCATACCATAGCAATTTATTATTTAAAGTTATAATTGTATTGATAATGCTGCTTATAATTGTAATATTACAATTGTTATATGCCTTGCACTTTACAAGGGTGGTGAGGAATCTTGACAACAATAATTTTTAATGATGATTATGATACTTAGAATTGTAGCTATAGTTATTATAATACATTCTTGATCAATTGATCAAAGAAATTTTTTCATAATTTTGATTATCATAAACTCTATAATTCTATTGTAATATCCAATAGTATTCAAAAGAGGCAATTCGTTCAAACTCTTGTAATTAATGAATGAGAATTTTATTAGTCTATTAAAATATTCTTAAATGTATAGGGAGAAAAATATTTTGATATTATTTTATTTTTTCAATATGTATATTTAATTATTTAGTTGTATTTCATTGTTGGATTAAAAATAACAAAGAGTTCACATAAAAGATACTTTAAAAGTGATTTTGTTGTAGAGAGATTAGCCGCTACATTTTGGCCACCAAATGTTGAAGTCTCTTTAATTTTTTATTTTCCTTACAAAATAAGTGTTACATTATAATATAGTATTTGGTAAGAAAAAAAATTCATTAATTTCAAGAGGCATTTTTCTTTGTAATTACATGTCAATATAATATTAAAATAAAGATATTTTAAAAATAATAATCTATTATAGAAATATTTATTATTTGAAAAAAAAATTATATTAAAAAAAGAAAACAATGTAATACAACAAAATTTAAATGTAGTTACTAGTTTTATAATGTTATAGTACTAGTGACAATTACAATATTTCATTTTTAAAAATAAGATAAATGAGAAAAATGATTTAGGAGAATAGACAATTTACATTGACTTATCAAAAATATTTTAAATAAATTAATATTTTTTACATTAGAATTGCAACATTTAAGTTGACGTGTTGATCAAAATTCATTGGATATTAATTTGGAGCGATTTAACAACATAAAATCAAACAATAGGTTGCCATGAAAGGAAGGAATCACATTACAATAGTGCATCAAAACATTACCAAAAATGGATCAACCATTTAAGTGGAAGCAATAATTAATTGGGTGAAATGGCCCAATCCAAGATGTCTACACAATTTGATGGCATCTAATAAATCAAAAAGGAAATAAAGTTAGAAGAATACAAGAAAGATGTTCAAAATGGGAATTCGCTCGTAAGCTATGATTGTCATTAAACTTAACCCTAACCTGTGTCTCGCTCCAATGAAAGCTCTGCAAATAATTGTGATAGTAGGATTTTAAAAAATAGCTCCATTGGATAATGTTGCACAAAAGCATTGTCATTGATAGAGTAAACTTTCAAAAAGTAGAAGTTTCTATGCATAAAACATTGTTATCCACATAGTAAACTCTGAAAAAGTAAAAGTTTCTATTCAAAAACAAAACTTTCAAATGGAATGATTTTGTGTATCCCTTAAAAAGTGGGCCTATAAGACATATTCATCTGAACCAGTGATACTAGAGATAAATAATTTTAAAAAAATTGAAAAATAAAGAATTATAAATTTTAACTTTGGTAGAAATATGTTTATTTTGAAAATAATAATAATAATGAATTTTTATGATTGGTAGAAATAAATTAACTAATAAAACACACGTGAATATAATAGTATTGCCTTACGACAAGTACTAATAATAAAAAGAAATTAATATATAATAATGTGATAAAACTAATATTTCTTTTATTTAAAAATTAGCATGAAATAACTTCTAGTGTTGACCACCAACTTCTTATGTTAATTAATGATTTAGCAATATTAAAAATGATATACAATAATAAGTATGTACACTGAGAGAGACACAACTACAATCTACATTTTAAAACTCTATTAAATATTAATAGTTTAGCATTTACAATTCTTAAATTTAAGATAAGGTTCATGATTAAGATTTTTGGTTGGTTATAGATGGTAAGAAAATCCTGGAAATCAGATGTATAATTTAAATCGTACAAGTGTCTAAAATTATCTATAACTACTATAATTATTTGAACTTCAAAGTCAAAAGAATGTTAACATCAGACTGCAACTACAAATTTATTTTGGGCAATTATTTTCCCATGCCCACTCCCTTTCTCACCTTATTTAGTACTGCCATCCTACAAACTTTATGGTATGTATGTCTATTTTTAGGCATTTATAGTTTCATATTATCAAATTATCAAATATTTTACAAGCATTTAACTCATAAACAGATCATCAGATAAACACACACAATAAGACAAAGGGAAATCTAACACCAAAAAGAAAGAGAGTAAGCTAGTCGGGTTCACCAAAATGAATAGGGGTAAAATGGAATCACCTCTATTGAGTGTGTGTAATTGTAAATTATATGGGGGAAATATGAGATCCACTCCTAACTCCAAATTCCCAATGGAGAGATCCAATTTGATCAACCAAAAGGTTAATACACAATCGAATCAATCTATGGAGGATATGAAAGAGAGAGAAAACTCCTATATTTCCCTATGGTAGAATTGTGCTTGAAATTTGAAATAATTGAAATACAAGTACTAACCTCAAAATAGGGAAAATTTGGAAAATGCCAATTCAGATGTCTGTGTGTACTTTCGAGCAATTCTGCAACCTATTTCAAACTGGAAATGCCGAGACGAAGAAAACCCAAAAATCTTTTGTCTTTCTAACGGCAAGTAGTCTTTGACCCTCATAAAAGGTCAAAGGCTATATTCTTTATTTGAAGGTCGATTCTGACTTTGTTCACAGATCCCAAAAGTTTTCCTAAAAGGGTATCCAAATCTACTCTTAGATCTGAAATTCCGCACCTGTACCTGCAAGAAAAAGAAGGTTTTTGTTGTTTGTTTGAGGAGTTTGCCTTGGTCAAACCCTGGTTTGGAATTAACCTTAATATTGAAATTGAAATAAGAATGCTAACAAGTAGTAGAAATGGATCTAACAATGAAGCTATGCAATTCAATAGATATTTAATTGTATTTTGAATGTAAATAAATATGTTTTTATGAAAGCTTAAATGCAACAATGGTAAATGTAAATCAAAACCATGAAAGTAAATACAAAACCTCCATGCTTGTATGATTGGAATCCACCTTGATAGAAGAATGAATAGATCTTGAAGATGAACAAAAAAAATCTTGAAGGAAGATCACACCATCATGATGGCTAGATCTAGGGTTTGAATGATGAATCTTGAATAGTTGAACCAAATCTCTTCAATGCCTTGAATGCTTGAATCCTTGATCTTTAATGGAGAACTTGGATGGAGAAGAAGACTCAAATGCTTGGATGGATGCTTTCTTGATCACTTTGAGAGCTTGAGAGAGGAGATTGCAAACTCGATGCCTTGATTATGAGATTGCTTGGAAACTTGATTGAGAAAATGAGAGAGGAAGGCCTCCTTTTATAGTGAACTAGGGCACAATCCTCTAGAGTGGCCACCTTGGAGAATTAAATCCCAATTAGGTCCTAACCTTTAGAAAATATACCTAGATTAAATGCAATTTAAGGATTTACCATTTTGAAACCCGAAATGGCCGACCTGAAGGCGGGAAAACAAATATCCCCGAAACCCGACACCCAGAAATCAAGGAAATTTGAAATCTGGATAGGGGGTCAAGGACAAGCTTGGAACTGACCAGGTCAGGGTTGAGGTTGACTTTGACCCCATAAGGTTGACTTTGACTTATGGTCAAAAACCTCAGGATCCTGACCCAGAATGCTAGGAAATGCAGATTGAAGTGAAAATCAGGGGCAGATAGAAGTAGAATGAGGAGAACAAGTATGATCTGAGAAAAGAGACAATTCTAGGTGCTTGACATGACCCAGACTACTCACTCGAAGGGCTAAACGCTCTTAACATGGAAGTGCTTCCATTTTAAGATGATACCGAAGGATATTTGGGTCTTGACAATAAGGCTTGATTATGTGCCCAATTACAAAGAAAACTCTCATGTAAGGGGGACAAATGGAGAAAATAAAGTGGGAAAAAATCTCCCCAAAAGAGAGAAAAGAAGGAGAGAAGAAATTCACAAGAAGATGAAGGAACTTGAAAGTTGCATGTATCTCGCTATCGATGTCCATGTCAAACTATGACTAAAATTGTTAGTAGGAATCAATACCTTAAAGATTGAAGAATATAGCTATAATGGACGACCCTTAGATTGTGATGTAATCCAATATTGGATCATTGAACATAGGCTCTCATCTAAAATTGAACCAATGTTGAATTAGATGTGTCAAGTAAACTAGCATTATCAAGTGAAGAGAATTTGGAGAATCTAGATATAAATCACACACTATCAAGATGAAGATTAGATTACAATGCATATGATTTTTCTACACTCTCATCCAACTTATTATTATGTTTTTTTTTAATAAAATCAATTATTATGCTTCTTAGTGAAATCAACCCAAATGCATTGCGATGAACCCCTAATAGAACTTTATTAAAGTTCATGTATTACAATGCCCTTAATCCCTCTGATTTTAGAGCTTTATCATGTAGTATTTTTCATGGGCTCAAAGAAAACAAAGTACCACTAAAATAAGTAAAAAACGAGAGAGAGCATGCATGTCGCCTAAAACTGATTATTCTAGGTTTTCCTTCATTTGACAAATATGACATATTGGAAGAGACATCTTCAAAAACCACTCCGCAAGGAGAAAATGACAAACAAAAGTAGACTCTAGATAAATGCTCCTCACATAGAGCCCACAAAGGTAGCTCTTGGACTAAAATAGGTAAACTGTATCCTGCAAAAGAAAGATAATTTGCACCTTCGCAACAAGTGTCGCCTTTCACTAAGACACGTAGAAGAAACCTTATATGTAGTCTAAGAAAGGAAAAATCCAGTCAAAAGTTGCGGCCAAAAGGGTGAAAAAGGAATGCCATGTTTAATTTTGAAGACTTTAGGAAAATCGCGTGTTGTTGAATTGGCCTTTTTCTTATAGGAAACATCATTAGATGTCTAAGATGTTATGAGAATTTGGATTCTAATTAATATTACATCTTACTTGGATTCTTAACTATTTAATGTTCTATTTATTTGGATTCCTAAAATATTACATCTTCATAGTCTATTATACAACAATTATAGAAAAAATTATATAAGATATTGGAATTGCTTATCTTCATGAAAATTGGAAAACTACAATGACTAGTATTTCTTGTGGAACCTTAATACTTTTGAGATTATATATTTCTCATAGTTAGCTTGGTGACTATTTGTACAAATCAATGTTAAAAATTAGAAATGCATTGCTCATGAATGAGACATGCTTATCACAAGAGCCTCCAAAGACACATAAAAGTTGCTTATTAAGTGTCAATATTTAAAGAACTCCCTACTTGGCAATTAATTATTATCTAATTTATTCATTCAATTTATTTAAAATTTGAAGAATGATCATTTAAGAGTTCATAAAAGATCATATATGAGAAGCACTCTAGAATATCCATTCGAAGAATTAATGAATGTAGTGCACTTGCAGCCCAATAAAAGATAAATGAGAGAATAAGATAGTATAGAGTACATGTAATTATGTTTCAAAAGTCATAATTTAATAGTTTATAATCTTATAGACTAAATTGGAAACATGTTCAAATATATTAAAAACTTGCTATATAATGATTGTTGGACTTTGAAAGAAAAATCAAAATAGATATATCAAAGACAAAGGTAATCTAGATGTAGAAACTTATCGGTCTACACATTTTTTCAACAAATTAAGTTCGTATAATTTTTTTTTTGAATTAGCAATGATCTTTTTAACCCAAAAGGTTAAACATAATTGTCGGATTACTTCCAAATCATTTATTTATATAACAAAAATTTATAAGATCTTAAAATTATTATTTGAATGATGACCTTAGTTAAAGAATCTATACATAATTTATAAAAATGGAATCATAAAGTGATTCAGTGATTAATTTAAGTAAATTATTTAGTTGAATAATGCACTATTAGAATAAAAAATTACTACAAATCATATTATAGAAGAAATTAATCATTTCTTACCACTTAGGAAATACACCACTTTAGTCTAGAGTCATCGTATTGAGGCTATCATGTAATATGTTTTTAAAATGCTAAGTATTATGGATTATACTTACATTTATTGCAATCTATAAATGGATGCAAGTGAATACTTCATGATCTTTTTCATATTTTGATTTATGTATTGTAACAAAGAAGAATATTATTCATTTGATTTAAGTAACAATTTGAAGCATGTTTCTAAAATCTCACAATAGAAGATAGAAATCGCGTAACCAATGTGCTCACTGAATAAGATATTTATGACACCCACATCAAGATGAATAAATTAATCATCAAAACTTGCATTCAATGTCACACTTATGAAACTAAGCATAAAATATCTAAAATTGACCTTATATATGCAGGAATTGAGTCAGTCACATAACTCTGAAAAATTATAGGCATTTGATCTAATAAAAAATATAGTGACTAGAATTTTCTTACCTCGGATCCATACGCTTTTATCAATAAATCATGATTTTAGGGACATGTTTAGCATATTTTTAGAGAGGAAATTGAATGTAAATCTAGTGTAAAATGTGTTGGACATAGGTTATGAGTTCCTTATTTTGAAAAAGTCTAAAACTCGTACAGGTGAGCTAGAATGTAACTAGGAATCTTACAAATATTGTCTCTTATACCTCAACCTAGATTAGTAGGATGAGGTTGTTGGGTGATATAATCTAAAATCCTTCACTTATTTGGAGTCTATCACAACTTTTAATAGTCACATTCCTCAACCACTACCACTTTTAGGTCTTAACCTACACACACAACAAACAAGGAAGAAGGGTTGTGTTGTATAAGGGGTTTCCTAATTTCAAAACCCATGTCCATATTCCCACCTGCATAAAAAATATGATGATGAATTGGAGTATGTATCCTAGAGAGGATGGAGGCTAAATAGTAACATGAAAATGTTGAATTGTCAAATTTTACCTTAAAAGTATGAAAACCTTAGCATCAAATCTTATACAAGGCCCAATGCTAATAGAATGAAGTCTTCAAATGTGTTAATGCATTTTTTAATCATGGATAAACTTAATATAGTTGATCATGATTAATATTTAACAAAAATGTTGTTAGAAATTATATTTATATAAAATATCAATTAAATCCAAATGAAGATTAAACAAAGGAATTAAAACACACAATAATAATAGTGAAGAGACAATTTTAACATGGTTCACCAAAACTCAGGCTAAATCCACCAAATAGAGATTCCAATATTATTATCCACCAAATTGAGCCAATTATAATCAACGATCCCTTGCAACTCAATACAATTGCAAAATGCTATGAAATTCTCATATGAAAACTCTAACAGGGCCCATTTGGTAGCCGAAATTAGCCTAGAATTGGCATTTGTTATTTCCCATTTTGGCGAATCCTCAGTTTGGGAGTGCAAAATGAAAATAGAATAGGAATATGTAAATGTTCATTTTGCCAAAAATGAGCATTTACATCTTCCATCTGAAAAGGTGGAATTTGAATTTGAATGGAGGGAAAGCAAATTTTTAAAATTTTCATGTCTACACTTAATTTTTTCATTTTTTATTTGTGTGGGGAGGGATTTAATATATTTATTTATTACTATGTGGTTTGTAACTTTTTTTTCTTCGATTTTTTTCGAAAAAAATTCAAATTTTTGCTGAATTTTTTTCAAAGTTTTTGTCTAATTTTTTGACAAATTTTTTTGTCTATTTTTTTTTCAAATTTATTTTTTAAAAAAATTGATTTTTTATTTTTTTGAATTTTTTCTCGAATTTTTTTTTAATTTTTTTGTCAAATTTTGGTTGCAGTGATTGTAACTTGGTTGCCTACCACCAACTTTGGCTGCCTAAAATAGTCTGCGATTCCATTTTAAATTCAATTCAATTAATAAAAATGAATTATTAAATTCAAAAATATTAAAACAATTCAAAAAAAAAAAAAAATCATACTCAAATTCCAATTCTACTTTCAAAAAGTGGAACCAAACGGTCCAAAGCTAATCCCAAAATGAAAAACCAGATTATCAAATCCATGATTTGACCATTTCCAACATTTGATCAAATCCATCATTTCCTAATTCTTGATACCAAACAGGCCCTAAGCTATTTTTGTGTGATCAAAGTGTGACACACTTCTATAAACCATTATACTTGAGAGAATCCATGAAGAAGGAAATATCAAGAAGTTTCTTATAGCTTCCTATCTATGATGTGCAAGAATCTAATTATTATGCATAGTAACTCACAAATGAACCTCAATAAGAAACCCTTGCAAGGTGCACCATAGAATGAAAGATTAAAATGAAGATGCAAGATGAGAAGTAATCTGGAATGAGATGCAAGAACTAAGATAGAATTCAAATGCAAGAACAAGAAATAAAAGATAATCTAACAAGATTGCAATAACACCTAGTTAAACCATGTGATTTAAGCTAGATGCAATAAGGAAATGCTAACATAACAATGCAAGTAAACTAGAATACTCTAAAAATGCAAGAGAACAAAATGATAGCATAATAATAGCATAAGTCTAAGAGATCTAGACTCTAGGATTAGCCAAGAATGAGGAGAGAGTCTCCTTGTAAAGAGAAATGGATGGTGAGAGATTAAGAGACAAAATCCAAGGGTGGAGAATAATCCCTATTTTGACTTTGGTGCACAATATTCTCAAGAGGCAAAATCAATGGATATCGTTAAGAGGCAAAAATATGTGTGTAAGAGATTAAGAGGAAAAAGGAAATTCCACTCACTTAGAAGAATGTGAAATCAATGTGTAGACAAAAAATCTTTTTCTTTTCTTTTTAAATTAGGAAATTCCTTTTTCATGTGCACACATAGGATAAAGTGGATTTTATTTAATTAAAAGGGGAAATGTTCTTTTAATCAAATAATACTTAGGATAAAGTGGTCAAACTTTAGGATATCATCGAATAATATGATAAAGTGATGATTTGATCAAGAGATAAGAGAGTAAATCAACACACAAGATTGATTAAGCATAAGATAAAGTCTAGTATTTAAAATCTTAATGTTAGAGTGAGGCTCATTGTTTACTAAACCATTTTTGGGTGATTACATTTTCCCCTCCTTGACTGATGTGTGAGAGATCTGGGATGACATTGAGTCAAATAATGATGATGTCATGATAGCTGATAAAGATCTGACTCTGAGCTTGATCAAATAGAGCACAAAGAGACAACTACTCTCAAACTTGGTTGAACAAGAACTAACAGAAGTTGATAAGATAGATCTAACTCCGAACATGATTGAATGAAGCACAAAAAAGAAGCTAATCCTAAACATGATTGAACGAGAACTAGCAAGATAACAAGATAGAAGAATCAATTTGCAACTTTAAAAAATAGGTTATTCTTATCCTCGCGGGTTTGAAATCAAAACAAGGTAGAGGAGATTAAAAAATGAGATAGATTTGATAAATTCAAGATAAGATAAGGTTCCAGATAATTAATAAATGCAAAAGACCAAGTTTGGCCACCAGGTGATGAGAATTTTCCCCAGTTTGGATAAGGTTGACCAGTAAAGATATAGCATCAACATTAGGTCAAGGAAAGAAGGAAGGTGATGAAATGACAATGTAGGAGAGGAAATGATGATTTCATCAAAAGATCAAAGAGATTAGCCTCAAAAGGGTTAGACAATTGTGCGCAGAAGGAAATAAATTAAATCAACATTTTGATAATCAAGATGAAGCTAGATTTCAATTTCAATCCCAAAAATGGATCTGAGACATCAAAATTAGGTAAGGGTGGAAGTTTTGCGGAAATCTGAGACTTTGAAAATTTAGGTCAAAATGCTATATAATCCATCTGAAATGATGAAGGAGACCCTCTCCTAACTCGCATGCAAACTAGAATGAACTCTACAATGCAAAATACTATGAAGATGCAAATTGTGACTTGAAAGGGTTAATAGGTCCTTGTTTTTATCATCGAGCCTTATTAATAGACATAGCAAGATCAAACAATCATTAGTAGTGCAAACACAACTATGAAGATATGAATATGATATATAGTAGATAGAATGTATGAAACACATGTAAGCATCTAGACATAAGTGTCGAGATGACCTAAACATGGTTTCCAAGTTATTGTTGCAAGATTATACTAGTATCGAAGCATTAGTGCCAAGATAACCATGAGTACAGTCTTGCATGAGAAAACACAATGTAACAGTCAAGGATATAGCTCTAAATATTTCAAGTGTCCAAGGGATCAAAGAAAGAGACACCTAGAATCATTAAAGTGATACCCACAGGAAGAAATTAAAGAAAATGTGTCCTCTAGTTGTAACATCATAGAGAGACTAATGAGTGAACACTCAGTGAAAAATCATTAGTTAATCAGAACACAAAGAAAATAAGTCATAACATATCTTAGTCTTTTTAGTTTAAGTCTTGTGTGAAAAGAAAAGATAATCACTAACCTGCTAGGACTCATGCCTATAAGTGAGAAATATTGCACAATCCTAGACTGCAGACAAAGCATTGACTCAAGATAGTGTATTTGATAAGCGTTAAGAAATACTTGATGTCAAAGGGGTAGTGTTGAGAAAAAATATTTGGTGTGAGCCACCAAGCAACACCACCACGCACCAAAAGAGACTATAGTTCATGCCCCCTAGCCCTAGACAAAGACCAATTCAAGACCAAGGAGAGGGAAAATGGAGGTCAAAATGGTTCAGAATGCAAAGCAACAAGCTGATAGATATAAGTGTTGGGTCTCAAGTAGCATTTGTTTCCAAGTTTTTACTGTTTAGAAAGATTATTTATTTTTGCTACCATGACGCTTGTTTCTAGGTTTTCACCAAGGCACTTTTTCTATTTTTCAATTTGTTTGTTCTTTTTTCATTTTTCTCATTTTTTGTATTTTTTTTATATTTGATTTTTTTTATTAATGCATCAAAGAACCTCTTTTCCAGGTTTTCACTAAGATGATCATTTTTAATTTGTTCCTCTTAAATAGGTCCCAAACTTAAATGGTATAATAATCTTTTAATTTTAGCAAGATTTTTAAAACCCCATCGAATCCCTTCAAGTTTTGAGCCCCAAAATAGCTTGGTGAGGTATAAAAGAAAAGTCACCTCCCACATTTTTCCAAGCATTCAATTGGCAAGAAATCAAATCAATTCATAAAGGATTCATAGATCAATTATGACATTTCAAGCAATTTCAAGTATAAATTCATTAATCAATAAAGCATCAAGCATGGAAGAAAATGAGTAATGCCTAAATCTAGGCATATGTGAATGTATTCAGGTTCTTCCTATCCTATATCCATGGTCAAGACAATATCAAGAACACCTTCAAGCATCTTCAAGGGAAATTTGACACCACAAGGATTATGAAGGTATAAACATATTATCAAGCCTCTTCTACTAATAGCACATTTTTTTTTCATGCATTTTAATTTTATTTTCAAGATTAAATCCTCTACAGGGGTTTGGTTGAGGTAAACAACTTTCCAAAAACATTTTCTCTATTTTTCATGTGTAGGTGACAACTGGTGCAAGTGCATAAAGAGCTACAAGAATATCTAATAGAGAGCTACATGTGGCCGTATTTCATGCCTCCAAATTTCCTCGTACCCTTACGATTTCCTCGTTCCTACCTCTTGGGGATGAAACTTGGATCAAAGGTTAGTTACTGATTCAAATTTATAGATCTAGTTTCAAAATTGGGTTTACAGTCTGTTGTCTATCTACATTGATATCTTCCTTCCAATGTAGGATAGAAGATGGGTGTGAGCTTCCTAGTTTATCCATTCATCCTAGTGAATCCCCTAATCACCTCATTATCCCCAATTTCTCTCATTGTAATATTTTAATAATATTTATTTATTAAAAAAATGTAATACCTATTGAACAATTACTACTTAAATAAATAAAATAACCTAAATTAAAAGGGTGCATGAATATTGTAAAATTAACATCATTAATATTTTCCAATCCATTCAATATGAATGTGTATATATTTTTAGACTTGACGGTATGATGTTTTTCAACATATTTTAGGTTTTATATTTCAATAAATAGATTGACTTAATAGGAATGGATATTGAAAAAGGTTACATAGTCAAATCCAAAAAATCTATGCACATTGTTAAAAACATTTTCTTCCATTTATATAATGATATAATGACAGTGATGTTAATTTAATATCAACAATCAAATTTTCAATTGATAAGCATGCTTTCCTAAAATTTTAAGGCTCACTCAAAGTATCTAAGATTAGTTGTCATTTCTTGGTCATTATGCTAATAAAGGTTACACAGGCGAATCTGGAAATCTATAGACATTGTTAAAAAAGTCACTTTTCATTTATATAATTAAAAAGGAAGAAGCTAAGAATTTACAACCAATAATCAAAATTTCAATTGATTGGCATGCTTCATTGAAATTTTAAATCTCATACAATTTTTTTAAGGTTAGTTATCATTTCTTGACCTTTGTGTTAAAAAAGGTTACATAGTCAAATAATCGATAAGAATTTACAACTAACAATCAAAATTTTAATTGATAGACATAAATTTTTAAAATTTCAAGTCTCACTTAAAATATGTATGGCATGTTGTGATTTCTTGATCTCAATATAAAAAAAGGGTTATAAAAGGATGCACCCTCAATTCCAGAAATCTATGCACATTGTTACCAAAGTTTGTTAAAAAAGTTTACTTCCATTATATAATGACAATGATAGTCGATAAGTATGTACAACCAACTCTCAATGTGCATGGACTTTTGGATTTGACTACATAACTATTTTAAGAATCATTTATCTTTTATGTTCAAAAAACATATTGACTCAAAAAGAAATAGATGCTAAAAAGGGTTACAAAATCAAATCCATAAATTTATGCGCATTCTTAAATAAGTTTATTTCCATTTATATAATGATAATGATAGTCCATAAGAATTTATAATCAAAGTTTCAATCAATAGAAAATACTTATCTAAAATTCCAAATCTCTTTCAAAATATGTAAGATTATATGTCCTTTATTAATCTTAGTACATTATATCACTTGAATAATGTAAAAATGATTTGATTGAAATGAAAAGAAATATTATTGTAGGTAAATTCCATGTTATAAACATCACCATTGAATTCAAATATTCTATAATAAAAAAATATTGTTATATTATTTCTTGACCTTATTGTATCATTTTAATGTAAAGATGATCTTATTTGAAAAGAAGTATTTGAATGATGACAAAAATGATTTGAATGAAAAGAAAATAAATTTTGTTGTAGAAAAAATCCATCTTGCAAATATCATACTGAATTCAAATCTACTAGAATTGAAAAAATATTATTATATTATTTATTGACCTTAATGATATATCATTTTAATAATGCATAGATGCTTTGATCTTAATTACATCATTCCTTGGCCTTAGTGCTATATCATTTAAATAATGGAATTATGCTATGATCTTATCTGAAAATAGAAAAATCCACGCACCTGCTACCAAAAAAGATATGCAAATGATAAAAAAAGGTTACACTTCTCATTATCTTATCTGAAAATAAAAAAATCCACGCACCTGTTATATCAAAATTAATAGATGATAAAAAAAGGTTACACAATCAAATCCAAAAATTTGTATAAAAAAATATTTTGACTCAAAATTAATAGATGATTAAAAAAGGTTACGCAATCAAATCTAAAAATTTGTATGCATTCTTAAATAAGTTTATTACCATTTATATAATGATAATAACAGTCCATAAGAATTTACAATTAAATTTTCAATTGATAGACATACTTATCTGAAATTCCAAATCCCTCTCAAAATATCTAAGATTAATTGTCCTTTATTTACCTTAGTGTTATATCACTTGAATAATTTAAAAATGATTTGATTGAAAAAAAAAAGAAAAAAAAATTATATTATTTATTGACCTTAATATATAATACAGAGATGATATGATATTAAATACATTATATCCTGGTCTTAGTGCTATATCATTTGAATAATGCGAAGATATGACCTTAATGATATATATATTAATAATACAGAGATGATATGTCATTAAATACATTATTCCCTGGCCTTAGTTCTTATCTGAAAACAGAAATATCCAGGCGACTGCTACTGAAAAAGACAGGCAAATGAATCTCTTCGCAATGTTTTGTCCGAAAAGGCAAAAGTTGACTGGGTCGCAGACTTAGGGTAACCAAGGTTCCGATCTGATCAGGTTATATAAAACATCAATGTCAGAATGCAATTATGTTCAATGGTGTACAACCACTCCAATCTTTCAGGAATGAAATCTTCACGTCACAGTGTCCAATTATTTGAGCCTACATCTGTTAGCATGGAATCATAAATTGGTTTGTGGGTTTCCATTCATTGCAAGATTCAAGCTTTTCCATTTCTGTTAGCATGGAATCCCTCAACCTGAATGAGGCCGTGACCATGGAATCTCCTTTACTGCTTTCTGTATAAGGCGAAGAGCAAATTGAAGTTGCCTCCATAGGAAGTCTCCATCTCTTGGGAAACCTTCCTCACCAGGCTCTTACGACGCTGGGAAAGAAATACGGATCCATTATGTTTCTCCGTTTGGGCTCCGTCCCCACCGTTGTGATCTCTTCTCCTGCTATGGCAAAAGCATTCCTCAAAACTCATGATTTGGTATTTGCACAGGGGAAATACGTAACCTATGATCATAAAGACGTGGCGTATTGCCCCTATGGAGATTACTGGAGACAAATGAGAAAGCTATTGACGGTGGAGCTGCTCACAGTAAAGAGAATCGAGTCTTTCAGATTCGTCAGAGAGGAGGAAGTGTCCGCCATGATCGACTGCATCTGCCAGGAAAGCGGGCGCGGAGCGCAGTGTGTGGATTTGAAGAAGAGGCTCTCCTCCCTCACACAAAATATCACCACCAGAATGTTTGCGGGCAGGACGTACTCCGATGAGGACTTGAGTGGAGGGATTGGCTTCAAACAAATGATTGACGAGATGTTCGCTGTCGCTGGTGCATTTTGCGTTGGTGATTTCATTCCTTCTCTCGACTGGCTCGATTTGCAAGGACTTCGTTGTCGAATGCAAGCTGTTCACAAAATATACGATGGATTTGCTGAGAAAGTAATCGACGAGCACGTTCATCGTAGATTGGAAAAAGGAAATCCCAAGGAAGGAGATCGCGTTAAGGATTTGGTAGACGTGATGCTCGACATGGCCGAGACGGAGGGCCAGGCGATTTCGAGGGTCAACATCAAAGCAACCGTCTTGGTAAGTTTAAAAATCTCACGGATCTGCTTTCAAATATGCTATATTCTGTTTACCAATTTCACCATATGAAGAAGAAAACGAAAACTGTGCAGGACATGTTAGCTGCAGGACATGTTAGAATGGGCAATGAGCGAACTCCTGAGAAATCTGACTACTTGCGATGCGTGGTGAAGGAAACATTCCGTCTTCATCCTCCGTTTCCTCTGCTCATTCCGCACGAGTCGATGGAAGAGTGCAGCGTGGGAGAGTATTTCATTCCACCAAAGACACGGCTGTTCGTGAATGTGTGGGCGATGGGAAAGGATGAAAACGTTTGGGAAGATGCTGATCAGTTCAAGCCCGAACGGTTTGTGGGCAGTAACAAAGATGTGAGAGGTCAGGACTTCGATCTGCTGCCATTCGGAACAGGGAGAAGAGGGTGCCCTGGGATTTCAATGGGTGTTTCTGTTGTTGAGTTGGCACTTGCTCAGCTTGTTCACTGCTTTGACTGGATTGTGGAGGGGGAGGTGGATATGGCGGAAGAGTTTGGATTAACTGTACCTAGAAAAATTCCCCTGCTTGTCCTATTTAAGAGTGTTGTGTGATAGTTTAGTATTATTATTACCTGGTCGACAACTCCTCAATCTCCTAATTAAGTTCATAAAGCCCAATGTTCGTCAAGAGAAAAGGGCGTAGCATAAATTTGGTTACGTTGTAAAAATGAGTACTCATAAATAAGATTTATGAGAGTTTGGATTAACTGTATTAAATTTATATATATGAAGATATACATTAATAAGTGTTACTTAGTGGTGAGTATTTGTTTTTATAGATTATAGAGATTGGTGAATGTGAAAAAATAATAGTACAATATTATTGAATTTGTAATTTTAAATTATATTTAAATAGCAGCTATAATTGTAGTAGTAGAAGAGTAATGTCTTGTATTTGGCTCAATATTTACTAGGGTGGTGAGGAATCTTAACAACAACAATTTTTAATAATGATTATGATACTTAAAATTATAGCTGTAATTATTCTAATACATACTTGATCAATTGATTAAAGCAAGTTTTTCATAATTTTGATTATCATAAACTCTATAATTCTATTGTAATATCCAATAGTATTCAAAAGAGGCAATTTCTTCAATCTCTTGTAATTAATGAATGAACATTTTATTAGTATATTAAAATATTCTTAAATATATTGTGAAAAAAAATTGATATTATTTTATTTTTTCAATATGTATATTTAATTATTTAGTTGTATTTTATTGTTGGATTAAAAATAACAAAGTGTTCAAGAAAACATACTTTAAAAGTGATTTTGTTGTAGAGAGATTAGCCGCTACATTTAGCCAGCAAATGTTGAAGTCTCTTTAATTTTTTATTTGCCTTACAAAACAAGTTTTACATTATGATATATTATTTGGTAAGAAAAAAAATTTAATTAATTTCAAGAGGCATTTTGCTTGTATGATTACATGCCAATATAATATTAAAATAACGATATTTTAAAAATAATAATCTATTATACAAATATTTTTTATTTGAAGAATAAATTTATATTAAGAAAAGAAAACAATGTAGATACAACAAAATTTAAATGTAATTACTAGTTTTCTAATGTTATAGTACTAGTGAGAATTACAATTTTTTTTTAAAAATAAGATAAATGAGAAAAATGATTTAGCATAATAGACAATTTACATTGATTTATCAAAAAATATTTTAAATTAATTAATAATTTTTACATTAGAATTGTAACATTTAAGCTGCGTGTTAATCAAAATTCATTAGATATTAATTTGGAGAGATTTAACAACATAAAATCAAACAATAGGCTGCCATCAAAGGAAGGAATCACATTACAACAGTGCAACAAAACATTGCCAAAAATGGATCAATCATTTAAGTGGAAGCAATAATTAATTGGGTGAAAATGCCCAATCCAAGATGTGTACACAACTTGATGACATCTAATAAATAAAAAATGAAATAAAGTTAGAAGAATATAGGAAAGATGTTAATTTGAAAAAAAAAATATTATTTTTGAAAAGCTCCAAATAATCTTGACAGATTTCAAAATGGAAATTCACTAGTAAAAGTTGATTGTCATTAAACTTAACCCTAACTTGTGGCTCGCTCTAGATGAAAGCTCTACAAATAATTTGCCTGTAGTTGTGAAGTAGGGTTTTAAGGAAGACCTCTATTGGATAATGCTGCAGAAAAGCATTGTCATTGACAGAGTAAACTTTCAAAAAGTAGAAGTTTGTATGCAGAAAACCATTGTTATCGACATAATAAATTCTGAAAAAATAGAAGTTTCTATTCAAAAACAAAACTTTCTCATAGAATGATTTTATGTATCTCTTAAAAAGTGGCCCTATAATTATTCCTATAATTATTAGTCCCTGCCTTTATAGGTAGGGAACTAATGTTTTCACTTAACATCTACCTATTAATTTGGGCAAATCAAAGATCACTTTTTTGCTCTTTTATATAGTTTGAAAAGTTAAAAATTTATAAATAGAATTTTGAATGATTTTTGGCTTTTTTCTGATTGGTTGTTTCTATTTTTCCTGGTGGTTTTTTTCTTTTTTATTATAAAAATTTGAGAAAAAAGTGACGACCTATTGTTTTTGTTGCTGACAATACATTGGTTTTGATGTATCCATTAACTATCTATGCATAAATAAATTTGAGGAGGAGGTGTGTGGGCGGCGTCGGCTATCCATGCCATCCAGCCATGGTGCGGTATTCCATACCCTGTACAGTTCCACTAATAGTACATCCAACACATTCATTATTTTTGTAGTATTGGCGGCTATTAATTCGTAAGTGTATATATTTTTAATATGATAATAAAATTTTATATATAAATAGATTAACAATTTAAGTAAATAGAATGAACGTAAAATATTATAGTATATATTATATATTTATTTATAAGATAATTTTTTTTAATTTGTTAATATTATTATATTTAATATGTTATAATATAGTTTTATATTGTAACTAAATTAAATATATAATTATATTGCATTTAAGTTTAAATATATCTGGGCCAGATTCTATACGTAACATGGGTAGGCCCCTACTATTCATAGCCAGGGAGTCGATTCCAGCAGGCAGATTCTATACATAACATGGGGAGTGCACCACCTCCCAAGAGTAGGGTCCAAGATAAGAAGGATGTTTGAATGGGCCCGGGTGGGTGGGAGGAGGCAGGTCAGAAGCCGGGGGACTTCAATTCCGCCCTTCTTGAAACCCCCCACCCAATAAAAGAAGTGCAACCTAGCCTAATAGTTTTTAAAATAAATTGTATTATATTATTATTACTTTAAATAAATAATATATTTAATATGTTATAATATAGTTTTATATTGCAACTAAATTAAATATATAATTATAGGGCTATTAAGTTTAATATATTTATATTTAATTAATTAAATATATAGGGTGGTCCCACAATAGTGTGTGCCACTTTTTGGCCAACTTTGACACAGAGATCACCATTTTGAGAAAAAACTTCACTTTCGAACACCTGTTGCTGCAAAACTATTAGGAATTTGAAGATGATGTAAACTAGAGTCTTTTAGGTTTTTGTTTCTAGTTTTTAAATATATATATATTTTTTTTAAAATCATTTAAATTCATTTTTCCTTCTCCTTCTAAAAGTGGTTTGTGTGAAAAAACTATGTTTTTAAGGAGGTACTGTCACTTGGATTAGCATAACTTTTTTTTAAAATATGATAATGATGTAATTCTTTCGATATTATATTTTTAACTTCAATATCTAAAGGATGTAATTAGTTTTATTGATTTTGGATCAATATTTCATAGTTTATTAAGTTTTAAAGTGACAGTAACTATAATCTAGACATAAGGTCACTTGGATCGCTCTAACTTGATCTGTGTATATCAAAAAAAATTTATTTTTTTTTAATACAAAAGGTAACACAAATACGCTTTTCCTACATATTTTTTATAATTTTTTTTTTTTATCATTTACTATTTTTCCCGAAGTTGTGAAGAGACAGGTTGTTGAATGACCAAACAACCTATGTTTAGTTAAAGTAATATTTAAAAGTGATAATGAACTCAATATGTATTAAAATTATATTCATTAGAAAGCTTGTTCCGAATAGCCTCTTTTGACATCATTTGTTTGGAAAAATCATCTTGTTTAGTCCTTGTTTCAGGCCCCAGAAAACCATTTTTCTGCAGTTAAGTTGTTTTCTGAGGGCAAATCTTTATTTCTTTGGCTTCGTGCGAAGAGGGTCTTCGTACGAAGCCACCTGGGGGTCTTCATGTGAAGACCCCTTGCACGAAGCCCCTAGAGTGAAAATTTTGGCCAAAATCCATTGCCAGGATTTTTCCCATGGGTACTTTGTACGAAGTACCCTAGTCGGCTAGTAAAATATTCTTTGTAATTTTTTTTTAAATGGTATAAAAGTAAAAAAAATTATTTCTATTTTACATCAAATTGCAATTAATAAATTCACATTTTCTATTATTGAAGCCATTTTTTGAAGGAGGATCCATATTTCTATTTGTTCAAAGACATAATTTTGAAGAGGAAAAATATTACTTTTGTAGTATTTTTTGAAGAAGGAATTTTTGTTGACGATCTTGTGGAAGACATTTTTTGGAGCTTGAAGAAATGGGGAACAAGAAGGGAAGACAAAGTAAATCTTCTAGAAAAAGGTCACTCAATACTGAACAAAGAAATCGTGAAGCTGCATTGACATATTATCATAAAACTAAAAAAGCTGAAAGACAAGCTGAAGTAGGAGGGTCAAGTCAAGTTGAAGAATTGCACATTGAAGAAGGGTCAGAATTACTCCCTAGAGAGGCTCAAACAATTTATGTTGGAGAAGGGTCAACATCATGTGCTCCTACTGGTATGGATGAACTTTTAAATTTAGCTCAAAGTGTAAAGAAAAATATTAGTTATAGAAACTTAGATCATTTACTTACAAAATGAATGTGGACTCTTTGAGATCACTTGCTAATGTTCAACAATTAAGTCTTGCTAAGAAGAGATCAATGAAAATGATAGCAAGAGAAATATTGGGTAAATTTGATAATTTTGAAACACTTGAACAAGCTCAATTGCTTTCACTTATACTTATAGACAAAAAGTTGGAAGGGGCATTAAAATTATTCGATATAGACACATCATCAAAGAAGAGAAAAGTTGTTGACATGCAAACTGATATGATTGAAAATCTTAAGAAAGGTTTGAACCAGCTAGGGAAGCGATCTCGAACTATAGATAAGTCCATTACAAGAAAATTTATGTTGACATCTATTGTAGGTAACACTATGGGACGAAAAAGACAAATATCTTCAGTTTCATCTCACATTGGTTTTAATAGGAAAACAATAGCACGATATGTTAATAAGAGAATACTTTTGGATGATAGCACCTTGGAAGGCAATTGGAAAATCATGTGTAGAGCTCCTCATTCTGATAGGATTGATGAAGGAACAAAAAATTTGATCACATCATTTTGGAATGATAATACACATCCTTCATCAAACACTAGAGATGTTATCAAACATAGAATTTCAGCTAATCAATATGAATATCATATGAAACATTGGTTGGACACAACACAACACGAAATGTATGTGTCATTTTGTAGTTCAAATCCTAATATAAAGATTGGGCAAACATTGTTTGGAAGATTGAAGCCATATTATATCAAGACAAACAAAGTGTTTGAAACTTGTTGTCATTATCATATTGAATTTGATCTACACTATCAAATTTTTTGAAAGTTTGTAGAAGACACTTATGGTTTTGAAAAGGCTCCTCCTACTAGACGAAGTGAGTTCATCTCATCCATTTTATGTGACAAAAGAGATGATGTAGCTAGACAAATAAATTGCATAAAAGGAATATGCCAAACATGTGCCGATTTGTCTATTTTTCCTTTGAAAATTGAAAATATTGATGTAACAAAGATGGTAAATTGCAAGAGTTACAAATATGTAAAGAATGAAACAAAATTTGGGAAATAATCCAAAAGGTTAGAATATGTTGAAGAGGAGATAAATGTTGGAGTATTTATGGAAAAATTTAAAAAATTGATTCAACCCTACATTCATCATGCTTTTTTTGCAAAGTGACAAGCACAAAAATTTCAAACACTGAGAGACAATTTCCCACTTGGAACTATTGTATCAGTTGTTGATTTTGTAGAAAATTATTCTTTTGTTCATCAAAAGGAAATTCAGTCAGAATACTATTTTTCAAAGAAAATTACTATTATGGTACATGTGTGTTATCGACATGCACAATTAGATTTGGATGGTATTCAGAGAACATTTAAAGCACGGGTCATCAAGAAGGAATATCATTTTTATATAAGTGATGATAGAGAGCATGACATTCATTATGTGGAACACTGCTTCAAGATGTTTTTTACAAATTTGAAAGAAAGAGGTATAAAAATTGATAAACATTATGTTTGGTCAGATGGATGTGCTGCACAATTTAAATCATCAAGACCATTTTATGGACTATGTAGATATCATCGTAATGAAAACATACCACATGTCTGGAGTTTCTTTGAGACTGGACATGGAAAAGGTGAACATGATGGTGCCAGAGATTGCATCAAACGTGCTATACAAAAGTATCAAATGAATTATAAGGGAGTGCATATAAAAAATGCACATGATGTGGTTGAATGGTGCAAGACACATTTCACACCAAATGAGAATGACGCGTCATCAGGATTGACTCAGGCGGTGCCATATAGAAAATTTTGGGAGATAAAAGGTATGCACACATTTTTTAATTATTTGAAAGTGTTTAAAATTTTAATGATATTTTTTATTCAAATTATATTTATATAGAATGTATTATATATGCATTTGTTTAGGCGTGGATAGAAAAATTATGCATGGTTGCAATAGGATAGAAAAGACGTGATCTTTGCATTTAGTTATGAGTACGAATTGTCGCAATTGGATGTTGAACACTAGGGACTACTCATGCTTTTGTTGTCACTACATTGCTGACAATTATGAGGAATGTATCAATCAAGATCATGGATATGTAGGCGCATGGAATCTAGTGCCACTATTTGTTACTGATACATTTGATAGAGATGAAGATGAAAACTTCGATGATGTTCCTTTGATTTCTACTGATTACGATCATATCTTGGGATTGGTCAAAATTGGTAAGTATATATATATTTCACATTATATGGTACACTGAGTTGCATGTATAGATCATAGATATAGATAGATCTATAGATTGAACTAAGTATTTATTTTAAGATCTCACACACATATATATAAAAATTTATTGTGCAGGAGATGTCTTTGCAGTGATTGTCGAGAGTTGAAATGTAGAAGGAGTTGATTATTATTTACTACGTTGTACTGCAGAGAGGATGAAGTTACTTGAACTTGAAGAAAGCAATGGAATGTTGTTCCCCATTGGTTTGTATATGGTTTACATCAATATATTGAACTCAATTTGTAAATTTTAAATTTCAAACTTTTAACAAAATTCAAATTGAATTTGTTTAAATTTATATATTGTTAAAATTTGTGACCTACGGGTTCAGTTGTTTTAGAGGGACATATTTCAAACAAATCAAATTAATTCAACATGGTAGTCACTTTGTTGATTACAAACCAAACAATAAGGTGTTCCAATATAGTCACCTAGTTGTTGCCACATTCATTCGTCTCCATACAGTTAAATCTCAACGTGGATGTCATAAGTGGAGACTAGATAGTGAGGATCATGAGAGAATATTACAAGTTCTCCATGAAAGGTCTGAACCACTTGAGTTTGGTCTAAAAAGTATAATACATGTATACTTATTTCTTGTGTTAGGACCTATTTGATATCTTTGGATTAAATTTCATTATACTTTGTTTATATATTTAAACATATGGTAGACTATAATTTGTTGATATATGATGAACCTATTTGATGGTTCAATGGTTTTAATATATAGAATTTTATACGTATACTTTGATTATTCAATGATTTTTATAGATTTCATGTTAGTTAAAGATTTTATGTATGCTTGAAATTAGTTATATTACTTATGACATGTGTTAGTTCTAGAATTAGTTAGAATAATTATTATCCATTATTTACATGTATTAACTAGTTATCTTTTATGATATTAATTATAGATTCCCTTAAGACCTCCCCTTAAGACACTAAAAAATGATGAAATTAGTTATCATATCATCTAAATAAATCATCTAATCAAATAAAATCATAGATCATCTAATCAAATAAAACCATCTAGTCAAATCATATATCATATAGATCATCTAATCAAATAAAATCATATCATATAATCGAATAAAACCATCTAATCTAATCATATATCATCTAATCAAATAAAAGCATAGATCATCTAATAATCTAGTCAAATCATATATCATATAGATCATCTAATCAAATAAAATCATATCATCTAATCGAATAAAACCATCTAATCTAATCATATATCATCTAATAAAATAAAATCATAGATCATCTAATCAAATAAAATCATATCATCTAATCAAATAAAACCATCTAATCTAATCTAATCTAATCATATATCATCTAATCAAATAAAATCATATCATCTAATCGAATTAAACAATCTAATCTAATCATATCATCTAATTGAATAAAACCATCTAATCTAATCATATATCATCTAATAAAATAAAATCATATCATCTAATCTAATAAAACCATCTAATCTAATCATATCATCTAATCAAATAAAACTATCTAATCTAATCATATAGATCATATATCATCTAATCAAATAAAATTATAGATTCATCTAATCTAATCATATCATCTAATCAAATATATGTCTCGAATCATATATATCATATAATCAAATAAAATCATATCATCTAATCGAATAAAACCATCAAATCTAATCATATCATCTAATCAAATATACGTCTCTAATCAAATAAATGTGTCTCATATCCTATCATCTAATCAAATAAATATGTCTCATATCATATAATCTAATCAAATATACGTCTCGAATCATATGTCTCGAATCATAAACCGAGTCTCAAATAAAATATATGTTCAACATGTCCTAAACTAGGGAGTCATCTAGGCACATACGAATAGAGTGACCCTCTGAGTGACTGCCACGAGCATCCTCTAGCTTTGAGACAGCAACTGATCCTTGCAAATATAAATGCATGTATATATGATAATAATCTAAAATAACTAAAATATTATAAATGCATATTTAAACTTACATATTTGTAAAACTTACCTGACCACTAGTAGGTGTATCATCTGGTGGCAAAGTAGTGACTGGCCCCTGCAAATTTAGTGTACAATAGTTGGTTATATACATGTGCATAGTACATATATTATGTAAAGTACTTGAAATATAAACATGTACATACATATATATCTAAAACTTACCTGACCACTAGTAGGTGTCACATCATGTGGAAGATGCTCTGAACCCACACTAGAGGTAACATGCTCTACTAATTGTGCCTATAAAGTATTATGCATTGAACAAACATTAATACACGTACAATTAATTATTCACTGAAACTCTTAATAAAAAAGAAAAGAAATTTTTATATGTACCTGAGTCTTAGGAGTAGGAGGATCATTAGCACACTGCACCATCATATCATCAACAGATACTACATCACCCACACCACCTAAGGTCTTGAACCTCTATAGTAATGAGGAGTGTAGGGGTGACACTAGTTGTGAGGGGAGTGATGTAGAATCTGAACCATGTGGATGAAATAACATATCCATAAATGACCTGCCATCGGTGGCAACATCCACCTGACCCAACCCATGCAATTTCTCATCAAAAGTGTCTTGGCCCTCACTGGTGATGCGTACATCTCCAATCTCTATACCCGGCTCTGCAGCTGTAGAGTGATCTGTGGGTGCATGGTGCTCTGCACTATCTCGTGCACGGTACTCTGCACTATGTTGTGCCTGACTAGTAGATGGCGTGTCCTATGTCGGTGGAACTACAAGACCTCATGTAAGTGCAATGTAATCCCTGACTAAATGTATAGGGATCCTCTGCATGTTGGCAATATGAGAATAGGCCTGCACGAGATCCTCCAAAAAGTAAAGGGCCATATCTAAAGTACTCTGATAACCCGACAATGCTCGTATCTCTCCAGGCACAGGAAGACCAACAACTCTATATGTCTCATCACTCACACCTACAGTACTACTAGATGAAGCCTCAGAAGATGATCTAGCTGTACTTGGTCTAGTCAAAATGTATCTACCCACTGAATCTGAACTGATCAATGTGGCTGCAGAAGCAATCTATCCTATGCTATCTAGAACTCCCCTCTAAGAAGCAATGATGACTCTATCTGCAGTAGCATCCATCGTCGGTGTCACTATCAGACTCCTCTCTCCAACTAGTAGTCTATGAGGCTACACAACTTGATCAGCCCTATGATACTGAGGGTGGTCTGTAACCCTACCCTACCCCTGACCATAAAATGCTGGGATATCAAAATAGTCGACCCTGAGTCCCAAATAGAACTCAGCATACAATTGTTGTGCAAAGTATAATGGAATTTGGTTGTTATTTGGATAACGACCATGGGCTGCAAGATGTCAAGGGTATATCATACAATCAATCTGAGGGATCACACATCATGTGACCTGATAAGCCCTCACCACTCTATACCTCTCATAATGTGGGAACATCTCTCATTTGTTGGTTTCCTTTGAGATGAGGCTCTAAATTGTCGCGAAGGAAACATCACCCAAGATCTCCTCCCTCAACTCCCAAAAAATGGCCTCAACTACCTGAGGTGTAAATGAAGAGTGAGCCCTCAATCTACTAGTCATAGACTCCAAACTAGTCAATATAGTATCACATGTGTCTCTATATATACCATCTCTAGTAGATCTACTAATAGCTTGTCTAAGTCTAGCTATCTCTGTGTCAGCCATGTGAAAAATAGTATGAATGTTAGGAGTCTGAGGTGCACCCTAAGCAGCCATCTAGATACATCACATGTGAAAGAGCTAAGTGTTAATAATTAAGTACTTGATTACAACATTATAACTGCATGTAAAATGGAAACAAATAAGTGGTCCTAAGGTATAGATAAGACATCAATGGGTCATAGGACATCCTAGTATGTACATCAATGGGTCATATGACTAACTTTAATATTTACTAAAAATGAATTTACATAAGGGGTTGTGGGTAACATAAGTGGTCATAGCTCGTGTCTTAAGGAGTCGTGGGTAACATAAGTGGTCTTATTAGGTCTTAAGAGTCTTAATAGGTCTAGTTAGGTCTTATTAGGTCTTAAGAGTCCTAATAGGTCCTAATACATCTAATTGGTCAGACTAATGTTGGTTAAAGACCTAATACCTATCTAATTGGTCCTAATAGGTCCTAGTTAGGTCTACTTGGTCCTCATAGGTCTAGTTAGGTCTATAAGTAGAGAAACAACTTAGATGTATACCTTATTTGCTAATATGACCTAATGTGACCTATTAGGACAGGTAATATGACCTAGAGTGTCTTAAGGGGTCGTGGGTAATGTAAGTGGTCCTTGATTGTCTTAAGGAGTCGTAGGTAACATAAGAGGTCCTAAGGTATAGATAAGAGTCATGGAGTGTCTTAAGGGGTTGTGGGTAACATAAGAGGTCCTAAGGTATAGATAAGACATCAATGGGTCATATTATTATTATACACTAAGTTTGTGCCTTTGTCTCAAGCTCTCATAGTCTTGATAACCTAGTATAACATGGGAATCATCTCCAAGTTGTGGGACCTATGCTAACTAAGATGAGACCTCCAGGTTCTAGGCTGGTTCCTCTTGGATAATCACCTTAATTTGCTCTTAGACATGAAAAGTAAAATTTTGAGGGAAAGGGATAGAAGAAGTGCTTAAAAGGAAATGATTGGAAAGAAAACTACCTACTAGGTGATGCACTGAAACTAGGGTTTGGATCTCAGTATGTAGGATGAAATCAATAAGAGACTTAGGTCTAGTAGATCACAACTCACTGAATAGGCTTGCATAAGGGTTTCATAGAAGGGTCTGAACATATGACACAATTTATGACCTGCAAGCAGACATTCACTTCTGCAACTCGGTGTAGGAATGAGACAAGACTGTTAGGGGGCTGAAGTATGCCCACAAAAGCATCTAAATCAGATCAAACACAATAACACACAAAATCATAGAAAGTAAGAGGGATCAGGAACCCTAAGTTCTCAATGAAAAAACATACATATACTTTGATCCAATAAGAGATGACCCAAACAAGGAAGCATAGGGACATGAAGGATTGTCATAGAATACCTCTGCAATATCTAAATAATCAATGGGAGAAATACAACTATCTAAGCCAAAGGGTAGAGATGATACCACAGATGACCTTTAAGAAAAATGAAATTCTTTTTACAATTGTCCAACTCTGAGCCCTTGAGGCCTGTGAATGCTAATCCATTATCTGAAATGATGGAATCAGGAGTGCCAAACCTATGAACTATATCATCATAAAAACATAGGACAGCACTCTCATTGGCCTCTTTTAATGCAATTTCTTCTGTCCATCTAGTGAAGTAATCAGTTGCAGTAATTATCCATTTATGTCCTGCACTAGATGGAGGGTTGATCATTCCAATGAAATCTATACCCCACTTCATGAAGGGTTGCTCTGTTCTGACTGGCTATAGGGGCAAGGCTGCAAGCCTTTCTTTTCCTACAAACATGGCACACTTGATGCATTTTCTCACATACTCATGACTATCCTTAAAGATAGATGGCCAATAGTATCCAGCCCTCATGATCTTAAAAGCAGTAGTCCTAGGAGAGAAGTGACCTCCAGAAGGTCCATCATGAAATTCAAATAGGACATCTGCTACCTCTTCTGAATCTATGCATCTCAAAAGGACACCATTATGATCCTTCCTGAAAAGAACTTCATCTATCAGTACAAAAGGAACAGATTGTAATATATAATACCTTCTTTTTGCTGAATCCAAACCTGCATGACATTGTCCTGTCTTCAAGTAGTTGATCATGTTAGGCAACTGACTTGTTGCCTTGGATTGTTCTTATGTAGAATACATCACCAGAGATGCATCTATTGTTTTTGATTTCTTTGGACATTCATCCCCTGCCAAATGTTCACAAAGACCTCTTCCTCTAACCAGCTTGGTAGTTTGAATATCTATGTCATATTCCATCACCTTGGTGATCCAACCAGCTCTTTTCTCATTTAGGTCCTTGGAAAGAAAAAACTCTTTGACACTCGGATGAGTAACTTTTAAATGTACCTTGCTATGGGTCAATAGATATCTAAACTTTTTAAGGCTCTTCACCATAACAAGTACATGTTTTTCTACAAAAGAGTATCTATGTTCATACTCTTCTAGACCTTTGCTAAAGAAAGCAATAGGCTGCTCCAATCCTTCTGAATTTTCTTGAGTCAGCATTGCAGATATAGCATCATGACCTCCATAAGCATAAAGGATGAAATCCTTACTAAAATTTGGGTTCAAGAGGGCCGGAGCTTTTGTTAAGGTCTCTTTGATAACCTGGAAATTAGCTTTTCCTTCTCTAGTCCAGCTAAAAGTTGAACTCTTCTTTAGCATGGCTATCAAAGGCTTGAGTAAATTTGCAATGTTAGGCAAGAATCTCCTAACAAAATTAATATTTCCTATGAAAGATTGGAGACCTTTCTTGTGATGTGGTAGGGGTAGCTCTAAGATAGCTACAATTCTCTCAGGATCTATTGTGATCCCTTCTTTGGATACTACATATCACAGTAATTTTCCTTCATGGACTGCAAACATGCATTTCTTGGGATTAAGAGATATCCCAAATTCTCTACACTTTTCAAAAATCTTCCTCAAATGTTTGATGTGATCTACTGCATGTTTAGAATAGACAGTTATGTCATCCAAGTAGACCAACACAAACTTGTACATAAGGCTTTTAAAGGCCATATCCATTGGCTTTTGAAATGTAGCACCTATATTTGACAAACCAAAGGGCATCTTTTGATAAGCCATGGTTCCCCACTTGGTTGTAAATGTGGTCTTGTATTGATCCTCTTTATTTATTAAGATCTAATTGTATCCTAAATAGCCATCCAACAATGAAAATCTCTTGGATCCTGAGACACATTGTAAGATTTGTTCCATAGAGGGTAATGGATGGAGGTCTTTTAATGAGGCCCTGTTAAGATCCCTAAAGTCAACACATAACCTCAACTCCCCATTCTTCTTCCTGATAGGAACAAGTTTGGAAACCCAACTAGTATTCTTAATGGGGTAGATGATACCACTTTCTATTAGTTTGAGTACTTCTTTATGCATAAGTGGCTCAAGCTTGGGATTAACAGGCCTTTGTTTTTGCCTCACTGGTTTGGCATTTGATTCTAACTCAATAGTGTGCTAAGCAAGGGTAGGATCAAAACCCTTGAGGTCTTCATATTGCCATGCAAAAACATCACTGAATTCTTTGAATAACTGAGTGTAAGCTTGCTTTTCCAATTCAATGTTTATCTTTCCAAATTGTAGACTCTTACCTAGTTCCAACTCTAGTTCAACACAATGTTTTTGTTGGACTACCAGGCTAGCTTTGTTCTTCTTAACTTCATCATCCTTGTTGAAGACAATATCTAATGTAACAAGACCTCTAGGCATCTTATTGGACTTCAGTTGTATCACTTGATCACCATAGTTTTGTGATAGCCTATCTTGATTGTGTTCTGAAAAAACATCTTCTTCAAATAGGAACTGCAGAATTTTTTCATCATTGTCAAACACCTACCAATTGACATCATTATCAGCAATAGAGGGTCTGACAATCACTTTGATATGTTGTTGATCCATTTCTTTTGAGATGTTATTTGGAATGTCATATTGGGATCCAATAGCAGCTAACCTATCTGCATTTTGATTTAACTTCCTAGGGATAACAACAGTATTGAAAGCATGAAAATATTCAATTGTATCCCAAACTCTATGCTTGTATGCTCTCAAATTATCATTCTTGGTTGCACTTATCCCTCTTACTTGGTTGACAACTAACTCACTGTCACCATAAAATTTTAATGCCTTAAGCCCTCTTTTTCTAGCCCACTCTAGTCCATTGACTAGGCTTTCATACTCTACAGTATTGTGAGTGTAGGAGAAACTGAATCTAAAGGTAGTATAATACCTTTCTCCTTTTGGGTACACTAGCATAGCACCACCACTAGAACCATGCCTACTTCTAGCTCCATCAAAAAATAGTTCCCAAACCTGATTTCTCTGATCCTCTGAATCAGTATCCTCTTTGAGAAGGCTTGGTTCTATGGCTCCACTCTCTTGTATCAACTAACTTCCCAAACCAAAATCCCAAACAAGACTTCCTTGGGCCTCTGAAACTCTTTCATCTAGAAGAATATCAGGGATACTCTCTATCTTGATGTTTGCTTCACTAATAGTTTGGAAGTCACTGTCATCAAATATGGGGCAGTTTACATTGATGGTATTGGACACATATGGCTCTTTATGGTGTGCTGCTAATGGTTCTGATTTAATGGTGACCTTGGTCCCATACCTTGTATGAAATAACATGTGAGACCATTCAGAAGATAGGTACCCCCCTATCTTGGCTGTAAACTCCCTTGAAAGACATATAGAAAATAATGCAGGGAGATCTATAATATATATATCGAGCAGGATGGAGAAATTAGGACTAGCATGCAAGATCAGACTAGTATCCTTGGCCACGCCTATAGTATTGACTAATGATCTATCAAGTTGGGTGACCTTCTTTTGAAAGGGGTCATATTTTAGTCCTAATTGGTCAGCTACTTTCTTAGGCATCACAGTGCTAGTAGCCCCACTATCTACCATACAATTATGCACTAAAGATTTTCCAATGATTAAAGATACATAAAAGGGAGGTGGCTTTGAGTTCCTACCTTGTGTGGCATTGGCCTTGGAGTTGCTACTTGGAGATTCCTTTCCTTGATCAGTGTTAACCAACACTGGCTTTGCAACTTCTTTTGTAGGTTAAGGAGTTGTCACTTCTGTCATGGCCTTCTTCAAAATTTTAGGTTATCCTAGAAGAGCCAAAGAGTCCCACATGGACATGGTGACATTCACCTTCTTCATGTTGTCTACAATATTATAAGGTGTCACAGTGTGTACTCTTTGTTGTGTTTTTGGCATGATGGGCTCCACCTCTTTTGGAATTTGGCCCTCTTTGCTTGTAATGACAAGAGCCTCCTTAGGTGTGATGGGAGTAGCTTGTTGTACTGGTTCTGCAGATGTGGTGGCTTTGGCATTGGAATCTGCTCTCTCCATGTCTTGAGCTCTTCTCTTTGCTCTTGTATAGGCAACAAAAGAAACTTCATCATTGACTCCATTGAAGTCTGGTTGCTTCCAATTAAAGAGAGCAGTCTCATTTTCTTGTGATTCTTTTTGAGGGACTGACCCACTGGATGAAGCCTCTGATTGAGCTTGTGAGACATTTTGAACCATTAGAGCTTGGTTCATCCATCCATTTGAACATGTAGCCTGATTATGAGGCTGATTACAAGGAAAACACCATTCATTATCCATAGCCATATTATTTTGACTAGGAACCATATCCCTCACTGGATTTGCAGAATTTAGAGGTGTAGGGTTATATGGTTGGAATGGTCTCTGATTGAAGCTTTGTCTTTGTCCTTGATAGCCTCCTTGGTATGGTGGCCTATTTTTTTGGTAAGGCTATCCTTGATTTTGATATTGCTGATTAGGACCTTGGCCTTATGACTGAAATGGTGGTCTAATTCCTTGACCTTGTTTCTTTAGATTTGTGACCTCTTTAGTCAAGGTCTACAAAAATTGTCATTTCTTGCTTACTACTTTCTTGGCTACTCTTTATCTCTTACAGCTCTTGATAAAAACTAGCTGTTAGCTCTTGACCACTTGTACTAGCCTGGGGTGCTAATATGGGGGGAATAGGGGTAAATGGGGGTATTTGGGCAGGTGCAATGGGTTGAAGGCTATGAAAAATGGGCATTGGAGGCCTTCTAGCAATCATGCCTACTTGAATCAAACAATTTTCAGCTCTGACAGCTATGTCAAAAGCCTGGGGTAAAGAAGTACCACCCATAGACTGGATCATGACAGAGATTTGACCATTCAGACTTTGTAAGTAGTATAGAAAAGCATGGTTAGCTGATGGTCTTACTGATACTGGAATTCTATTCTATGTTTTAAGGAATCCACTATTGTAATCTATCATTTGCTCTTGAGGGTCTCTCTTAATAGTTGTTAACTGCTCAACTAGAGACAAGTTATCTGATTTATCCTCAAAATGGTTACTTAATGCATCTCCTAATTCATCCCATGAAGTACTAGAACCGACAATTAAAGTTCTAAACCATTTTAGAGCCTTACCTTTTAGAGAGGCTGCTAATAATTTTTTGGCCACATCCTCTTGAGTAATGTTGTGTATGCTGCAGATGGTAGTCACATCCCTTATGTGCTCAAAAGCAGTTGTCTACCCCTCACCAGTGAAATTAGGTATACTCTTGAGTGCCACCAAGGGTACATCATGATGTTGGGCAAAATTTAATGGACTACCCTAATTAAAGGGTGCAAATGCAAATGGTCTAGCCATTGTATGAGTTGGAATATGAAGATTTACAACAATATGAGCTGTATTTGCTACTTGACTTGAATCTTCTTCTAGATCTCTAGTTAGAGATCTCCCTCTTCCTTTGGAATGAAAGGGGAAAGGTCTCCTTTCTGAAGTATCAAGAGGTGTTGACTGAACTCTTCTTGTAGGGGATGTTCTTTGTGTTGACCTGCCTTTGTGACTTCTTCTTGAGGGCAACTCTAAAAATTTTGTGGGCTTTGAGCTTCTAGTCTCAATCTTTCTCATAAACTTTGAATGAGGTTAGCCCTGATCTTTGAAATCAGTGGAGTCACCAGATATACTTGATAGAACACTTCTTAAAAGTTGGTATTATGCAATCTGCATATCAGAGATAACATAATCCTCAATAATGAACTTCTTTTGGAGTCCCACCGGGCATGCCAGAATTGTTATACACTAAGTTTGCGCCTTTGTCTCAAGCTCTCGTAGTCTTGATAACCTAGTATAACATGGGAATCATCTCCAGGTTGTGGGACCTATGCTAACTGAGATGAGACCTCCAGGTTCTAGGCTGGTTCCTCTTGGATAATCACCTTAATTTTCTCTTAGACATGAAAAGTAAACTTTTGAGGGAAAGGGATAGAAGGAGTGCTTAAAAGGAAATTATTAGAAAGAAAACTACCTATTAGGTGATGCCTCAAAACTAGGGTTTGGATCTCAGTATGTAAGATGAAATCAATGAGAGACTTAGGTCTAGTAGATCACAACTCACTGAATAGGCTTGCATAAGTGTTTCATAGAAGGGTCTAAACATATGACACAATTTATGACCTACAAGCAGACATTCACTTCTGCAACTCGGTGTAGGAATGAGACAAGACTGTTAGGGGGCTGAAGTATGCCCAAAAAAGCATCTAAATTAGATCAAACACAATAACACACAAATCACAAAAAATAAGATGGATCAGGAACCCTAAGTTGTCATTGAAAAAACATACATATACTTTGATCCAATAAGAGATGACCCAAACAAGGAAGCATAGGGACATGAAGGATTGTCACAAAATACCTCTGCAATATCTGAATAATCAATGGGAGAAATACAACTATATAAGCCAGAGGGTAGAGATGATACCACAGATGACCTTTAAGAAAAATGAAATTCTTTTTACAATTGTCCAACTCTGAGCCCAAAAGCTCCAAAAAAACAAACAATATATACATACTGAACTACACATAGGCAGGAGTCAAAACCTAACTAGGGTTACAAGATTTACAATACAATAATCAAACCCTAAAGGTACACTGATGACCCATCATAAAAACTCTAAGAACACTGGGCATCAGATCAGATCTTCTCTTTGCATGTTGATCTTGTACTGAGCCCCCTGTAGACACATCAACCTTGATCCATCTACCCACTTGCAACTCCACTAAGCCATGAAGGCTCACAAATCTGATCCTGAAGATATTTGGGTTTAAGAAGATTAACCCTGCAAAAGGTGGCACCAAGCTCATTAAAGCTTCAACACGACATGGTACCCTGTAAAGTCCATGGTGCCAACTATCAAATTGTCCATCATCATCCTTCCAACCTCCACTGTCCTGAAGAATTAAATTCCAACTACCCATCCTCTCGTGCATGGCCACAAGAACAAAACCCTAGCAAAACCCTTGCAGAGATATTTAAATTCAAAAATTAATGGCTAGTAGATATATTTTAAAACATGACCATAGATGTGAAATCTCCCTAGCAGATGAACGACTGTGATGCACTGAGAAAACAACTTAAAACCCGTCTGAAAAGTCAAAAACACCGTGGAAGTCAGTGGCCAATAGGAATTGAGCATGTCAACACCTTTGTCATCTTTGGACCCACCTCGAGCCTTTTCTCTTTTAAGTCTTTCAGTGACTATGCGACTAAAGAATTCTAAGTCGCAAGATCCCTTGGCTTACCCTGGTCTGGTCAAGTGATTCAGTGAACAAGGCTGTCGCTGAATCTCTAAGTCTTCCAGCTAACCCTAGTTATATCCCATGAACAAGAGAAATCCTTCATTTGCCAATTTGCAGAATACTCCCTTAACCACTCATGAGAATTCTGGCTTACATTTGGCGAACTGGCAACTGAAGAGAATCACCAAATTGCTAAGAATTTTAGGGCCTTACTAACTTATCCTGTGGATGAGTGACCAAAGAGAAGTTATCGGGGCCACCAAATATTTTGTCAACCCTGGGCCCAGACTTGCCACCTATCAATCTTTTATTCACTCTGACCACCTCATCAGCAACACCTCGGCACTTCTCTGACGTCACACCCACCTGAGACAAGATTCTAATCTAACAGCAGGCACAAGATCTCATACCCTTTGAATATTCTTTCAGATCATACACCTATCATAGATTCATTAAGCCATGACCCCACTAACACATTGGTCCACCTGGAAGTCCTCATCAGCACGTAGCAACCAATAGAAAATGAGCACATTAGCAAGAAAGAACCCACCGAGAATGCTCTGAGATAAAGCAAGATCAATGGCCATTGCATGATCTCATGGTCTGACACATAGCCTCATGAACATACGACAATCATCAATCCTCTGTAGATGTTAGAGCCTCTGACCGCTGAAAGAACTTAGTCCCACTAATGAATAAGCTAACTTGGCACATGTGGACCAATCAGAAGGTGCCATTTGAATACACGTAGAAGTGGACATTCCTGAATGAAGAGTTACGTCACCAAGGAGAATCAACGATTGTATAAAAATTGCATAACTCTAACACTTTTCATGAGAAAACACGCCAGCCATTAGATCAAAAGAGGACTGACAACCAGGGCCACTGACAAAAATACAAGTCACCATCTCTCGACAATTAGGAAGCCTCCAAGTAGGACAACATGGCAGCGAACCCACAAAAGCTTGAAGCGCTGAGAAAAGGGAAGATCGACGGTTGTCATAAGATCGCAAGCCTCTGACACATGCTATGAGATCTTACGACAACTGTTGATCTCATCAACTGGGACCCCACTACAAATTTAACTCCAGAAGCTTCGTGAATGTGCAGCCAAAGGAAAATCACTTGGTCACTTAATAGAAATCTTAACCTTGGTTAAGTTTGAAGAATACATGAACAAGGCACTCGCAGAATCGCTGAGTCTAAAGTCCAACCTGGGGTTACAGTTAGTGAATGCTCGACTGAAGGCAATCCATGGAGTTGCTGAATACTTTAGGGCACTGCCAATTTATCTCACGACTAGGAGAAACACTGCAGTCACTAGTTCGCCAAAAGGAAAAGGTAACCACCGGAGAACTTAGAGAACTGGCAACCAAAGGGAAAAAAATAAAGCACGTGGATATTGGGACTTTAAGTTTCCAAAAAAGTAATAGCCAAATAGAAAGAGGGCTAGGGTTTGCAGGGTTAATTTAGCACCAACAGCTACTTTTTCAAATATTTAAACTATAGACCAGGGAATTAAAAAGATTGCAGAGGCTAGGAAGCAAAAGATAAATTCATGAAAATTTCAGGGATGCCTGGCAAGGTGAAAACAGAGACTTGGGGATAGGTTTTAGCCAAATTTGCATGTATATGGAAATTAGGGTAACAATTACCTGTCCTAATTACCTGTCATAACGTACATAGATACGAGTCATGTAGAGTGTCTTAAGGGATCGTGGGTAATATAAGTGGTCTTAGACTGTCTTAAGGGGTCGTGGGTAACATAAGTGGTCCTAGAGTCATAATTGGTTCTAATTGAGTCTAATTAGACCTCCTACCTTGTTCTAATTGAGTCATAATTGATTCTAATTGAGTCTAATTAGGTCCTAACTAGTTCTAATTGATTCTAATTGAGTCATAATTGTTCCTGGTATAGTTAGGTCTAGTTAAGTCTAATAGGTCCTAAATTTTGGTCGTAATAGGTCCTAATTGGTCTAGTTACCTGTCTAATTGGTCATAATAGGTCTAGATAGGTTTAGTTAGGTCTATTTGGACCTAATAGGTCCTCATACATCTAATTGGTTAGACTAATGTTGGTTAAAGACCTAATACCTATCTAATTGGTCCTAATAGGTCCTAGTTAGGTCTACTTGGTCCTAATAGGTCTAGTTAGGTCTATAAGTAGAGAAACAACTTAGATGTATACCTTATTTCCTAATATGACCTAATGTGACCTATTAGGACAGGTAATATGACCTAGAGTGTCTTAAGGGGTCGTGGGTAATGTAAGTGGTCCTTGATTGTCTTAAGGGGTTGTAGGTAACATAAGATTGGCCTTTTTCTTATAGGAAACATCATTAGATGCCTAAGATGTTATGAGAATTTGGATTCTAATTAATATTACATCTTACTTGGATTCTGTATCATCTTAAAATGGAAGCACTACCATGGTAAGAGCATTTATCCCTTCGAGTAAGTGGTTTAGGCTCATGTTGAATGCCTTGAATCGATATTCGACTTGGATTTGGCTTTTCCCCCCATTCTAACCCATTTTCCACTTCTTCCTAGCATTTTCCTAGCATTTTGGACTACGAACTTGAGGTTTTTGACTATAAGGTCAAAGTCTACCTTATGGGGTCACAGTTGACCTCCATCCTAACTAGGTCAGGATCAACCTTGATCCTGACCTGGTCAGGAACAACCTCGATCTTGACCCTAGGGTCCAAGATCTTCAGGGTTTGCTTCCGGTTTCGAGATTTCATCGAAATCTTGCATTTTCCCTCTTCGGGGCCACTATTTCTTGCATTAAGTTTTGAATTCTCAAATTAATATTTGAGGTGGACCTTTCTCAATATTTGTATAAGATTCCAAATTTATTATTGGAGATTATCCTTTCTCGAGTTTTATGCCTAATTCTCAAATTAACTTTGGGGTTGGCCTTACCTCGAATTTTGTGACATTGAGGCTCTTAAATAATTATTTTATTTCTATATTAAGGGTAGTCCCCTCCTAGAGTTTTGTGTCAAGACTTTAATTTAATTTCCTTTCCATGTGCATCTCTCTAGAGTTTTGTGCCATGGGCCCTTAATTATTATTTTCTACGAGGCCCCTCTTGTGCCCTAGATCACTATAAAAGGGAGCCTTCCTCTCTCATTTTCTCCATCAAGTTTTGCAATCCATTCTCACCAAGCAATCTCTCAAGCTCTCAAGTGAAAGCAAGCAAGAAGATCAAACATTCAAGCATTCAATTCATCAAGGAGATCCATTAGAAGCCATTGAAGGATTCAAAGCTCTATAGAGCTTTGTTGTTGAAGATTCCTCCATTTCCATTCAAGCCTCTTCCAAATTCAAGATCCATTCAAGATTGGTGTTGAAGATCTAAAAAAAATTGATTGGAGACATCCTACATTCAATTCTACATTCATCCATTCTTGTGGATTTAAGGATTCGAATCCTCCACAAGGGTTTCAACTCAAGCAAGGTGAATTGTTCCATTTACTTTGTTTATTCTAGCAATTTCAATTCAATTTCAAGGTTAATTCTTAAATTGGGGTTTGAATGAGGCAAATCCCTCCCCCCAACAAACAAAACCATTTTTCTTGTAGGTATAGGTGCGGGACGATAAATTAAAGTACAAATTTAGATACCCTTTTTGCTGAACTTTTGAGATCTGTGAATAAAGTCAAAATTGACCTTCAAAATCTCTAGGTCATCATTGACCTTTTATGAGGTCAAAGTCGACCTGATCTCATCTCAAAAAAATATTTCTGGGTTTTTTAAATCTCACCATTTTGGTACAAGAACGCACGAATCAACAATTTTTGAGATTGTTCGATAGGGTTTTCAGCCAATTCTTTTTCGGAGGTAAGTACCTTTATTTCCTAATTTCAATACTAATCATCTATATTTACTTTCTATATCAATACAATTAAAATGTATGTTTAAAATATTGGTTTTGGGGTCTCTTTTATGTGCAGGCCATTGCCGTAGGACCTCATCCATATTTTATCTATTACATTTTGGTGAGCCCGACATACTTCCCCCTTTCTTTTGTGGATTTAGATACCCTATTGTGCTAGATCTTCCTTTACATTATCTTGTGTGTTCACCTTCACTATAGATTTTGGTGAACCCATTTTACGAATACTCTTTCTTTTGTGGAATTAGATGCCCTATTGTGTTTGATTTCCTTTTCAAATTTCATTTGAATGCATTTGGATATATCTAGATCTATTTGTTATCATGTTGCATAAGTTGTTTCAAATGTTTTCCAATACTTTTGGGATTACACAACATCCTCCTCTTACCTTACCATCGCATGGTGTTACACCTAGCAAGACTTTATCTAGTGCATGTGATGTTGCTCTGTCCTCTTTTGAATTACCTTATAAGGATATATTAGAGCAAGAAGATGACCTTAGGCTATATCTCCATCACATTTCTCTTTATGGAGATGAGTTAAGGATTGATGTTAATTCTTCTCCTAATAGATGTCCTTCTTCCCCCTCTAGGGATCACACTTTAGTGAATTATGGAGACCCTACAATGTGCTTTATTGGTAGGGATGATAATCCTCCTATTTGCGATGAACCCTTGGATAAATACATTGATTTATCCCCTCCTCATGAAGAATATTTGATACAAGAGGATAACTCATTTTCTGCAACACACTCCCTTTATGCGGACATTTTAGTGAAATAAGATGACATTATAGATGCTTTACCTCCATTTGAGATTCCTTCTAGTGATGAGACATTAGTTGTAAGGAAACTCAGGTGAGGAAACAGCTTCCTACGCTAATCTCTATAGGAGAGTATTGTGCAAATTCTTATAAATCCTTACAATTTCAGATTCGTTAACTACTTTAACAAAGATATTGCAACCACATACAATGCAAAAAGAAAAATAGAGAATGACACAATGATATACCCTGGGGAAAACCTCTCGGTAAAAAACCCCAGCACTCCAAAACCTGCACAATGTATTATCTTCAACATAAATATTACAATACACTTGCAATGCAAGTTCTTTTAGGAAATGAGAGACAAAGCCAACAAGACTTAAACTTCTGTTATATCTCTCCCATAGGAGCAACATCATATATATAGACTCCTCTAGACACAAAAATAGGCACAACCACCAAGACCCATGCACAAAGCCACATGTACACAGTTGTTACATGCAATCCCAAGAATAGGCATCCATCTCTAGAATAGACTATGACAACTTGTCATAGAATCCACCAAAAATAACAGTCACAAGAGAAGTGTAAGAGAATCTATCATACCAACCTATTTTTGGTATATTCTCTTACACACACCAACCACTTCTTCTTGGGCGCCCAAATAGGCCCAAGTCATAAGATGCTCTTACACCTATCATAGCACATTCCTTAAATAGTTCTTACGCATCATAGGAATCCGTCATGACCATTTAAGGCATGATCTCCTTACGCACAAGATGCTAACACATCAAGTGGAGTGACACATCAACATGCCAACTAGACATGTACACTCACACTTAATTACATTATTTGCAAAAAATACATTTACAAAACAAATAATAAGAATAGGAATTATCCAAGGTTGAGACACCTTATTCCTAACATTCTCCCACTTGTCGAACACCTTGTAAGAGCAACAGGAACATAATAGGAACTTTAACCGCTATAGGCCAAAAGGCCCATAGACTCTGAACACCATCTAAACTTCTCAGTGCCCACTGGTTTCGTTAATGCATCTGCAACATTCTTCACAGTATCTACCTTCTCCAAATTTACCTTTCCATCTTCCACCATATCTCTCACAAAGTGAAACTGTACATCAATGTGCTTTGTTCTGGCATGGAAAGTTGGATTCTTTGCAAGGCAAATAGCGCTCTGACTGTCACACCAAATAGTAATCTGTTCTGCATCAACACCAACATTAGAACACAATCTTCTAAGCCAAATGGCTTCTTTACAAGCATGATTAGCATCCATGTACTCAGCTTCTATAGTGGACAAAGCAACCACAGGTTGTCGCTTACTCATCCAACTAATGGCACCACCAAACATAGTGAACACATAAGCACTGGTGGATCTCTTGCTGTCAATATCACCTGCCCAATCTGAATCCACAAACCCATGAATACAAACTGAATGCGGAGATCTAGAAGAGTTACCATGATAACATATGGAGTAATCTGATGTACCCCTCAAATATCTGAATACTCACTTAACTGCATCCTAATGTACCCATCCAGGATTAGCCATAAACTGACTCAGGACTCCCACTGCTTGGGCAATGTCTAGTCTAGTACAGACCATAGCATACATAAGACTGCCAACTGCACTAGCATAAGGTACCCTACTCATGTCCTCCACCTCACTAGGAGATTTTGGACAATCATCTACAGATAACTTTGTTCCCATAGAAATAGGAACACATAGTGGTCTACAATCTGCCATGCTAAACCTGTCCATCATAGACTTCACATACTTACTCTGACTCAACCAAAGTTTTCTGTTAGACTTGTCTCTACTGATTTTCATACCCAAGATGTACCTAGCTGCCCCAAGATCTTTCATCTCAAACTATGCTGACAACTGAGATTTAAAATTAAAAATCATACCCTTACCCTTCCCAAGCAACAACATATCATCAACATATAATGCAACAATAAGAAGGCAATCATTTTCAACTCTGAAATAAACACAATGATCTAATTTTGATCTTACAAATCCAATTGACAACACAAAGGCATCAAACTTAAGGTACCACATCCTAGGAGATTGCTTCAAACCATATAGAGATTTCTTTAATCTGCAAACTAAGGATTCTTTACCTTTAACAATGTAGTGCTCAGGCTGTGACATATAAATCTCTTCCTCCAAATCACCATGAAGGAAAGCTGTCTTCACATCCATCTGTTCTATCTCTAAATCATATGATGCAGCAAGAGATAACAGAAATCTAATGGATGTCAACTTTGCAACAGGAGATAATATTTCACCATAATCTATTCCCTCTACGTGTGAATACCCCTTTGCAACCAATCTAGCTTTATACCTTTCAACACTGCCATCTGCACATAATTTCTTCTTGAACACCCATTTAAAGCCAACAGATTTTCTCCCTTTAGGCAAAGGTACAAGGTCCCAAGTTTTGTTTTTCTCCAATGAAGCCATCTCATCATCCATAGCCTCAATTTAGGAACCTGCATCTTCCATGCCCAAAGCCTCTTTCATAGATCTAGGCTCATCAGTGTTAGTAATCAAAGCAAAGGCACAACTGGAATCTAACATAGAATAACCAAACATTTTTGGTTGCTTTCTTTCTCTCGTGGATCTCCTCAAGGAATAAGGTTGAGGTTGTTCTTCCTCTTCTTCCAAACTATCAGAGCTGCTAGAGCTCTCCTCATCATTAAACCCAACATGGTCTCTCTATTCAGTCTTCTCAAGGGTAGGAGGCAACTGAACAACATCTTTTTCCTTTTCTTTTTCATCTGGTTGTAGCACAATAGGAGAAGATGTTAGCTCTCTGAAAATAACATTTCTACTATACAACACCTTACTAGTCACGGGATCCCAAAGCTTGTATCCTTTCACACCAGCACTATATCCGATGAAAATACATTTAACGGCTTTGTTTTCCAACTTAGATCTTTTCTCCTTTGGAACATGTGCATAAGCTTCACAACCAAAAACATGAAGATGTCTAATTGAAGGCTTCTTACCAAACCACACCTCCATGGGTGTCTTACCCACAAGGGCTGATGTAGGAGATCTGTTAACTAGATAGCAAGCAATGGCCACAGCTTCGGCCCAAAACCTTTGTTCTAAACCAGCCCCACTAAGCATACTCCTAGCCTTCTCCATCAGTGTCCTGTTCATTCTCTCTGCAACTCCATTTTGTTGTGGGGTATAAGGAGTTGTCTTATGCCTCTCGATACCTTGTTCTTTACAGAACTGTTCAAACTCTGCTGAGCAAAACTCACTACCATTGTCAGTTCTCACACTCTTAATCTTCTTACTAGTTTGATTCTCTACAAGAACTTTAAATTCCTTGAACTGACTAAAGACTTGTGTCTTACTTTTAAGGAAATAAATCCATGCCCTTCTACTGTAATCATCTATGAAAGATATAAAAAATATAGACTTGGAGATTGAAGGAACTTTTACAGGACCAAATACATCAGAATGAATAAGATCCAAAACATCAGAAGATTTGTGAGAACTAGAGTAAAACTAAACATGATTTTGTTTACCATAGACATAGTGTTCACAGAAGTCAAACTCAAGATTGCAATCATTTAACCCCTCAATGATATTTTTATTTTTCAGGGTTCTGAGACCCTTTTCACCAATGTGGCCAAATCTCATATGCCACAACATTGTCTTTTCTGCAAGAAGCTTACCTTCCAAAGTGTTTGCACTACCATGGGAACCAATAGCCACAGACTTCTTCACTGCTTGTTCAGATGGTGAGGATGAAGAACTATTACATAGAGGAATACATGCATCTAGCTGAAATAAGGTACCTCTCCTAGTACCCCTTGCAAGCACTATCGATCCTCTCATCATCTTGCATCCTTCTTTCAAAAAAACAACTTGCACACCTACATCATTCAGCATACTTATAGATAATAGGTTTCATGCCAAACCTAGAATGTGCATAACTCTATTGATTCCCTTTACTTGTCCATCAGGAAATTTGATAGTGACCCTTCCGCGTCCAACTATCTTTAGGTGAGAATCATCACCCAAGTACACCTTTCCACCATCGAACTCTTCATATGTTGAGAACCAGTTTCGATGAGAGGTCATGTGAAAAGATGCACCCGAGTCAACCAACCACACATCATTAGATGCATGGGCTGCCAAAGCTATGATGAATGCATCGCCATCTTCTTGAGATCTTTCTGAAGCTGAATTTGAACCTTTCTTCTTCTTCTTCGACTCTTTGCAGTCTTTACAGAAGTGCCCAGATTTATCACAGTTCCAACATTTTGCCTTGGACTTATTGGAAGTCTTTGACTTCCCACGGGATTTGGATCTACCCTTATTGTCAGACTTATTATCATTTTTCTTCCCTCTTTCAATGGATCTCCCACGAACAGCAAGGGCTTCTTTTTCTGAAATGGAAGCCTTTCTCTGCATCTCCTCTGATAGCAGTGAAGACACCACATCATCCATTTTGAAGGTGACTAAAGTGCTTCTGAGAGCCATCACAAGATGGTCCCATGAATCCGGTAAAGAACACAAAAGTGTGTAGCAACGATCCTCCTCCTCTAACTTGACACCAGCTGATATCAATTGTGCAGCCAGCAGATTAAATGCATTTAAATGATCCGTTAAGGATCCACCTTCTTCCATTCACAGAGAGTACAACTTCTTCCTTAGGAACAACTTGTTCACTAGAGATTTGGCCTAATACATGGCTGCAAGTCTTTCCCACAAACTATTTGCAGTTTTCTCATCTAGAACATTAAGGAGTGCATCGGTTAAACAGAGTCTTATGAGACCCTTAGCTTTACAGTCTTTGATATCCCAATCTACTTGAGCTATAGTTGCTGGTCTTGTAGCACTTGAAGTCACTTCCCATAGGTCAAAATCTTCCAACATGTCTTCCATCTTGAGTTTCCACAACTCGAAATTAGTGCCATTAAATTTCTCCACCTCCATTCTTCCATATGATGAACTTGCCATCTCAATCTGCAAATAAGATTCAGAATGCTCTGCAAAAAACTCCCACTCAAACTTGAGATTAGCTCAAAAAACCCTACCCAACAACTAGGATCAAAAGTTGATCAAGCTCTGATACCACTTGTAAGGAAACTCAGGTGCGGAAATAGCTTCCTACGCTAATCTCTATAGGAGAGTATTGTGCAAATTCTTATAAATCCTTACAATTTCAAATTCATTAACTACTTTAACAAAGATATTGCAACCACATATAATGCATACAGAAAAATAGAGAATGACACAATGATATATGCTAGGGAAAACCTTTCGGTAAAAAACCCCAGCACTCCAAAACCTGCACAATGTATTATTTTCAACACAAAGATTACAATACACTTGCAATGCAAGTTCTTTCAGGAAATGAGAGACAAAGCCAACAAGACTTAAACTTCTATTATATCTCTCCCATAGGAGCAGCATCATATATATAGACTCCTCTAGACCCAAAAATAGGCACAACCACCAAGACCCATGCACAAAGCCACATGTACACAGTTGTTACATGCAATCCCAAGAATAGGCATCCATCCCTAGAATAGACTATGACAAGTTGTCATAGAATCTGCCAAAAATAATGGTCACAAGAGAAGTGTAAGAGAATCTGTCATACCAACCTATTTTTGGCATATTCTCTTACACACACCAACCACTTCTTCTTGGGTGCCCAAATAGGCCCAAGTCATAAGATGCTCTTACACCTGTCATAGCACATTCCTTAAATAGTTCTTACGTGTCATAGGAATCTGTCATGACCATTTCAGTCATGATCTCCTTACACACAAGATCTCGACACATCAAGTGGAGTGACACATCAACATGCCAACTAGACATGTACACTCACACTTAATTACATTATTTGCAAAAAATACATTTACAAAACAAATAATAAGAATAGGAATTATCCAAGGTTGAGACACCTTATTCCTAACATTAGTGGAGAATGATATGAATTCCCTTAATGCTCTCCCTTTTAGTGATGATCCTATGGAGAATCAAGATCTTACCTCATCTCCTCCTAGGATGTCCTCTTTTCCTCCTTCTTGTGAATCTATTTGTAGTGTTGAGACAACTAAAATGGTTTATCCTAAACCCTTGTTAATTGTCAAAGGTTGTCCTCACATTATTGTCAAATGTAAACCTATGGAGTCTTTAGAGTCTTTCAATGACCATGATTCTATAGCTCACACATATCATACAAGGAATAACCCTCAACCTAATCTTGTGGTTTCTCCTTATTTACCACCTTCTCAACCTATTCTTCCTCCTCCACCCCATCTTCCTAGAAAGGAGTATGATTTGATAACCCAATTGCAAAATACTCCTGCCAAGATTTCTTTATGGGAGCTTCTTCAAACTTCACCTACCTACTATGAAGCCTTGCAAAAAGCTCTAGCAACTCTTCCTACTCCACCTCCTAATCAAAAGAACATAAATAACTTCTTACAATGTATGCATGCTACTCTGGGTCCTCCTGACATTGTATTTACTCAAAAGGATTTACCTTCTAAAGAAGTTCAAAATCAGTATGATGCTCTTATGGTTGTTGTTACTATTAATAAAAGTATCACTCATAGGACCTTGATTGATAATGGATCTGGGCTTAATGTTTGTAGCATGGACATGCTCAAAGTGATTAACACCAATCTTTCAACTATTCAACTTGACAATGTTCCTATATGTGGCTTTGATAACATTGCTAAGAACACTTTAGGAATCATTACCTTACCTATTAAAGTAGGACCGGTCACCCTAAATACACCTATTCATGTTATGCCTAGACCTCTCAATTATAACCTTCTTTTGGGTAGACCTTGGTTTGATGAGATGCATGCCATTCCTTCCACCCTTCACCAGAAAGTCAAGTTTATACATAACAACGTGATGTATACACTTCATGCAAATGATGAGCCTAATCCTTGTCTTAATATTCAAAATCAAAATACTCCTATTCCTAATAGTAATCCTTCCTCCTCTAATGCTATCCCTAGTGATGATTGGGGAACCTTGGATTTTACTCCTACCTTTATTAGAGAATATAAGATTAATGATCTTGATTTTATGAAGAAACAAAGAGAGTTTGAACAACGGGTTTTTACTTCTAAAGCCCTTAGTAATAACTTTGTCACTACTTCCACCCACAATGAATCTGTCAAGCCTACTAATGATGATATAGTGACTACTGAAGTTCTATTGACTTCTTCTGATACGGCTTCTCGTTATGGTCCTGGTTATCACTTCCTAGTTAAACAAGGATTTAATGCTCAAGGATGTGGTAAGCATAAATAGGGAATTCAAATGCCCTTAGACACCGGGGGGCATGAACATTCTTATGGATTAGGATTTAATCCTCGACAAAAAATCAATGTTAACAACATCTCAAATAACACTTCAAAACATGATGAAACTATGAAGGAATTTGACCAAGAAGTTCTTTTGCCTAAACTCCTTCGTGCTAAGATGATTACTATACCTAAATGCAAAAAGAAACGTAGTTCACACTTGAAGACTCTTCCTTTTTGTTTATATCATAGATTTCATGATCACTCTACTAATGAATGTCAAGCTTTACATTATAAGATTAGGCAGCTCATTGATAGTAATGTTATTTATATATCATGTGGAAATGAGTTGTATTTCAATACTCTTTTTTCTAAATAAAATTTATGTTCCTATTATGGAGCTCCACATTATGTAAACAATGGTAGCCTAATACTTGGGGGCTCATTGTCTTGCATAGTGTTGTGAGCAATATAATAGGTCCCCTTCCATCCTTGTTCCTATACTTGGGGGGCAAGGATGTCATCTCCTTCTTTTTTGTCTTTCTGGGATTCACCTCTTTCCTTGGTTAAGCAGTATCTATCTATTATGTGATATCCAATCATACATGAAAATGTTGGTTTGTATTAAGGATCTTTGTCCTTGATCACAACCTATTCTATTGTTTGACATTGGGTTCCCATGGTGGATAAATCTCTCACCTTGGAAATTGAATAGTGTGCTATCCCTCACAAGGGTTAATTTTCATTTCTTGCATGATATCTCTTTGCATTCGTCCCTTCCATGGTCTCATAGGAGCTGTGACCTTCTTGGCTTGGACTGGGTGTTGTCTAACGATATTGTCTTGATGTTGAAGAGGGCTTTATCCTTGTTCTTTTCTTTCCTTAACATGTCAAAATAGTATGTTTTTTCCATATTAAGGAGGGGGGTATATATACGGCCTCCCTCACTCTATATTATGTATTTTTTTTTCTAACCTTTTGTTTTGTAGCATGCTAAATCTCAGAAGGTAATGCACATAAGTTGCTAAATCCTGAAGGGACATGCATTTCCAATTTCAAATATGCTAAATCTTTCGAAGGTAACGAACATAAGTTGCTAAATCCTAAGGAGACACACATTTTTCAAATTTTTCAATATGCTAAATCTTGGAAGGTAATGCACATAAGTTGCTATATCCTAAAAAGAAACGCATCTATATGCTAAATCTTCTGAGGGTAATGCACATAAGTTGCTAAATCCTGAGGAGACACACATTTTGTATTCCATGGTGATACAAGAAGGTGGATCCATGGGTACTTTATAAAAGCCAGCAGAAGATGCACAACATACATGCACAAAGCCGCCAGAAGGAACACAACTTTATGGGGTGACTATCAAGTGTTTTCTTGGTGGGCCATCCTATCCTTTGTGGTTCATAGTGAGATATGCACATCTTATTGGGTGAGCTAACCACTCCTCTCTCTCCTTTTCTCTCTTTTCTCTAGTGATGTCTCTCTTATTACAATCTTGGAGTTGATGAAGAATCGAGTCCCTGGGGGCTTGAGGATTCCTTTTTCCCTTTGATTTCAATAATATTATCTTTTTCTTTATGATCTCCTTTACCAAGAGTTTGCATCGAGTCCATACTCTTCCTCAAGTGGGGGCTTAATGTATCATCTTAAAATGGAAGCACTTCCATGGTAAGAGCATTTAACCCTCCGAGTAAGTGGTTTGGGGTCATGTCAAATTCCTTGAATGGATATTCAACTTGGATCTGGCTTTTCCCCCTGTTCTACCCCATTTTCCACTTCTTCCTAGCATTTTCCTAGCATTTTGGAATATGAACCTGAGGTTTTTGACCATAAGGTCAAAGTCGACCTTATGGGGTCAAAGTCAACTTTGATCCTAACTAGGTCAGGATCAACCTCAATCCTAACTTGGTCAGAAACAACCTCAATCTTGACCCTAGGGTCTAAGATCTTCGGGGTTTTCTTTCGGTTTCAGGATTTCATCAAAATCTTGCATTTTCCCTCTTCGGGGCCACTATTTCTCGGATTAAGTGTCAAATTCTCAAATTAATATTTGAGGTGGACCTTTCTCAATATTTTTATAGGATTCCAAATTTATTATTAGAGATTAGCCTTTCTCGATTTTTGTGCCTAATGCTCAAATTAACTTTGGGGTTGGCCTTACCTTGAATTTTGTGACAAGGCTCTTAAATAATTATTTTATTTCTCTATTAAGGGTGGTCCCCTCCTAGACTTTTGTGTCAAGACTTTAGTTTAATTTCCTTTCCATGTGCACCTCTCTAAAGTTTTGTGCCATGGGCCCTTAATTATTGTTTTCTACAAGGCCCCTCTTGTGCCCTAGATCACTATAAAAGGGAGCCTTCCTCTCTCATTTTCTCCATCAAGTTTTGCAATCCATTCTCACCAAGAAATCTCTCAAGCTCTCAAGTGCAAGAAAGCAAGAAGATCAAGCATTCAAGCATTCAATTCATCAAGGAGATCCATTAGAAGCCATTGAAAGATTCAAAGCTCTATGGAGCTCTCTTGTTGAAGATTCCTACATTTCCATTCAAGCCTCTTCTAACTTCAAGATCCATTCAAGATTGGTGTTGAAGATCTAAAGACAATTGATTGGAGACATCCTAGATTCGATTCTACATTCATCCATTCTTGTGGATTCAAGGATTCAAATCCTCCACAAGGCTTTCAACTCAAGCAAGGTGAATTGTTCCATTTACTTTTTTTATTCTACCAATTTCAAGGTTAATTCCTAAATTGGGGTTTGACTGAGGCAAACCCCTCCCCCTCAACAAATAAAACCATTTTTCTTGTAGGTATAGGTGTGGGATAATGAATTAAAGTAAAGATCTGGATACCCTTTTCACCGAACTCTAAGATCTGTGAACAAAGTCAAAATCGACCTTCAAAATCTCTAGGTCGTCATTGACCTTTTATGAGGGTCAAAATTGACCTGATCTCATCTCAGAAAAATATTTCTGGGTTTTGTAGATCTCATTGTTTTGGTTGAGAATCACAAGAATCAATAGTTTTTAGATTGTTTGATAGGGTTTTCAGTCGATTCTTTTTCAGAGGTAAGTACCTTTATTTCCTAATTTCAATATTAATCATCTATATTTACTTTCTATATCAATACAATTCAAATGTATGTTTAAAATATTGATTTTGGGGTCTCTTTTATGTGCAAGCCATTGCCTTAGGACCTCATCCATATTTTATCTATTACAAATTCTTAACTATTTAATGTTCTATTTATTTGGATTCCTAAAATATTACATCTTCATAGTCTTTTATACAATAATTATAGAAAAATTTATATAATATATTTGAATTGCTTATCTTCATGAAAATTGGAAAACTACAATGACTAGTATTTCTTGTGGAACCTTAATACTTTTGAGATTATACATTTCACATAGTTAGCTTGGTGACTATTTGTACAAATCAATGTTAAAAATTAGAAATGCATTGCTCATGAATGAGACATGCTTATCACAAGATCCTCCAGAGATACATAAAAGTTGCTTATTAAGTGTCAATATTTAAAGAACTCCCTACTTGGCAATTAATTATTATCTAATTTATTCATTCAATTTATTTAAAATTTGAAGAATGATCATTTAAGATTTCATAAAAGATCATATATGAGAAGCACTCTAGAATATCCATTCAAAGAATTAATGAATGCAGTGCACTTGCAGCCCAATAAAAAATAAATGAGAGAATAAGATAGTATAGAGTACATGTAATTATGTTTGAAAAGCCATAATTTAATAGTTTATAATCCTATAGACTAAATTGGACACATGTTCAAATATATTAAAAACTTTCTATATAATGATTGTTTGAATTTGAAAGAAAAATTAGAATAGATATATCAAAGACAAAGGTAATCTAGATGTAGAAACTTATCGGTCTACACATTTTTTCAACAAATTAAGTTCGTATAATTTTTTTTTTGAATTAGCAATGATCTTTTTAACCCAAAAGGTTAAACATAATTGTCGGATTACTTCCAAATCATTTATTTATATAACAAAACTTTATAAGATCTTAAAATTATTATTTGAATAATGACCTTAGTTAAAGAATCTATACATAATTTATAAAAATGGAATCATAAAGTGATTTAGTGATTAATTTAAGTAAATTATTTAGTTTAATAATGCACTATTAGAATAAAAAATTACTACAAATCATATGATAGAAGAAATTAATCATTTCTTACCACTTAGGGAAATACACCACTTTAGTCTAGAGTCATCGTATTGAGGCTATCATGTAATATGTTCTTAAAATGCTAAGTATTATGGATTATACTTACATTTATTGCAATCTATAAATGGATGCAAGTGAATACTTCATGATCTTTTTCATATTTTGATTTATGTATTGTAACAAAGAAGAATATTATTAATTTGATTTAAGTAACAATTTGAAGCATGTTTCTAAAATCTCACAATAGAAGATGTAAATTGAGTAACCAATGTGCTCACTGAATAAGATATTTGTGACACCCACATCAATATGAATAAATTAATCATCAAAACTTGCATTCAATGTCACACTTATGAAACTAAGCATAAAATATCTAAAATTGACCTTATATATGCAGGAATTGAGTCAGTCACACAATTCTGAAAAATTATAGGCATTTGATCTAATAAAAAATATAGTGACTAGAATTTTCTTACCTCAGATCCATATGCTTTTATCAATAAATCATGATTTTAGGGACATGTTTAGCATTTTTTTAGAGAGGAAATTGGATGTAAATCTAGTGTAAAATGTGTTGGACATAGGCTATGAGTTCCTTATTTTGAAAAAGTCTAAAACTCGTACAAGTGAGCTAGAATGTAACTAGGAATCTTACAAATATTGTCTCTTATACCTCAACCTAGATTAGTAGGATGAGGTTGTTGGGTGATATATTCTAAACTCCTTCACTTATTTGGAGTCTATCACAACTTTTAATAGTCACATTCCTCGACCACTATCACTTTCAGGTCTTAACCTACACACACAACAAACACAGAAGAAGGGTTGTGTTGTATAAGGGGTTTCCTAATTTCAAAACCCATGTCCATATTCCCACCTATACAAAAAATATGATGATGAATTGGAGTATGTATCCTAGGGAGGATGGAGGCTAAATAGTAATATGAAAATGTTGAATTGTCAAATTTTACCTTAAAAGTATGAAAACCTTAGCATCAAATCTTATACAAGGCCCGATGCTAATAGAATGAAGTCTTCAAATGTGTTAATGTATTTGTTAATCATGGATAAACTTAATATATTTGATCATGATTAATATTTAACAAAAATTGTGTTAGAAATTGTATTTATATAAAATATCAGTTAAATCCAAATGAAGATTAAACAAAGGAATTAAAACACACAATAATAATAGTGAAGAGACAATTTTCACATGGTTCACCAAAACTCATGCTAAATCCACCAAATAGAGAGTCCAATATTATTATCCACCAATTTGAGCCAATTATAATCAATGATCCCTTGCAACTCAATACAACTGCAAAATGCTATGAAATTCTCATATGAAAACTCTAACCCTAAGCTATTTTTGCGTGATCAAAGTGTGACACACTTCTATAAACCATTATGCTTGAGAGAATCCATGAAGAAGGAAATATCAAGAAGTTGGTTATAGCTTCCTATCTATGATGTGCAAGAATCTAAGTATTATGCATAGTAACTCTCAAATGAACCTCAATAAGAAACCCTTGCAAGGTGCACCATAGAATGAAAGATTAAAATGAAGATGCAGGATGAGAAGTAATCTAGAATGAGATGCAAGAACTAAGATAGAATTCAAATGAAAGACCAAGAAAGAAAAAATAATCTAACAAGATTACAATAATACCTAGTTAAGCTATGTGATTTAAGCTAGATGCAATAAGGAAATGCTAACATAAGAATGCAAGTAAACTAGAATAATCTAAAAATACAAGTGAATAAAATGATAGCATAACAATAGCATAAGTCTAAGAGATCTAGACTCTAGGATTAGCTAAGAATGAGGAGAGAGTCTCCTTGTAAAGAGAAATGGATGGTGAGAGATTAAGAGACAAAATCCAAGGGTGGAGAATAATCCCTATTTTGACTTTGGTGCACAAGATTCTCAAGAGGAAAAATCAATGGATATCGTTAAGAGGCAAAAATATGTGTGTAAGAGATTAAGAGGAAAAAGGAAATTCCACTCACCTAGAAGAATGTGCAATCAATGTGTAGACAAAAAGTCTTTTTCTTTTCTTTTTAAATTAAGAAATTACTTTTTCATGTGCACACATAGGATAAAGTCGATTTTATTTAATTAAAAGGGGAAATGTTACTTTAATCAAATAATACTTGGGATAAGGTGGTCAAAATTTAGGATATGATCGAATAATATGATAAAGTGATGATTTGATCAAGAGATAAGAGAGTAAATCAACACACAAGATTGATTAAGCATAAGATAAAGTCTAGTATTTAAAATCTTAATGTTAGAGTGAGGCTCATTGTTTACTAAACCATTTTTGGGTGATTACATTTTCCCCTCCTTGACTAATGTGTGTGAGATCTAGGAAGACATTGAGTCAAAGAATGATGATGTCATGATAGCTGATAAAGATATGACTCTGAGCTTGATCAAATAGAGCACAAAGAGACAACTACTCTCAAACTTGGTCGAACAAGGAATAACATAAGTTGATAAGATAGATCTAACTCCAAACATGATTGAACGAAGCATAAAAAAGAAGCTAATCCTAAACATGATCGAACGAGAACTAGCAAGATAATAAGATAGAAAAATCAATTTGCAACATTGAAAAATAGGTTATCCCTATCCCCACAGGTTTGAAATCAAAATAAGGTAGAGGATATGCAAAATTGAGATAGATTTGATAAATTTGAGATAAGATAAGGTTCCAGATAATCAATAAATGGAAAAGACCAAGTTTGGCCACTAGGTGATGAGAATTTTCCCCAATTTGAATAAGGTTGACTAGTAAAGATATAGCATCAACATTGGTCAAGGAAAGAAGGAAGGTGATGAAATGACAATGCAGGAGAGGAAATGATGATTGCCTCAAAAGATCAAAGAGATTAGCCTCAAAAGGGTTAGACAATTGTACGCAGAAGGCAATAAATTAAATCATAATTTTGATAATCAAGATGAAGCTGGATTTCAATTTCAATCCCAAAAATGGATCCAAGACATCAAAATTAGGTAAGGGTGGAAGTTTTGCGGAAATCTGAGACTTTGAAAATTTAGGTCAAAATGCTATATAATCCATCTGAAATGATGAAGGAGACCCTCTCCTAACTCACATGCAAACTAGAATGAACTCTACAATGCAAAATACTATGAAGATGCAAATTGTGACTTGAAAGGGTTAATAGGTCCTTGTTTTTATCATCAAGCCTTATTAAGAGACATAGAAAAATCATACAATCATTAGTAGTGTGAACACAACTATGAAGATACAAATATGATCTATGTCAGATATAATATATGAAACAAATGTAAGCATTGAGACATAAGCGTCGAGATGACCTAAACATGGTTTCCAAGTTATTACATCGCAAGATTATACCAGTATCGAGGCATAAGTGCCAAGATAACCATGAGTACGGTCTTACATGAGAAAAGATAATGTAACAGTCAAGGATATAGCTCTAAATATTCCGAGTGTCCAAGGGATCAAAGAAAGGGATACCTAGAATCATTAAAGTGATACCCACAGGAAGAAATTAAAGAAAATGTGTCCCATGCCCCTAGTTGTCTAGTTGTAACATCACAGAGAGACTAAGGAGCGAACACTTAGTGAAAAATCATTAGTCAATCATAACACAAAGAAAATAAGCCATAACATATCTCAGTCATTTTAGTTTAAGTCTTGTGTGAAAAGAAAAGATAATCACTGACCTGCTACGACTCATGCCTATAAGTGAGAAATATTGTACAATCCTAGACTGCAGACAAAGCATTGACTCAAGATAGTGTATTTGATAAGTGTTAAGAAATACTTGATGTCAAAGGGGTAGTGTTGAGAAAAAATATTTGGTGTGAGCCACCAAGCAACACCACCATGCACCAAAAGAGACTATAGTTCATGCCCCCTAGCCCTAGACAAAGACCAATTCAAGACCAAGGAGAGGGAAAATGGAGGTCAAAAGGGTTCAGAACGCAAAGCAACAAGCTGATAGATATAAGTGTTGGGTCTCAAGTAGCATTTCTTTCCAAGTTTTTACTGCTTAGAAAGATTATTTATTTTTGCTACCATGACACCTATTCCTAGGTTTTCGCCAAGGCACTTTTTCTCTTTTTTAAGTTTTTTGTTCTTTTTTCATTTTTTTCATTTTTTGTATTTTTTTTATAGTTGATTTTTTTTATTAATGCATCAAAGAATCTCTTTTCCAGGTTTTCACTAAGATGATCATTTTTAATTTGTTCCTCTTAAATAGGTCCCAAACTTAAATCGTATAATAGTCTTTTAATTTTAGCAGGATTTTTAAAACCCCATCAAATCCCTTCAAGTTTTGAGCCCCAAAAGAGCTTGGTTAGGTATAAAAGAAAAGTCACCTCCCATATTTTTCCAAGCATTCAATTGGTAAGAAATCAAATCAATTCAGAAAGGATTCATAGATCAATTATGACATTTCAAGCAATTTCAAGTATAAATTCATTAATCAATAAAGCATCAAGCATGGAAGAAAATGAGTAATGCCTAAATCTAGGCATATGTGAAGGTATTCAGGTTCTTCCTATCCTATATCCATGGTCAAGACAATATCAAGAACACTTTCAAGCATCTTCAAGAGAAATTTGACACCACAAGGATTATGAAGGTATAAACATATTATCAAGCCTCTTCTACTAATAGCACATTTTGTTTTCATGCACTTTAATTTTGTTTTCAAGATTAAATCCTCTACAGGGGTTTGGTTGAGGTAAACCACTTTCCAAAAACATTTTCTCTATTTTTCATGTGTAGGTGACAAGTGGTGCAAGTGCATAAAGAGCTACAAGAATATCTAATAGAGAGCTACATGTGGCCGTATTTTCATGCCTCCAAATTTCCCCGTACCCTCATGATTTCCTCATTCCTACCTTTTGGGGATGCAACTTGGATCATAGGTTAGTTGCTGATTCAAATTTATAGATCTAGTTTCAAACTTGGGTTTACAGTTTGTTGTCTATCTGCATTGATATCTTTTTTCCAATGTAGGATAGAAGATGGGTATGAGCTTCCTAGTTTATTCATTCATCCTCGTGAATCCCCTAATCACCTCATCATCCCCAATTTCTTTCATTGCAATATTATAATAATATTTATTTATTAGAAAAATGTAATACCTATTGTACAATTACTACTTAAATAAATAAAATAACCTAAATTAAAAGGGTCCATGAATATTGTAAAATTAACATCATTAATATTTTCCAATCCATGATATGAATGTGTATATATTTTTAGACTTGACGGTATGATGTTTTTCAACATATTTTAGGTTTTATATTTCAATAAATAGATTGACTCGATAGGAATAGATATTGAAAAAGGTTACATAGTCAAATCCAAAAATCTATGCACATTGTTAAAAACATTTTCTTCCATTTATATAATGATATAATGATAGTGATGTTAATTTAATATCAACAATCAAATTTTCAATTGATAAGCATGCTTTCCTAAAATTTTAAGTCTCACTCAAAGTATCTAAGATTAGTTATCATTTCTTGGTCATCGTGCTAATAAAGGTTACACAGGCGAATCTGGAAATCTATAGACATTGTTAAAAAAGTCACTTTTCATTTATATAATGAAAAAGGCAGAAGCTAAGAATTTACAACCAATAATCAAAATTTCAATTGATTGGCATGCTTCATTGAAATTTTAAATCTCATACAATTTTTTTAAGGTTAGTTATCATTTCTTGACCTTTGTGTTAAAAAAGGTTACATAGTGAAATAATCGATAAGAATTTACAACCAACAATCAATATTTTAATTGATAGACATAAATTTTTAAAATTTCAAGTCTCACTTAAAATATGTATGGTAAGTTGTGATTTCTTGATCGCAATATAAAAAAAGGGTTATAAAAGAATGCACCCTCAAATCCAAAAATCTATGCACATTGTTACCCAAGTTTTTTAACAAAGTTTACTTCCATTATATAATGACAATGATAGTCAATAAGTATTTACAACCAACTCTCAATGTGCATGGACTTTTGGATTTCACTACGTAACTCTTTTAAGAATCATTTATCTTTTATTTTCAAAAAACATATTGACTGAAAAAGAAATAGATGCTAAAAAGGGTTACAAAATCAAATCCATAAATTTATGCGCATTCGTAAATAAGTTTATTTCCATTTATATAATGATAAAGATAGTCCATAAGAATTTATAATCAAAGTTTCAATCGATAGAACATACTTATCTAAAATTCCAAATCTCTTTCAAAATATGTAAGATTACATGTCCTTTATTAATCTTATTACATTATGTCACTTGACTAATGTAAAAATGATTTGATTGAAAAGAAAAGAAAAATTATTGTAGGTAAAGTCCATGTTATAAAAATCACCATTGAATTCAAATATTCTATAATAAAAAAATATTATTATATTTTTCTTGATCTTATTGTATAATTTTAATGTAAATATGTTCTGATTTGAAAATAAGTATTTTAATAATGACAAAAATGATTTGAATGAAAAGAAAATAAATTTTGTACTTGACAAAATCCATCTTGCAGATATCATACTGAATTCAAATCTACTAGAATTGAAAAAATATTATTATATTATTTATTGACCTTAATGATATATCATTTTAATAATACATAGATGCCTTGATCTTAATTACATCATTCCTTGGCCTTAGTGCTATATCATTTAAATAATGGAAATATGCTATGATCTTATCTGAAAATAGAAAAATCCACGCACCTACTACCAAAAAAGATATGCAAATGAATCGCCTCACAATATCATGTCGTGACCAAAAAGAGAATCTTGACTAGGTCACAGACTTAGGGTGTGGCGACCAAGGTTTCGATCCGATCAGGTTATATTTTACTGATTTCAAGGTTAATTCCTCTATAGGAGTTTGGCTACGCTAAACCCCTTTCCACCAATATTTTCTCTATTTCTAATGTGTAGGTGATAGGTGGCACAATTGCAGAAAGAGCTATAGGTAAATCTAATAAAGAGCTACAGGTGGCATTATTTTCATGCCTCCAACTTGCTCCATACCCTCTTGGTTACCTTGTTCCTATCTTTTTGGGATGAAACTTGGATCACATATCAGTTGTTGATTCAGATTTCTAGATCTAGTATCAAATTTAGGTTTACAATCTATTTTTTGTTTGTATTCATATCAATTCCTCTATCTTTCCATCTTTTCCCTAGATCTTGCATTTCCATTTACACTTTGTATTTTTCCACTCAAGTGAAGGAACCTTTTCACTTATTTGAAATTCCAAATCTCTCTCAAAATATCTAAGATACGGGGCCCGAATCAACTTGTTCATCACACCCCAACCCTACTATTCTAAAGGGCCCTACCCAACCAAGAATCTGCCCATTTTGTTTGTAGGTGGGCCCCTTCCCCTTCCGCTTCAAATATAGGGTAGGGGGTAGGGGCCACTTCTATATTATTGTAGGGGGGTGGGCCCTACTATTATAAAGGGGCATGCAGAGGAAGGGGAATTTCCACAATAGCCACCTTCCCCCCCCACATATCTCATGACAACGAGGCCTATAGTTTATTATGGCCCGTAATCTGGACAGAGTGCCCTTTTTTCGATAATTGGAGGCCCTACTATTATAAAGGGGCATGTAGAGGAAGGGGACTTTCCACTATAGCCACCGAAGAATAATAGGGTGAGCCTCAATTCTAGACGTCCGGTAGGGCCGGGAATAGTAGGGGCCATTGAACCCTCCCCTTGCCCTACTATTTCTAAGGGGCCCCTGCGAGAAAGAATAGTAGGGGTAGGGGCAGATTATTGCCATAGCAGCCCTCCCTTACCTTCATTTCATTCCGCAGGGATGAGAGAGGTAGGAGGGCAGCCAGTGGCAACTATCTCCTCCCGGGCCACAACCCTACAATAATTGAGATAAGGGGCCCGAATTTACCTTAGTGTTATATCACTTGAATAATTTCAAAAATGATTTGATTGAAAAGAAAAAGAAATATTGTTGTAGGCAAAGGCTATGTTATAATCATTACCATTGAATTCAAATATTCTATAATAAAAAAATATTATTATATTATTTCTTGACCTTAGTGTATCATTTTAATAATACAAAGATGATCTGATTTGAAAAGAACTACTTGAATGATGACAAAAACGATTTGATTGAAAAGAAAAGAAATTTTGTTATAAACAAAGTCCATGTTGCAGATATCATACTGAATTCAAATCTTCTTAAATTAGAAAAAAAAAGCATTATTATATTATTTATTGACCTTAATGATATATATATTAATAATACAGAGATGATATGAGATTAATTACATTATTCCCTGGCCTTAGTGCTATATCATTTGAATAATGCGAAGATGCTCCGTTCTTATCTGAAAACAGAAATATCCACGCGAATGCTACTGAAAAAGACAGGCAAATGAATCTCTTCGCAATGTTTTGTCCGAGAAGGCAAAAGTTGACTGGGTCGCAGACTTAGGGTAAAACATTAATGTCAGATTGCAATTATTTCCGCAATTTGCAGACCCATCTTTAGCGCTTAGGTTCAATGGTGTACAACCACTCCAATCTTTCAGGAATGAAATCTTCACGTCACAGTGTCCAATTATTTGAGCCTACATCTGTTATATATATTGGTTTGTGGGGTTCCACTCATTGCAAGATTCAAGCTTTTTCATTTCTGTTAGCATGGAATCCCTCAACCTGAATGAGGCCGTGACCATAGGATTTGGGATAATCTTTCTCCTTTACTGCTTTCTGTATAAGGCGAAGAGCAAATTGAAGTTGCCTCCTGGGCCACGTCCATGGCCTGTCATAGGAAGTCTCCATCTCTTGGGAAGCCTTCCTCACCAGGCTCTTACGACGCTGGGAAAAAAATACGGATCCATTATGTTTCTCCGTTTGGGCTCCGTCCCCACCGTTGTGATCTCTTCTCCTGCTATGGCAAAAGCATTCCTCAAAACTCATGATTTGGTATTTGCAACCAGACCAATCTGTGCACAGGGGAAATACGTAACCTATGATCATAAAGACGTGGCGTATTGCCCCTATGGAGATTACTGGAGACAAATGAGAAAGCTATTGACGGTGGAGCTGCTCACAGTCAAGAGAATCGAGTCTTTCAGATTCGTCAGAGAGGAAGAAGTGTCCGCCATGATCGACTGCATCTGTCAGGAAAGCGGGCGTGGAGCGCAGTGTGTGGATTTGAAGAAGAGGCTCTCCTCCCTCACACAAAATATCACCACCAGAATGTTTGCGGGCAGGACATACTCCGATGAGGACTTGAGTGGAGGGATTGGCTTCAAACAAATGATTGACGAGATGTTTGTTGTCGCCGGTGCGTTTTGCGTTGGTGATTTCATTCCTTCTCTCGACTGGCTCGACATGCAAGGACTTCGTCGTCGAATGAAGGCTGTTCACAAAATATACGATGGATTTGCTGAGAAAGTAATCGACGAGCACGTTCATCGTAGATTGGAAAAAGGAAATCCCAAGGAAGGAGATCGCGTTAAGGATTTGGTAGACGTGATGCTCGACATGGCCCAGACGGAGGGCCAGGCGATTTCGAGGGTCAACATCAAAGCAACCGTCTTGGTAAGTTTAAAAATCTCACGGATCTGCTTTCAAATATGCTATATTCTGTTTACCAATTTCACCATATGAAGAAGACAACGAAAACTGTGCAGGACATGTTAGCAGCAGGAATCGAAACATCGTCGACAACAGTAGAATGGGCAATGAGTGAGCTGCTGAGAAATCCTGCAACGTTGGCTCGAGTACAGAAAGAGATTGAATCTGCTGTGGGCAGAGACCTCCGAGTAAAGGAGAGTGACGTCATGGGATTCGACTACTTGCGATGCGTGGTGAAGGAAACATTCCGTCTTCATCCGCCGTTTCCTCTGCTCATTCCGCACGAGTCGATGGAAGGGTGCAGCGTGGGAGAGTATTTCATTCCACCAAAGACACGGCTGTTCGTGAATGTGTGGGCGATGGGAAAGGATGAAAACGTTTGGGAAGATGCTCATCAGTTCAAGCCCGAACGGTTTGTGGGCAGTAGTAAGGATGTGAGAGGTCAGGACTTCGATTTGCTGCCGTTTGGAACAGGAAGAAGAGGATGTCCTGGGATTTCCATGGGTGTTTCTGTTGTTGAGTTGGCACTTGCTCAGCTTGTTCACTGCTTTGACTGGAGTGTGGAGGGCGAGGTGGATATGGCGGAAGAGTTTGGATTAACTGTACCTAGAAAAATTCCCCTGCTTGTCCGCCCTTCATGGAGGCTTACAGCTGAATGTCCTATTTAAGAGAGTGCTGTTGTGATAGTTTAGTATTGTCTACACAACTTGATGGCATCTAATAAAACAAAAATGAAATAAAGTTAGAAGAATACAAGAAAGATGTTAAAAATTGAAATTCGCTCGTAAACTATGATTGTCATTAAACTTAACCCTAACCTGTGTCTGGTTCCAATGAAAGCTCTGCAAATAATTATGATAATGCTGCACAAAAGCATTGTCATTGATAGAATAAACTTTAAAAAAGTAGAAGTTTCTATGCATAAAACCATTGTTATCCTTATATTCTATTATATTCTTGACCTTATCATTGTTTCTATTATATTTTTTACCTTATCATTGTTTCTATTATATTCTATTATATTCTTGACCTTATCATTGTTTCTATTATATTTTTGACCTTGTCATTTGAATAAAGCGAAGATGATCTGATCCGAAATTAATTATCTCGTGATATCATCCAGGAAAACAAATCACTCCAAAACGCATACGTTCATTTTGTTGCCACTTGCAGGCATGGTGTGTGGCAGCTAAGGTTTCGATCTCAATGTGGATACATTGAACTCCTAAGTCAAAAAAGAACGTTAACATCAGACTGCAACTACACATTCATTTCGGGCAATTTGTTTCCCGTTTTTGTTTCCCCTTTTTTTGATATGCAAGGACATAGACATATTAAAAACCTATCATTTGTGTGATTAAAAAGAAAGGGATAAAATCCCAGCTCAATGACATAAGTCAATTGGATAAGAAAATGTGAAGTTTATTTTGAAGCGCATTTTCATTGTTTCATTTCAATGTCTCAAAATTGGAAGCCCTTGAGCTCGGGCTAGGGCACATTTGAGACATTTGGGGTTTGGATCACCTGTGGAAAAGGAAATGATAGTCAATTTGAGTTTAAGTTTAGTTGGTCATTATTTTGGTATGCATAGGGTATGAGTAGGTAGTTGTAATCTGAGTCTCCATTGGTGTGAGATATGATAAGAGATCTTTAGAATCTCAGACAACATTGATAGTTGGTTTCTTTTCATTATTTTCTATTAGTCTTTTAAAAGGAAATACTAAGGTTTTTATTTACTTGTTAATTTCTTTTTTGAAAAATGAGGTCTCATAAATCCAAACACAAGTCCTTTATTTCAAAGTTGTGTTTTTATGTTAGCATTTAGGACTTGATACTTGTAAATTGTGGCATCTTTGTTAAGGGCATCATATCTAGTTTTTGTGACAATCTTATTTGAGTTATGTCTGGTAAAGATGTGTTAAGTTTTTTTCAATAACCCTAGTACAGGCTTCTTCCAGATCATATCAGCTTTTTGTTTATTAAGGGATAGTTATTTTTGTTAAAACACTTTGTCAAATTTTAGTAAATGTAAACCCTAGTTATGATTTTGGGTTTCTATAATGCCTTTGTCTCATGTGTACAATTTGAGGGAAGTAATTCATGATTTGATTAGTTTGTTGTACTCTTTTTAAAAATGTTTATCATGCATTATATAAATTAAACCTAAACCCTCTGATTCATACTCTTGCGTCTTTTGAGTTTGGTACTTTTGATGAGGAGATTATTTGTGTTAATAATTTTATCATTCTTTTGTTAGAAAAAGAGAATGCCCATGGTGCATTATTCAATTTGATTCAAGGAACACATTGTTAACATATTATTCGCTAAAGGACAATTATACATTTTATAATCAGTTTCTGAGGATAATTTTGTGAAACAAGAAGTTGTATATTCTATTTGGAATAGTTAAAATGAATGGTATAACATTGATTTTAACACTACCTTTTAACTTCCGATGAGTAGAAACTCATTTCCTTAGTTGGTCAATAGAAGGCCAAAAGGATAGGAACTTATCCACCAAGGAAAGGTCCAACTCAACTATAGTTTCTTTCACTATCTCATTGGGGACACGCACTATAGTACCAAAGATTTTGAAGGCACCAACATGCACCTTCTTAGGTTCAGAATGCACTATCTTAAATTAGGACTGACACCCAATAGTTTGTCTGTGAAGGAAGAAGGATTCTCATGTTGCAGGAAGGAATCACTCAAAGTAGCACATTTGTTAGGACCTTTTGGCAAATTTGTAACAAAAATCTTAGGGACAATACCCGTGCACCCTGAGCGTAGGGTAGAAAGGTCTAGATTTGTCAAAATCATAGAAGAAGATAGGGAGATCCATGTTGGGTCCCCCTTTTTTTATCCTATTTAAAAAGGTTTAATTCCATTTATATAATAATAATGATAGTGTATAATAATTTAATATCAATAATTAAATCTTCAATTGATAGACATGATCTTTTAAAATTTCAAGTCTCACTAAAAGTACATCCAACGTTAGTTGTCACTTCTTGGCCTTAGTGTTAATAAAGTTACATAGTGAAATCCATAAATCTATAGACATTGTTAAAAAAATCACTTTTCATTTATATAATGACAAAGGCAAATGCTAAGAATTTACAATTGACAATCAAATTTTTAGTTGATAGACACACTTTATTGAAATTCGAAATCTCATTCCAATTTTTTTAAGTTTAGTTTTCACTTCTTGACCTTTGTGTTAAAAAAGGTTACAGAGTCAAATAATCAACAAGAATATACAACCAAAAATCAAAATTTCTATTGATAGTCATGCATTCTTGTAATTTCAAGTTTCACTTAAAATATCTATGATAAGTTGTGATTAATTGAACTTACTATTAAAAAAAAAGGCTATAAAAAAACTACACGCTCAATCCAAAAATCCATGCAGATTGTTAAAAAAGTATGCTTCCATTATATAATGACAATGATAGTCGATAAGAATTTACAACCAACAATCAATGTGTGTTGATTTTTGGATTTGACTATATAAGTCCATTAACCATCATTTATCTTTTATGTTTAATAAACATATTCACTCAAAATGAATAGATGCTAAAAAAAGTTACATAATCAAATCCAGAAATTTATATGCATTCTTAAATAAGTTCATTACCATTTATATAATGATAGTAATAGACCATAAGAATTTACAACCAAAATTTTAATCGATAGACATATTTATTTGAAAAGAAAAGAAATATTGTTGTAAGCAAAGTCCATGTTATAAACAGTACTATTAAGTTCAAATCTTCTATAATAAAGAAAAATATTGTTATAATATTATTTCTTGATCTGAGTGCATCATTTTAATAATGTAATAATGATTACTCTTTGAATGATGCCAACAATAATATGATTGAAAGTAAAGAAATATTATTGTACACAAGGTCCATGTTGGAGACAGCATCCTGATTTGAGATCTTCTAAAATTGAGAAAAAATATTATTATATTATTTATTGGCCTGACTGTTATATCATTTTGATAATACAAAGTTCATGTAGAAGACAATGTGCTAATTTCAAATCTTCTAAAATTGAAAAAAATACTATTATATTATTTATTGACCTTATTGTTATATCATTCTAATATTGTTATATGATTCTAATAATAGAAAGATGTTATGATCTTAATTACATGATTTCTTGGCCTTAGTGCTAGATCAAATCTTAATTACAATATTCCTTTGCCTTGGTGCTAGACCAGATCTTATTTACATTAGTCCTTGGCCTTGGTGCTATATCATTAGACTAATGCAAAGATGATCTGATCTGAAAAGAATTATCCCATGATATCCTCCAGGAAAACAAATCACTCCAAAAATCAAACATTCATTATGTTGCCACTTGCAGACATGGTGTATGGCAGCTAAGGCTTTGATCTCATTGTGAATACATTGAACTCCTAAGTCAAAATAACGTTAACATTAGACTGCAACTACACATTTATTTTGGGCAATTTGTTTCCTGCTTTTGTCTTGGATGGTACGTCCTTTTTTTAGGCATTTATAGTTTCATATTATCAGATCATCTAATATTTTATAGGCATTTAACTCATAAACAGATCATCTAATATTTAATAGGCATTTAACTCATAAACAAATCATCTAATATCATCATCATTGCCATTTCTGCACGTGAAACCTTTCGGGTGAAGGCTAAGAAAATTGGCGCTTGTGACGCGTCACGCTGTCACTCAAATAATGCATTGCTGCCTATAGCAAGAGCCTGATCTAGAGATAGATAAAAGTTGCATACTTAGTACAAAAGAACTCCCTATTTGTAAATGCATTATTAGTTCATGTCGTAGACTATAGAACTATAGACATCTACCTGTTTTTAACTAGTGATTAAACTAGTTAACTCCAACCAATCAAATTTCATAATTTCTTTTTGTCATATCAAATTTTAATATTTGATAAAGTAAAATGCACAATATTTAACTTTTCTAATTTATAAAATTATTTATCTTTCATTTAATTGGTTTAAAGAAATTGCACGATAATCTGAAATTTTTTTGGCCATTGCAATGTTTTGATCATATCATTAGGTCACAATAATATTACTATTAGTTTGAAAGAAGCATTTTGCTATGGGAAACTATATCACTACAATTATATATTTTGGAATTTTTATTATATTATCATTATAATAGTATTATATTTTAATTAATTTTATTTTTATATCATCTAATATTGATTTTTAAAAATACATTTAGAAACACATATATATAGATATTATTATTATAATATTATCATTATGATAGTATTATATTTTAGTTAATTTTGTTTTTATATCTTCTTCTATTAGTTTTTAACTATATTATTATTATATTTATCTTATATTATCTTTATTATAATAAACATATAATAATTATATATTATATTACAATATTATTGAATTTTCATATTATTATTACATTAAAAAATTATTATTAATTTTCTATTATTATTAATATTATACATGATTTTTTTGTTCAAAAATATTATTAAAATTGTTTTTGTTCCAATCTAGGATCTTATGCTTTAATATCTTAAGTTTAGCTACTAGATAGTACATCTTAGATCCAGACACTTTTATCTGCTTCCACCACTATTCTATTAGATGCATAAATTCCTTATCTTGGAACCACATGAATTCAAATTTGAAGGGGTTTCTAGATGGTTTATAGTTTTCCGTAATAGTGAGCCTTACTAGGTAATGGTCTGACCCCACATTTGGAAGAATTTCTGCATCTAAAAGATGATTAAAATTTCCAGTATCTCCGCTAATCATAAATCTATCCAGTCTTTCTGCAATGTGGCTGAAGCCCGATCTTCTATTGTTCCAAGTATATACTCCGTTGTTGGTGTTAATATTAATTAAGTTATTATCCATGACCCATTGTCTAAAATCTTTTTGTGACTGCGAGATATATTGAGAACCCCCAAATTTTTCTTTAATATCTAATATGGCATTAAAGTCCCCTCCTAATATGTGTATGTCTTCAGCATTAGATGCAATTTGGTTCTAAATTCCCTACCATACTTTCCTTTTTTCTTCATTCTGAATAGGTCCATATATATTAATCAGTTTAAATTTTAGATTTGTCTTTAGACTATTAACATCTAGTACCATCCAATTATTATCTTTAGATAATACCTCAATCATTGTTTTCTGAGGGTCCCATAAGGCAGCCAGACCCCCAGAAGCTCCTGTGGATGGGATGATTTCTATTTCCCATTGCCCAATTTAAGACTAAACCTTATACTTTCCTCCTTATTTAATTTGGTTTCCTGTAATATTATAATTTCTGATCTAAATGTATTAAGGTATCTTTTAATTAATCTTTGTTTGTTAGGGGCATTTAGACCCCTAACATTCCAGGTTGTTAGTTTCATTGCCCTTGGGGAACGCTCTTCCCCTTCCTAGCATTTAGGATATCAGATAATTTTTGCTGATTATCTGTATTACCATCTAAAGTTCTCAGTTCATTGATGGATTTCCTGCCTCTCTTCTTCTTGATCTTAAGGATATTTGGATATGAAAGGCCTTCCTATTCATAGCAATACCTAACTATCTATCCTTATTAGTTATCCCATTCAAACAGCTGAAAGATTCTTTTTCTGCCTCTGCTAAATCATTGCTTCTAGGAAAGAACTCTGTAATAATATTCTCCTCACACTCTTCCTGCCCTTTCTCTAAATCAATGAGAGAATATTCTTAGTCTATAATATCTTTTCCATAATCCTCTAGGATATTGTCTGAATTGGTTCCCAGTGCTTCATTGAGTGCTTCAAGTTCTATAGGCACTGATACTATTGAAGCAAGGTTAATCTGAGGTACAGTATCCCGATGATCCAAAATTATATCTTTTGTTCTGTCTACCTTCCCATACTTATTTTGCATTATGTTCTTGATTAAGAGTTCTCTTTTTAGGGCTAACTCCGCACTGTCACAAATCTCATCTATAAGTGCATCCATAAGATCATCTGTAACTTCTTCACCTAAATATTCTGAAATTATATTAACCTCATGAATACATCTCTCTACTTCATTTTCTTTATCAATTGTCATATCATCTGTATGATTGCTTATATTTTCCATAAACTTATTTTCTATTGTAGAGGGTATAGCAAGGCCTGAATCACTTTTATGTTCTTCATCTTCTGCATCAGTCGGAGTAGATTTCAAAGGATTGCTTATACTTAGTAAATTTTCTGACCCTTTGTTTTCATATCTTGAGCCCATAGCAGGAGCTTGTTCCTTTTTGATCTTGGGTACTATATCATATGTATCTTCTCTACTGTCCTCTGCTTGGTCTACCTTGAGCTCTTCCTCAAAGTTGTCATACCTAATTACTCCAGAGGTGGGAATACAATCAGAAATTTTGTCATGACTATGTTTTGCATTCTCAATCTTACTCTGTTCTTCCTTTCCAAGTCCAGCGACCAAAGGTGTGGTCTGAGGGTTGGTATGTTTGGGAGGTGTTGATGCATTCCCCATAGTCTTTCAAGGCATATTGTAGATAGAAAATCCTCCCTTATGTTCAAGGAAATCTACCTTAATATCCATATTCTTCAGTTTGTGGCTAGGAGCTGCTATAGAACTGATAGGGCTAACAGGGGAATCTTCCATCTCCTCAATGTAGTCATCAAGAATAGTAGGGTTAATGACCACCATGCTATATTTAAAGCATAATCTTATAGGTGGGATTATCTTTTTATGTAGATTCATTTTAACTATAATTATTTTTTCTACTTGATTATACTCATTTTGAACAATTCCTATGAACTTACCAATACTATTGCCTATTTTTTTTAGGGTTTCCTGGCATGTACATTCCAAGGGAAGGTTTTTAAGGAGGATAGCTTTGTCTACCATAAAGCCAGTCAGTTTTTTAGGATTAAAGAGGGGAGTCTAATCAAAGACAATAAAAGATATATGTTTGAATTTAGGGCATCCTTCTAATAGAACCTTCTTCTTCATTTCTTTATTACTAAAATTCAAATGGATGAAAAATTCTGAAAGGATTGATACCACTACCTTTTTATGCCATTGGGTTTTCAGCCAGTTTGCTATATCCCAAACTAAGGCTCTGACTCCATTCCATTTGCAAATAATTCTGGAGCCTGCACACGCATTTTGGATATTTTCTATGCAACCATCTTTAAGATCTAGGTTAGTGAATTCCTCTTCAGAAAATGAGATGTTTGGATTATTAAGGATATTGTTTAGTCTCTTGGTATCTTCTACTATACATCAATTTAATCTAGAACTATCCGCTCTCCTGTGAGGGGGAGAGTAAATTGAGTTATTCTTAACTAATGTATGTTGATGCCGATTATTGGTTTTATCTCTACTACTTATAGCTGGGGAAATTGGAGGAGGATCTAAAGAAACTTCAAATTTAGAATCAGATTGTCATTTTTTAGTCATACCTTTAGTGACACGATGCGGAGGCATGTAGGGCTTCACACCCTGTGAATTCTGAGAAATGTTGAAGGGGCTGAACAAATTTTTCTGCATAACTGTAGGGTTGAAAACTTTGCCTTTAGAATCAGATCTCAACGGGTGTTTGTGGGGTGGAGAGTATAATAATGCTTCTTCTGTGCTAAGCTTATCAAACTTATTGTTGAGAGATAGATCAAAAGACGCTTGATGTTTGGGAAATAATTACGTATTGTGTTTCTTATCATGGTGCTTAGCCCTCCTGGCATTTTGTCTGTGAGCGGGGTGCCACTGATTTTTTTGGATAGGATTCGGTAGCTCCCGTGGTGGTGCCCTAGAGATGGTTCTAGGGGAAGAATGCTTGATAGTCCTATCATTGCCGAGTACTGAGTTCGATGTGAACTTAGAGCACTGCACATACTTGGTTTTACTGAAGAAAAGCAACTGTGCATCTAGGGACACCGTGGAAATTTTTTTTTCTTTTGAGTGGAAGGGCTTTGACATTTTCGCTAAAGCAGAGCAGAGCTTTTTTAATTAAAATTTTGAGCCTTGGTTGTAAGCTCTATAGGAAGGAAGCCCCACTCATTCACCAAGGGTCAAGGTAAGGGCTCTCAATTGTTGACACGGTAGAGAACGACCCCGTGGGGATTTAAAAATTTAAACCTTGGTTGTAAGCTCTATAGGCAAGAAGCCCCACTCATTCACCAATGGTCAAGGTAAGGGCTCTCAATTGTTGACATGGTAGAGAGTGACCTCATGGGGATTTGAACCTTGGTTATTAGCTCTACAAGCAAGAAGCCCCACCATTTCACCAAAGGGTCATACCCCAAAGATAGTTTGTACCATGATATATGGACAATCTCCCCTTCTATTCCTGTATGGGAAATCTGGAAAGAAAGAAATAGAAGAATTTTTACAAATAAAAAGTTGGAATGGAAATCAATCGTTAACAAAATTGAAGCATCAATTGTTGAAGTAATTAATAGTAAACTTTGAGATAAGATTAGTTTTGAAGATTCCTTTAAACATTGGAATAACAATATCAGATTCATGTGGTCTAAGTTGGCAATTCCTCCACTATATGGTAAAGGGGGAACTAAATCAAAATTAGACAAAAGTACATGTAAATAGACGCCTCCTCGAGAAGGATGGTATAAATTAAATTTTGATGGAGCTTCTCGAGGCAACCCTAGAATAGTAGGTATTGGTGGGGCTATTCACAACTAGAATGGAGAAATAGTCTCTAAATATGCTCGACCCATAAATCCTACAACTAATAATATGGCAGAATGTAAGGCAGCTCTAGAAGGTCTTAAATTATGAAAACAACTCATTATTACTAAATTAATAGTTGAAGGTGATTCTCAAATAGTTGTCAATGCTATTAGAACTAGAAAGACCCCTAATTGGATACTCAATTTGAGAATCAAAGACATTAGTGTAATCATTGATACTCTTTCCCAGTATGAAATTAAGCATATTTACAAAGAAGGGAATACTAATGCAGACAAGCTAGCCAATCAGGGTGCAAATGGTGAAACAGTATAGGAACTAGTCTACTAGAATTAGTCAATCTACTCCCCCCTCATAACATAATCATCTTTCAAGCTAACTGTATAATATAGAAATGAATCTCAAAACCTAGAATATTATTATACACCCTTGGCTTTATCTGAAGGTTTACAATAGATTTTTCTTAGAACTATAGTATGTTGTAACTAGATATTTAACATTAATAAAACTAGTCTGTTCTCCTAAGTATGAATATATGTTAGCTAAATAGAAATTTGTATTTTCAGATTCACTGAGATATATTTCTAACTTCTTTTTGCCAATCTTTGGATTAAGGATATGCAAGTCAAAATTGATAAGACTTTACAACATCCACAAATACAATATATTTTTCTACAAGTCAATCTTGGCCCTTATTATAGACTCTAATATTTTACTTTCTCTTCCCATGTTTAGAGACTCTCCTGGTTAGGTTCGTCACAAGCCCTTCCTATAGATAGTAGTTTCCAAACAACTCGAACCTTGGTTTATATGAGAATTAGAAATCCCAGTAGTAGGCTAGCATAATTATTACTGAAATTTGACTGTGCTTGAGGTATGAGAAGCCAGCCTCTTTAGAGTTGTTTCTCTTGGGTATACTGGCGCGTTTTCTTAAGAATTTGTATGAATTTCTTTAGAAGATTTTTAAGATTAGTAATTGTCTCTTTTAACATTGGCTGTAATAGTTGGTGTAGAGTCAATAGAGATACAAGTTTTAGTAGATAGGGCCATATCCATAGTGTTTATCCTAGAATCATGGAGTTATAACTACTTTGGCCCTCACCCTCTACTTCTTGGATTTGTACATACTCATTGTTAGCTAGTATTCATAGAAGTTTTTAACCTAAGCCTCACCGCATTCTCAGTTCCTTATACCTATTGAATGTAATAGGCTGATTTGGCTTAACAATCACAACCTTTCTTACATGTATTTAGAAAGGCTAATATGAGCTATACCTAGTTTATTAGAGAGATATCTAGTTAGCAATTTTCTTGTTATTTTTCAGAACTTGACCTTAACATAATCAAATGGTCCAAAATAGTCAATCCTTGACTCTTTAAACTCTTATACTTTGGAGACCAGGTAGACCAGTACTATTTATCTGTAGGTATCCTCTAGAGGTATCTATCCTTTGTATACTGGACAGAGCATTATAATCTTTTTTTGCTAGGCCATAGTTGATCTTTCTATTCATAAATATAGGGAGTCATCTTTTCTTCAGCTTTTCTTATTGTAGTTTAGGATAATTTCCCCAATTTTAGTTATATATAGGTCTCTTCTTTTCAGCCCTCTAACCACTTAGCCTTTTTAACTCATTTGATGTTTCCCTAGGCTTTGCCCCCTACAGGAAGATTCTTGTGTACAATAGGTACCCCATCGTACATAGAGTAGTCTTTTAATGATGTCTAATTTTTTCTAGGAAAAGAATCATATTAAATCTAATCGTTAAGTGCCTACTACTATGACTCTTCCTTGGAATTATTAGATAATGGCTTTAAACCCTTAGTATCAGGCGAATCTCATGATAAAAGAACTAGGGGGCTTGTATTTTTACAATGATTGCCTTTTAAGGATTAAATGCTATAGTATATCTTTTACTCTGTGATGTTTTAGTAGGACTACCCTCAATGATGAAATGATAAGAGATATCTTTCTTTCATTAAGGAGCACTTAGTTTTTAGTTTGCCCATTTAGTGGCAAGTATAGTTATTAAAATTACTAACTATTAGTTTGTCTTCATTTTCATCTCATGTTAGTTTCAAATTCTTTAGCTAGGGACCCCTTCACAGTCAGGAAGGGACATCCTCCTTATATAGGTACTCATTTTGTCCCATCTTAGTTTTTATCCTCGCTTATTAGCTTTATTTTCTTTACAGGCTCACCAAAATCCTTGTGGTTGATTTAGCGATCATTCATGAGTCAATTTCTTACACCTTTTATTTGATTTAGTATTCCTTCTTTTCTTCTTTTAGTTATAGGTTTTCTTGGTATAGGATTCCTCCCTTGGCGTCATTAATATTATCAAATTTTTAAGGCTAGTTTGGATTGTCGATTCTTATCATGTTTTTCTCCATTTCTCACTACTTTCGACCACTAGATATAGGTTAATTTCTCTTTAGGTTTTCCTTTAGGATATTATTGATCCTCCCTTTCGGTTAGACAATCATATTGCCATGTACTGGTATTAATATATGAGTATCAGCTCTTAGCCTCTCCCAATCTTTAATAGATTAATTGAAAGTAGAATGATTTCATAATTATCAACTAGGACTAAGCCCATATCCTCTTAATGATATGATCATTAACTGACTTAACCCATTATTAGCCCCCAGATAGATCATTCAGGCTATCGGGATAGTGGCAAGCCACTACATCAAATGTCATCATTACTAAATGCCTAAGCCTATTCCCCATCATTTAAAATTATTTTGAATAACAAACACCAGCTCATTAGCAACACTTAAGATGAAGAACTACTCATGTTTTGCATACCTAAAAACAATGATTAATCAAAACTGTCACATTATCCCAATAGGAATGCTCTGTATAAATAAATTTTGGAAACCACTCATTAGCTAGCGAGTTTGCTCAACCTAAGCTCATGATGATACATAGCTGGATAGGAAACTATTCATGGAAATCATTTCAGGTTTAGCCCTTAGATTTATTTACCACCCACAATTGACACAAACCTTGTCCCAGTATTACTTCTCCAAGGCATGAGTCTTGCCATCCATGGAATCAAGATTGCTCACATTTTACACCAAAGGTAATAGAGCGATGGCCTTTAGAGGTCGCATTCTATCAAAACACTGGAACTAGGTTCTGAATCCACTGCCAAATTCAACTAGAAGGGCTATGGAGAGAGCATTGGGAGACCAGTACTTCAACAATGATCATACATATAGAACCAATGGATCCATCATAGGACTCTTCATAGCTATATCAATCTTTGTAGGAAAAACAAAGGAAGAGATAATATAGGTGGCAAGGGAAATATTTTTTGAGGACCATCTTGGTGGACTAGAGAACATGGTTAAGTGTGTTGACAATCACCTTACAATTCCATATCCAGAGGTGACAATGAAAACTAAGATAGACAAGCTGGATGAAATCCCCCAATCACAACGTATACCTATGATAACCTTCAAAGATGAAGGAAGGTTTGATATTCACTGGCCAAAGATGCTAAGAAATATGGACTACCTTTTCCATGAGGTCTTGTCTGAGGAGGTGGAAATGGAATGGCTCCTCAATTACTGGCGTAAGGAGGTCTTCAAGATACCAAGTAACCTCTACCAAGTTAAGCCATCAAACCTTCACATCATGGAACTGGAAATCTCCAGGTGTACCTGACACTCTAGGAAGGAAGCTGAAGAAGTTGCAAGATAAAACCATGTGGAGGTGCAGTGCAATTCAAAAAGATGAAAACAATTGATAAGTGGACATTAAGTATCAGCCATTGGAAGATGATGTATATCTTTATAAATAGATAGTGTTTGAACTTTTGACTTAGATACTATAGTTTTAGACTTGAACATAATACCTTGTTGATACAGTATACTATGTATATGTCTCTACGTACTTTACTTATATATTCATGGATATATAGTAATATGGTATAGTTTAAATTTTTTCTCTTCCGATGAGTATGAAATGATCTTTTATTTTAAACTAGAGTAATCATGGCTTATTCTGTTTCAACTAATAGATTAGATCGCAAAGGCATAGTCTTTACTTATCTCTCATCTAGCAGATTTAAGTCCCTCTAAGTAAGCATCCTGGATACCCTTAAGAATCCCATGGCCCAGTGAGTCAGTCTTCATTCAGAAGAGATGGATCAAGTAGGAGAATGAATATGGTTCTCAGTGAACTATGAGATGTTTCTAAGAAATATTGGTATTGCATGTAGATCCTATTACAGATGACAGTGTATCCCTTTGTCTACATATCTTTACAGTTATCTTCCCAGTGTATGAATAGTCAGATTAGTACTTGTAGGATCCAATAGACTCAAGTAAGTAGGACTTCCTGGTCTATGGTACTTATTAAATAACTTAAAATTTTCTTTATGAACAACTTACCTTACTTGTAAGGGTCTTGTATAGTATGGAGGCTTGCAAACAAATATACTGATTCCTGCATTATATTTTTAACATAACTATGTTTGAATGTGACTATAACATAGTGGTCTCCAGGAAAGTAGTAGTTTTTGCTAGATATATACTCTGGTTACCCTCATCTATATATCTAATCTGACAGGTTGTGATTTGTATGTTCTTTGCATATAACGATTTGGTAACAAGGTATTCACTCAACTCTTTTGTATTCCTTCTGTTAAAGCTTAGGAAAATGAGGTCATTTTTCTACCAATAAGATGCTTTTAGGAAGATTTTCATCTAAAAACATATTTTATTTGATCCTGGGGTGGAAGAGTAGGCGAACAGATATATATTTATACAAACAATCCTTTTTTACATTGGTCACTGTTTAACCTTTATTAAGGTAACGCCTCGGCTCCCTCTCAGAAGGTTTAATAGTTGTGAGTAGAGACACTTGATATTCTATCAATCCTTGTTACCCAACAGGTTAAACACTCCCTATTAATACCCTGGGTCCATAGTTCCATATCCAATTTGAGTCTCCATAATCGATAGCATAGGATAACATGGAGTATTCAACTATACTCATTTGCAGTAGGGGCCAATTGGCTTTCGAAGGAAAAATCAAGCCAAAACATGTCAAAAAGATGCTTAGGGATAAGCAGCCCCTCATTATTCAAGCTATCTTTTGTATCATAGGCGAGGATTTTATCAACTATGCTGATAAAACCAGGACTCTTACCAATATTACCTCCCATTTTCTTTTAGTCATTTCCTCATTAGACATCGATGAACAAGTATTATGGTGCCTCTGTCACAAAACCTTTAAAAAGAGATTCCTGGGCAACCTCAAATTAGCTCTACATCACCTTAAAAGAAATACTGTCTGCAGAGACTATGATGCGACTCCTATCCCTTTGCACTCATCCATCATTGACACTAAGGATATAGAAGACTTCAAAGAGATAGAAGACATAGCCAAGAGAAACACTTTCTTTTTGATATATCACTTGCATATACTTATACTCAAAAAGGGAGACTGGTTCTACACATATTGGCATCTAGATGAAGTAGGAACTTCAGATTTGGAATGCCTTGTAGAATTGGAATCAAGGAAGTTAATTGATCTCTGGTTGGATGAAGCTATAAAACATTAATAAATGGAATTTCCTAATAAAATATGGACTGATTTGAAGAAAGTCCTTTAGTGCTTCAATAAATTAGGATTTTTGTTTACTCCCCCCTTTGGATTGTTACAACAATGTTATTAATGTTAGCATCCTATAATTTTCACAAGAATTTATCAGCCCCTCTCTTTAACTAGGATGCCCCTATCTACACTACTAGGCAAGCATTATCCCTGGAAAAATTTTATGTTGCTAAAATGGGGCATTCACTATGGATAGGTATACTTCAGAGGTATTGTTTCTATTGCATGGTAGACAGTTAGTATGGTGCAACTTAAATGAGGAAAAGTCTGCACTTTCAAGGATTTCTTCATAAAAACTCTATTTTATTATATTGAGGGATAATTGAGGACCAAGATCATATCTTGCCCCCTTTGCCTATGAATACATTAGAAAAATTTTTTTAACTAACCCCCTAGCATTTTACTTTAAGGATTGTTCTAAGTTCCGTAACAGTTAGATCATAAATTAGTCTTGTAGTCTACCTCTTGCTAGGATCTTTGTTTTTAGCATATATTTTTTATATCTTTATTGGTAGTCAATGTATGTCTTTATGTCAATGGAACCCCGATATTTTTGTTTGACCTAAGGAACATACCTTCTTTGAACAATGTCTATTTGTAAACTTAAAGTACTTCGAACTACAAAAATAAGCTCCTCTCTTTAATAATTACTAGTTAGCTTTTAGGTAAGCTGTAATTTACTATAAACCATTAATTTGGGGGACACCTTACAACATCATTATAGCATAACCTGAATGATATAGCAATCAAGTAGAATCTTTGTTTAGACTTAACTAAGTGGACTTAAGATTAATTCAAACTATAGAGTAAGATGGTTTCTTCTTCTTGATATTTAAAGGATCATGGAACTCATGGTCAAGCATATTTTCCCTACTCTTTAACATTCAATAACATAAGGAATTCATTAGATTTTATTATCCTACTAAAGTAAGACTGATTTCCTAACCATATGGTAAGCTTTTTATAAATGCTGCATCTAGTATTTTTTGTGCCTAGTGTTTCTGTATACAGGACAGCTGAGACAGGGAATTGAGAGGTTTCAAGTACCTCATACTAGTATTTCAGAGTTACATCAACCTAATCGACTATAACAAGAATCAAATATTAGGATTATCAAATTTTTTATTAGGAGCTTGCCTGTCAAGCAACCATTGTAAATGAGGGTATGCCCTCATAATATTGTATGTAATATTGTCTCCAGACTTAGGTCCCAGGCTAGACTGGAGGTTTTCTTCTCCATTCTTTCCTACCAGTGCCCACACAAAATGGAGCTTTGTATTATATCTCTTCGATATTAATAAAATTCTTTGGCCTAGGCCTTTTACCGATAAAAAATAAAATAAAAATATTATACATGATTTTTATAGTAAAATCAAAATTATCAAGCTGCTAACCCACTACAAAATCTTTGTATTTATCAAATTCACTACAAAATAATATAATGTGAAATTACAAGAAATTGTTAATCTTGTATTTTCAACTTGAGAAAGAGAAAACTAATTTTGCCAACATATTAAAACATTCTAAGGGACATAACCTCTATATTTTAGAAATATTTAAGGTAAAACTATTAAAATAGTACAATTTCTATCCTTCAATTTGCATCAACAAATAGCTTTGACAATAGCCATTTAAACTTTTAAATTTATTTGCAAATTTCAAACAACCCTTCTAACATTTGGGTAGGAACTTCGCTACTTTGCAGCCTTGTTATCTAATTATTTCATTTAATTTTTTTAAAATATGAAGAATGTTTATTTAAGAACATTAAAGATCATAAGTGAGAAGCACTATATAATATCTATTTGAGGAATTAATGAATGTAGTGCACTTGCATCCTAATAGAAGATAAATGCAATAAAAGCCATAATTTAATAGTTTGTAATCCTATAGACTAGTGTTGGACACATGTTCAAATATATTAATAATTTTCTCTATAATGATTGTTGGACTTTGAAAGAAAAAATGAAATAGATGTGTCAAAGACAAAGCTAATCTAAATGTAAGAATTTATTGGTCTACATATTTTTTTATCAAATTAAGTTGGCATAAAAAATAATTTTTGAATTAACAATGATCTTTTTAACCTAAAAGCTTAAATGTAATTGTGCGATTACTTCTATATCTTTTTCTTATTTTGGTGTATGTATTGTAACAAAGAAAAACATTATTCATTTGATTTAAGTAACAATTTGAAGCATTTTAGGGTCCCTTCTAAACTTGTTTGAACCTTAATAAAAAATAATTTGAAGCACGTTTCTAAAAAATCAGAATAGAAGTTAGAAATAAGGTTATCAATGTTCTCACTAAATAAGATATTCAAAACAATCACATCAAGATGAATAAAATAATTATCAAAACTTACATTCAATGCCACACTTACAAAGCTAAGCATACAATGTCTAAAATTGACCTCATATGTGCAGATTTGAGTAAGTCACATAATTTTGAAAAATTCGAGGCATTTGATAAAGTAGAAAATATAATGACTAGAATTTTCTTACCTTAGATCCATACACTTTTGTCCATAAATCATGATTTTAGGGACATGTTTAGGATATTTTTGGAAAATATTGATTCTCTTTTTATAAAGCCCTTTGGAATACATATTGAATACAAATCTCATAACTTAATGCAATCTAATGATCTCAATCCAGTCCATAATAATATTGGAACATGAATAGTTTTTGCTAGAATCCTAAAAGAATATCTAATAACTTACTCTATATTTTTTTATAAAAGAATTGATATTATGAAATGAGTGTATGTGATCTAGGTTAACTATAGAAAAATAAGTGATTTCAACAATGAAAAATGGATTATAGTAAGAAAGAAAAACCTAGTAAATCATATTTGGAAGAGATATATAGAGGGTATTTACAAAATCATGGTATGCCAAAAAGTGGCGATGTGAAAAAAACCTATTTTCACTCATCCAAAAGCGCACAAATGGATTTGTTGACTTTTTAGTAGGCCTAGGTCTCAGTACACCTGGCCAAGGCAAAAGCCAAAGAAAGGCCTAATCGGATATCTGATAATATCGAATATTCGATAATATCAGATATCCGATAATATTGAATATTCGATAATATTGGTTATCGGATATCTGATATTATTGGATATCTGATCTCTGATATTATCATATATCTGATCTCTAATATTATTAGATATCTAATCTCTGATATTATCGGATATTCGATATTTGCTAGTAATTTTAATTTATAAGGCTCAGCTACGTTCAACATTTTTCATTCTGAAAACGTTGAACTTGGCTTGGGGATTTTGGATATCCGATCAAATCCTATATCAATTTTCTCAAGATCATAGGTAAGTTTAATTTTTATTTTTTTAGTGTTTTTATTATTTTTATAGAAATTTGTAGTTTTTTATATAAAAATTAGGGTTTAAATGAGTTTTTATTTTTATTTTTAAAAATTGATTGTAATTATCGATTTGTGTTCTAATTGTAATTAGACATGGACCCAAATCAATCAAAAAACCCTCCTAATGATCTCAGAAGCAATCTAGAACCACCTCCCAATAATCCCCCACTTCCAGAAGATGTACCCATCTCAAACCCTCACCGTTTAGAGGATCTAATAGGAGAGAATCTAAATCAACTTAGAGGATTTCAAACAACCTATGCCAATATCCCCACATTGCACCCCATGTTTATGACATTGAACTCAATTATTGAAAACATGGAGAAACTTATAGAGCAACATAGTGTTGCACTTCTTTGGCGTGATTCCATGCATGCCCAGTTTGACGATGGGCTTGACTATGATCAAGTCATGAACCTAAACACAATAAAATATGACATATGTAACCTTTTGGTGGATCCTAAAACTAGTCTAAAAGTGGACCCTAAAAAAACCAAGTTGTTAGTTAAATGGTGCACAAATAGTGCAATATGTGACAACTTTTGGGACTACTTGTGGATAGTTTTTTATAGACCACCTCACAGCAATTTGGATGTTCCATTTTATTTTATTAAAAAATTGTATGTTGAATTTGTGCTCGGTCACAAGGTCAATTATTAGAGAATGAGACCGAACCAGGGTGTAGGTTTAGGCACTCCTCACGATAGGCCATGGGCACAAGGGGTGAAATCCCGCACATATTTCCCCCCTCCCAATATTTCACCACCTCCCACAGTGCAACATTTTGATATTATTGCTCAAGCTGACTCACAAGCTATTCGAGCCATTCACACCTTCAGTGATGTACTGGTTAAGTAGAGCACAAAATTGTTGCCTCCTCATGCTGATGCTTCTGGCCCTTCCACATCCTCCATGAGCTCACATGTTTGTGTGCCCCACACTTGCATTATGTGCAAGAATATGTGCTTAGGTCCCCTGAATGATAATGATGCATATAATTACATCTTTGAGGTGGATGATTCTACACAACACAATACAAGCACTAAAGCACCTCATGAAGATGTGCATCAGAGGAATACAAAGCCATGGACTCCTACTATTACGATAAGGGTAAAAAATTTACTTTTTACATTGTATTTAAATTTTGTTGTTCATATTTTTAGTAGAATTTTCTTATAATAATTTCCCACTTATTTTTTTTATGTGTTACATTTATGTTCAGTTGATGACAGAGGAGGAGATGGCACAGGTGGAGGGGTCCATGCTTTCGGCCATATCATTTGGTCTTGATAGTTCCACGGTACATATGTTTTAATGTACTCATTATTTTTCTTAAATTATTATAATAGTATATGTACATTATTTTCTAATTTTTACGATCATCTTATTACATACTGATGCAGGTGTCACCAGTTGCCACTGGGGGGAAATGTGAGGGGGTGCAGGTGTCAAGCGTTGACAAGGGAAAGCTAATTAAGTAATTTATTTTGTTTATGCATACATATGTAATTTTTAGTTGTGCGTACTCATTTTTAATTTACATGGTTTATTTGACAGAGAGTGGCATCCAATGATGTTGTGAGACCCTATCGTCATGATAGAGTCACAAGCATATCCATTCATAGTGATAACCCCATGATACGTATATTTGTAAAGTTATTTGTGTGTATTTTACTATCAATTATATATAATATGATCAAGTTATGATAGTATGAAGTATCTATTTGACTTTTGTAGGTCACTCCTAGTTAGAGGGAGGTAGAATGCCAAGGGTTTGTATCACTGATGACTCAGCCAAAATTTCTTGAAGAAAGTTCAACACATGTAAGTTTTAATGTTAATTCAGTTAGTTTGTAAACATATATTTGCTACTAAGTATTTAACATTAAATAGTATAACTCGTAGATCAATCTCATGTTTGCAAACATATACAAGTCGGAGTCGACATTGGCAGCATTGTTCCTATGCTACCAAGGACATATATTAGGTCTCCTATTCATTGGAGGAGACAGAGAGGCAAGGTATATGAGAGTTCAATTTTAGTTTAGATTTTATTTATTATTTTTTACTATGATTCTAAATTTTAATCTAACTTGGGGTTTCACTTTTTTGTCTGAATGCAAGATCCACCAGAGCCAAAGAGTACTTCAAAGAGGCTACATTTTGATGATCCACCAGTAGAATAGGATGTCCTAGAAATATTTTTAGTTGAACTTCTTATTTTGAGATGTCATATGATACATTTTGAGATGGTGTATGCCACATTGTATCTAGATATGTTGACATGTAAATATGTATATAATTATTGTTCATTTTGATATATATGAAACTTGATATTCGATCCAATTTGTTAATTATGTGTTCATTTAGTTATTGTTAGTATGTAAATATGCTTGTGTGTATGTACTTATGTGTATGATTTATGCCTTAAGTATATTCATGTATATTCAAGTACATTCTTCATAACCTAAATTCATGTGTATGGGCTATGTGCATCACTTAAGTGAATTCATGTGGTATGCTTTATAATCTATGTGCTACCTGTATGCTTCATGACTTAATATAATTTAAATATGTGTACACTTCATGTGCTATGTGTGTTCACACGTGTAATTCATCATTTAAGTGAATTCAAAATTTATGTGCTACATTGTATTCATGTGTATCTAATGCTCTCAACCAAGAAAATATGATGTAGAGCCCTCTTCTATCCCCTCATGGAACTCAACTCAACTTGAGGATTCTACAAGCATCTTGGAATCTACTCAAGGAGTTAGTCTCAACTCAAGGGTCAAATAGAGTGCTCTAACTTTATAGAACCAACACATCTGACAGTTTGAACAAGTTCATTTCCTCTAACCTCTCATCCCAACTTCTCTTGGCACCAACTCCATTATAGGCCTCTCAGTGCACCTAGAGCCTCCATCTTGTAAAAAATTGAAATAGGTCTTCCACCTTTATTGTAACAACATATAAAATCTTAATAAGGTCCATCTACTATGTTCCACCAATCTACCAGTTCTGGTCAACTCATCTTCCACCTATCCACTCCAATAGCCCTTCTAGGCTTGTAGCGTTCACCAGTCATAAATCAACCTTTTTCTCCAAAATTCTCCAAACAACTCAAGAAACTAATAGTTGACCTAGAAAAACTTTTGGATTCCTTAAATCCTCCCCAAGACTTAGCATAGAATCCTTTTGGATCCATTAAAAGGCTTATTTTTCCTCTTGACACACCAGAATGCTCGCCAACATACGCAATGGTGCTTAGTGGACCTTCAGAATAATTTGGTCTGGCATGTTCACAAATGTTCTACTGAATTTTTGTTCCAAATGAGGTTGTCCAATTGGAGCTAATGACATAGTCCATTCGATGCCAGGATGAACGGTTTGGAAGAAATCCAATGGTGCAACTTTCAACTGACCCTCACTACAAGTTTTGGCATCAAGCGAGACTGGCGTGCCAAATTCAAACAAATTTGAATCTCCCAGAACAAAGAGAGGTTATTGTAGGCCTCAGAAACATGGTCCTATAGAATCTCATAGATCACCGATAGCTCTCATAGGGTCTGAAATATGAGCCTTGAAAGATCACTGGCCAATCGTACTTAGTGGACCTTGGGGACACTTTGGTCCGGCATGGTTCAGAATGTTCTAGTGACTCAATGGTCAAAATTGGATTGTCACTAGCATTTAACCACCCAACTGGAGCTAATGGCATAATCCATTCAGTACTAGGATAAATGGTTTGGAAGAAACCCAGTGGTGTAACTTTCAACTGACCCTCACTACAAGTTTTGGCATCAAGCGAGACTGGCGTGCCAAATTCAAATGAGTTTAAATCTCCTAGAAATGAGAGAGGTTATTGTAGGCCTTAGAAACATGGTCTTATAGCATCTCACAAATCACTGATACCTCTCATGGGGTCTGAGATATGAGCCTTGAAACATCGCTACCCAATTATGCTTAGTGCACTTTGGGGACAGTTTGGTCCAGCATGGTCTGGAATGTTCTAGTGACTTAGTGGTCAAAATAGGGTTATCAATAGCATTTAACCACCCAATCAGAGCTAATGGAGTAGTTCATTTGGTGCTGAGATGAATGGTTTGGAAGAAACCTAGTGGTACAACTTTCAACTGACGCTCACTACAAGTTTTGGCATCAAGCGAGACTGGCATGTCAAATTCAAACAAATTTGAATCTCCTAGAATGGAGAGAGGTTATTTTAGGCCTTAGAAACATAGTCCTGTAGCATCTCATGGATCACTGATACCTCTCATGAGGTCTGAAATATGAGCCTCAAAAGATCACTGCCCAATCATGCTTAGTGCACCTTGGGGACACTTTTGTCTGGCAAGGTCCGGAATGTTCTAGTGACTCAGTGGTTGAAATGGGGTTGTCACTAGCATTTACCCATCCAACTAGAGCTAACTGCGTAATCCATTTGGTGCCGGGATGAATGGTTTGGAAGAAACCCAGTGGTACAACTTTCAACTGTCCCTCACTACAAGTTTTGGCATCAAGCGAGACTGGTGTGCCAAATTCAAATGAATTAGAATATCCCAAAATGGAGAGAGGTTATTGTAGGCCTTAGAAACCTGATCCTATAGCATCTCATAGATTGTTGATACCTCTCATGGGGTTTGAGATACAAGCCTCGAAAGATCACTTCCCAATTGTGCTTAGTGCACCTTGGGGACACTTTGGTTTGGCATTGTGTGGAATGTTCTAGTGACTTAGTGGTTGAAATGGGGTTGACGTTAGTGTTTACCTACCAAACTAGAGCTAATGGTACAGTCCATTTGGTGCCAGGATAAATGGTTTGGAAGAAACCCAGTGGTGCAACTTTCAACTGACCCTCACTGCAAGTTTTAGCATCAAGCGAGATGACCAAATGAGATGTCTATCCATAGTAGTATTATTCTCCTATAGCCACTCAAAATAATTCTCAAAGAAATTTTGGACAAACTCAGATGAGTGCGATCTATCATCACTCATATAAAAATGGCACTTTCTGATTATCTTCCGGTCATCTTCTATACTATCAGGGGAGTGTCTATATGTTATGTGCACAAAAATAGCAACCTGAATAGAATATAATATTGAGCTTGCAACTCATTTTGGGGTTGCAATGTATAGTTCTTTGCAAAGTCAACAACCGATATAATAGTGCCAATTGGAAAAGTGTCCTTACACATCCTAAATTGTTGATCCAACCACTAAGACCTGTGACTATGCCTTCCATACTTGTAAAAAAGATTCTTCCTGAAATCTAAAATAAAATCAGCTACATTGCATTTTTTTGTAACCAACTCACATCTAGAGCCTTCATGTCCACTTTCTAATGTATATTTAACAGTTTCATATACCTTTTTGTGGAAAATTGTCTTTCCAAAATCATGTTCCCAACCCTCATGAAAACATTCAACAAACTTCACTAGCCCACCACACTTTGAGTACTTGTCATTTAAGCAATCTTTTCTATAAAAAGAAACACCCATCATCTCTAAGACATAAAAAATGATCTAGCAAGTCTCTTGATGATTTTGGAAGAGCACTTGCACCACACTCCACCAACATTTAACTAATATGCAAAGTAGAATGAATGGATCGTAACAATTCATGGTGCATTGAAAACTCCACATGATATTTGCAACAATATTGTTTGACTCACCTCCAAATAATGTTTGGGATGCTGGGTGCGGTCTCGAATGCCAATTCTCAACTTCAAGACATCCTTCACATTTGGTGATGTGTACTCTAAATAGTGCACTTCTATGAATCATTACAATCAATAACACTTAAGAATTAGGTCTCAAAAATTGATCCATAGCTCCCTAGGCATAGAGTGCAAGGGTGTTTAAGAATGCTCTCAGCTAGAGCTATTAAGCCAATAACCTTGCTAGTAAACCATGCAATGGGAGATTCAAATGAAGACAAGGGAAAGAATGCTAATATCCTCAAGAATCAAGTGAAATGCAATGCAAGCTAGATTAAGATGAATATGAAAGCTAAACTATGGAAATGAAAGAACAAGTATTACAAAGCCTCCTAATTAAGCTAGATGAAGTAATCTAAAGCATAAAGGAAACTAAGCTAAATATGAAACTATGAATGCCATGATAATGCAAGAAATGAAACTATGATAACATGTAGATGCAAAAGCCAAGAATGCTCCAAATCTTCGAAAAGCTCCAAAGTGACCTAGAAAACCTGTAACATAACATTAGGATAAAAAGATTGATCTAGAATGAAGAAGAGAGCTCTCCTTTTATAAGAAATGAGTGTACTCTAAATAGTTCACTTCTATGAATCATTACAATCAAGAACACTCAAGAATGAGGTCTCAAAAATTGATCCATAGCTCTCTAGGCATGGAGTGCAAGGGTGTTTAAGAATGCTCTCAGCTAGAGCTATTAAGCCAGTAACCTTGCTAGTAAACCATGCAATGTGAGATTCAAATGAAGACAAGGGAAAGAATGCCAATATCCTCAAGAATCAAGTGAAATGCAATGCAAGCTAGATTAAGATGAATATGCAAGCTAAACTATGGATATGAAAGAACAAGTATTACAAAACCTCCTAATTAAGCTAGATGAAGTAATCTAAAGCATAAAGGAAACTAAGCTAAATATGAAGCTATGAATGCCATGATAATGCAAGAAATGAAACTATGATAACATGTAGATGCAAAAGTCAAGAATGCTCCAAATCTTCAAATAGCTCCAAAGTAACCTAGGAAACTTGCAACATAACATTAGGATAAAAAGATTGATCTAGAATGAAGAAGAGAGCTCTCCTTTTATAAGAAATGAGAAGGAATGGACCATGGAGATTAAGAGGAAAAAGATTTAATCAATGGTGGAGCATCAAAGAGGAGCAATACATGTGCACAAGTATCCTCCAATGAGAAAATAAGAGTTGACTTTTGTGTCCATATAAGACAAAAAGTTCTTTTTCCCTTTTTATAAAATATGAATAATACTTTATTTGTGCAACTTAGGATAAGAGGAAAAGTGGGGGGCTTTTTATTTAATTAAAAGAGGAGGAAACTCCTTTTAATTAAATAAAGACTTAGGATAAAATGGTTAGCCCATAGAAAATAATCGAATAAATGATAGAACTAGGATTTGATCAAGAATAAGCAATTGATGATTTTAGCAAAAATGCTAGCAAAGGGGCTAATAGTCTAGATGACCATTTTTAGGTGTATACATTTGCCCCTCTTTGACTAATGTGTGATCGATCTGGGAACACATTACGTCAAAGAATAGATCAGCTAAGAAAGCAATAGATAACGGTCCGACTCCAAAGAATGAAGTGCAAAGGAATAGCAAATCCTATATGATCAACCTGGTAGTGACAGTACTAAACACTTAGGAAAGAGATGGATAGTATCAAAACTCGAGATGAGAACTAACATGTTAAGTGCAAAGATAGATCGATCAGAGCAAATGGAATGGTCAAGCATATGCTCCGGAGAATAGCCAATAGGATATGATGTGTTTTCCCCCTTGCGATCGAAAGTGAAATTAGGTAGAGGGAAGGCAGAAGCAAGAGCAACGTGATAAAATCAATAGAAATCATAATCGAAGATGAAAGATGATAGGATAACCATCAAGCAGTAAAGATATGCCCCAGTCAAGACCTTAGAGAGAGATGAAGGAAATGAATGAAAGACTAGAAGGGTGAGAGAGATGGGGAGGAAGAAGGAAAGGATGCCCCAGTGAAGATTGAAGGATCAGACCTCAAAAGGTTAGTCAACTGTGCAGAAGAAGGATAAATGTGATTTGGACGGTCAAGGTGAACTCAGATTTCGGTTTCGATCCCAAAATGAATAGAAAATGTTGTGACATGAAAGACAAGGAGCGAAAGACATGATCGAGAAAAGGAAAGGTGAGTGTAGTTGATCAATAGGTCCTCGAAAGATAAAAGGAGATCTCTCTCCATATGCAAGATGCAAAAATAATTGTCATGAACTTAAGAATGCAAGCTACTATGAAAAGTGGTTTACTTGCAAGATCACAAAGCTAATAGACATCTAATAATCATCATCAAGTATTATTGGTAGCATTGCAAGATCATACAATACACACTAGTATAACTATGTGAATCTGAATATGATCTATATCAGATAGATATGTGGGAATCCCACCTAGGCATCAAAGACATATAGGTCAAGATGATTAGTGTAGTGAGATTACCTAAGTTTAATGCAGCAAGATTATACTCCCATCGAGACACAAAGAAATTCAAGATGACTAGAAGTATGCACTTGCAAAAAAAAATCAAGGATAATACCTTATAGATCCTATTGTCAAGTGGAACAAGCATAAATGCTAATGATAGTGAGAACCAACAAAATATACCCACAAGCAGAAAAAGCAATAAAACATGTCCTCATGCCCTTAGTCTTCTAGCTATGCATCATCAAAAACTTCTTAGGGAAAGAACACTCAGCAAAGAAATCATCATAGACAGCACACAAAGAAATAAAGTCAAACAAGTCTCAGTGAGTCAAGTGTTTAAGTGCGTGTGTGTAGGTCATAGATTCAAACTTTGAGTATCGCATCTGCTAGTGAGAAATATTGCATCATTTAAGACTGTGGATAGGATATTTGATAAGTGTTAAGAAACACTCGACGCTAGGAAAGTGTTGAAAAACACAATTGGGGTGGTGTTGAAAAACTCCATTGGAACCAAGAGGCCCAAGAAACCCGAACACACAAAGAGACCCAAGATAAACTAGAACAACGTATGCCCCCTAGACTAAGACAAGAGTCAATTCTAGGCTAGGAGAGGCAAAGCAAGAAGTGGAGCAGAGGAGCGCCATGCAAGATGGATAGACATAGGTGCAAGGGTCTCAAGTAGCACCTATTTCCAAGTTTTCACCACTTGATAGATTTTTTCAGGACATTATATGCTTTTTAGGATTTTTTAGCAATATATCATTTTTTTGGATTTTTTCAGGATCAATAAGTATGTACAAAAGATGCCCCTAGACAGAATGGGCATCAAACTCCCAAGCAAGATCAGATCATGTCATCCCAATGTCTAGCAAGGTGGAGGACAAGAGGGAATATCAAGCTAGTGGAAGAGATGGAAGACAAGAGAATGAAGGAGAATGAAGGGAAGAAATCCTCAAAGGTAAACTCCTCAAGAGTACCCAAGCTAGGGAAAAATTATCATGTAAAGTACATTTGGACAAGCAATGAAAGGCTAGCATAGGATAAGTCACAAAAGCATAATGAAAAAGAGGGAAAGGATGCAGTCCAAAGGAGTAGACATGTCAAGAGGCTTCGTAGCATCGTATTTTACTCTTTTTTATTAGATCAAAACCAAAGAGGAAAATGACAGTGAAAGACTAGAATGAATGGAGGAAAATAAATATGAAGGCTAAACATGAATGGAATGAAAGCAAGATCATCATAAGATAGCTCACAAGATAGCCAAATGTTCATATATAGGCCAACATTGTCAAGATCAAAAAGAGAAGACGGAATGAATGAAATATGTAGAAAAACTACGCATGATGCTTGATTGCCAGGTTTTCACCACGGTACTTATCCAAGTTGCCACAAGGGAGTGGTTTTCACCATAGAACAAATTTATTTCTCTTTACTTTTGCTACCAAGGCACCTGTTTCTAGGTTTCCACCAAGGCACATTTTTAATTTTTTAATTTTTATTTATTTATTTATTTTTTTTAATTTTTAATTTTTATTTTAAGAAGGAAAGCTTTTTAGATAATGCTCCTTGAAAGGATAAACCATGATATGCCAAGGATTCAAAATCATATGCTCAAAGATGCGGATAGGGAAAGGAAGATGGAAGAGAAAAATGGAGGATAATGTTTTATGTAAAGCGAGTGAAGTTGGAAGATAGGAGGAATAGGCAAATGAGGAAAAAGGATAGAAGGTAGAAGGATAATGGATGGAAGGATTGTGAAAGGGTAGATGGAAAGGAAGGAAAGATCAACATCAACACACACTTTGAAGGGTGGTGAGAGGGTGGAGGGAATGTGAATGAAGGAATACGAGAAGGAATATGGTGAATGTTTAGCAGAGGTTGTGGTTCAGGCACATGGAATGGAAGAATGTTTTTAGAAAAAGATTAAGTGGAAGCCTTTGGAAGCTTGAATGTCAACTTCACTTGTTGTTCAACATAATAATCTCTTAAGAGAGACTTTGGAATCTATATAGCCATAGGCTTTTCATTTCTTTTTGATGATTTAGAGAGAATATCTTCAATGATGGATTTTGGAACCCATACTTGTCTTGCAATTTTCTTCTTAGATATCTCTTTTGACTTTATGCCTCCATATTGATTAGAGGAGACATGGTGATCTTCTTTTTTTATGGATTCTTGTATTGCTTCTTTTTCTGGTATTAAACATTCAAGTTACTTCCAAAAGACTTGGGACTTGTGGAAAAAGGAGGATATGACTAGTTTAGATGGGTGAGTGGATGAAAAGAATTCAAGCGTATGCATCTATGTTGATCTTGAGGAAAGATAGGAGATGGAGGGGCGTAAGGACCCAAGATGGATGATGAATTATGAGAGTTATGAGGGGAAAGTGAAGGGACATAAGGACCCAAGATGGAATGCAGACGTGAAGCCCTTAGCATTGATGGAGGGGCTCCAAGGATGGACGTGGAAGATGCAAAAGGATAATCAATAAGTTCATCAGCATCTATATAACAACCAAGGACATCAACATCTTTAGAGTGAGCATTATGATTTGCAATAGGATCATGAACATCTTGAATAGGAGCAACTTCTTCGATAGGATTGTTCAAAGCTTGCAAAGACTTAGGAAGAGTTGGAAGCAGAAGTGAACATGGAGTGATAGAACAAGAAGATGGAAGACTTTGATCTTGACAAGGAGCTTTGGATAGCATAAGCGTATCAGCTTTCTTTTGATTTTCAATAGGCTTAACATCGGAAGTAGCAACACTATCATCAATAAGCTTAGCAATGTAAGTAGTAGCTTGATCTTGCTTAGGAGAAGACTTAAGACATGGTGGAATGAATGAAGAAGGGCATAGAGGATCAAAAGAACCATGAAATAGATCAGAGACATCATGAAAATAATTGGATGACATGGAGGGTTTTTGATCTTGATCTTTCTTTATGTTCTTTTCTTTATTTTTAGAGTCCTCTTGACATGGAGCCACTTCTAAGGACAAGGAAGCATGTTGAAATTGCATGGAAGATTTTGGAATAGATGGTGATGGACTAGTTGAAGTAGGCATTATAGCACATAAAGGATTAGGCTCTTTAGGTTTAGCATTATTGAAAGTATTTTCAGCCAAGTGAAGGTTAGCTTGAGCTTCTTTAAGAGGTAGCCCTTGAGGATAACTATAGGGAACTGCATGAAAGGCACTAGGATCTTTGTTGGATGAAGGATTTGTGAAAGAGTTGAAAGACTCGGAAGCTTTAGGAAGTGTGTGGTTATTGGAGGAAGTAGGGGATGGAAGGGGACCACCACAAGACAAAGGTACATCATCAACATGATCTTGCTCGAGAGTGCCATCTTTATTTTTAGCATGAGAGTCCTTAGAGGAAGGATTCTTATAATATTGACATTTCATATCAGCGCGATGCATTTTATAGTCCTCAGTAATGGTAGATGGGTCATAATCAAGGTATTGTTTACAGAACTCATCAAACTCTCTTTCAAAATCTGAATCATATGGATCACCATCATGATCTATCCAATGCAGTGACCCATTTCCAGTAAGCATGAGCCTACGACTAGGAGGACTCTTAGGAATAGAGGTTTCATAGGTATCACAAGGACTACCATATTGCTCATAGTGAGGAGTAAGACTCTTGGGAGAAGTAGAAGAGGAACGAGATTGTGAAGAAGAAGGTGAGGACCTAGTAGAGGAATAAGACTTGGATAATGAAGGATACAAATAATGTCTAGAAGATCTATGGTGAGACTTGGAAGATGAGGAAGGATGAGAATAATTAGAAGATGAAGAATGTTTGGAAGCAGGATGGCGTGCCAGGATCATGCATCAGATTCTAGCAAAGGCGTCTGATTCAATCAAATTTTCTTCTACTTCTGCCATAAGTTTATCATCCATGCAATTTTTGGAGGAATAAAGATACTCTTCGAATTGAGCAATGAGTTCAAGATCATCCATTCTAAAGAGAGGTTCCATAACAAGATAATTGAAGTTCATGGTTCCAAAAGAGGAGGAATCAAGCATGGAAGAAATGAATTGATGAATAGAAGAAGGTAGACTAGATAATAAGAGGAAAAGAATCAATAAGACATGAAGAGTTTAGGAAGAAGAGGAAGAAGCATGAAGGAAGAAGAGATCAGATGAAAATGGGAGACTAGAAGACATGGAAGAAGGAAGACCAAGAGTCATTTTATGCAATTTTGATAGCATTGGAGTTCATTTTGATGTTGAGCAATATGTCATAGCACCTAAGATTAACCAAGGAAGACTGGAAGTGACACAAATCAGCTTCAGATTGTAAGCAACAGTGAGATGGCAAAAGGACTTTGTGCGATAGTTTCCAAGCAAGCAGTGCGACTCTTGACTAGTGAACGTGAAAAACTCAGTTTGGAAAACAATTTGGTTAATGTTGTAAGTTTGGCAAGTTTGATTTCATAGTCCAGAATACAGTAATAGTAGATAATCGACAAGTTTGCAAATAGTAGGTGATCAAACATGTCATAGAACACTTGCACAAGGGCGAAAGCAACCTTGCCAAGACAATTAATTGTGATATCAAAATTGAAAAATCCTATGAATACTACCATGATGTTTGATGTTTGAGAACATTTACACAGGTAGATCACAACGAGAACACTTCAAGCACCTACTAGCCTAGAAGGACAAAGGCTCAATACTTAGCAACTTGGCCCACACTTGATGTCCCATTGCCTCACACAAAGTGGTTACCCACAATAGATATTGGCTTTTTCGTGAAAGTGCCAATGACACAACCAAAGGAACACAAATGGTGAGTAATCTTGGGGTGATCTGGGTTATTCCACTTGGATCAATCCTTGCACCAAGAAGCTAAGCGACAAAATAGGGTGGCTTCTACCTATGGTTCTTAGTAAGGGCTTCCATTCGTAGCACCCCTCTTGCTCCCCAAAGGGACTCCTTACCTTGTGGCAAGTAACGGACCTCGCGGCCTCAAGAGTACCTTAAGCATTCTTGCTCAATACTTTCCTCATGGTCACAATCCCACAAGTACTCACATCAAGTGAAGACAAGCACTACGTCTACCAAGGTTTTGTGTCCTTGATAGCCTTGAGATTATAGTGGGTTGGAATAGATCAGCAAAAGGCTTATCCCCACTTGGGTCATTCCTCTTGATTTCTCAAGAGCAGGCCCTGAAAAAGATCCTAAGAACTAAACAAAAAGTGGATCAACTCTTGAGGTTCAAGGTTTTTGGCTCACCACAAGGGTGAAGAGCATACTCCCCTATCTCAAAGCTTTCTCCCAAACACACCAAGAAAATGTTCAATTACCCTCTTGCTTTCAAAATCCAAAGATGAGTCAAGATTTTTTGGTTCACTACAAGGGTGAAGAGCATACTTCTCCTACCACCCAAGAATCCCTACAACAAGATATTATGTTCCTATGAAATGAAACAACTAGTATATGCCGCACTCAATAAAAAAATTAATTAAACAAGAACTTGATTTGGTTTTTATGCTTTGGGCAGCCCTACAAAAACTTTTAGTAGCCCTTGTGCATTTGAAGCTTTGACGTGCGTTCTTTAGGCAAAATATTTCAAGCAATGAGAGCACCTACAAGCACAACTTGTTAGCCCCACAATGGTTAGCACATCAAAAATTAGATAATCTGCAAGTAAAATAGCTAATCAAATGGTAAAATCTGAGAATGAAACTAGCATGGTTGGATTAGGCTTGGAAAGACCTTTCCAACGATATATCACAATTAAAATTTTGATACCATTTGTGAAAATTTCAAAAAAATAGGTGCCCATTTTCCAGACTAGCACATATTCTAAAAATGTCAGGTACAGGTGATAGTACAGTAACCAAAAATGTCATGTGACACTTTTCTATATACGGATGCGACACTTTATCTTTGTGCAACACTTCTTTGTACCTGTAGGTGATAGAATACATAAAATAGTGAGACACTATCTGCCAAACAGTGCGACACTTTTAATTAGTAAAGTGTCACGCTGCTATACAAGAAACTGTCGCGCTGCTATACAAGAAATTGTCACGCGACGCTGGTAAAATGTTGCATGACACTCTGAGATAGAAAAACCAGAGACTTAAATTAAGCTAAAAAATGATGAAAAATTTGATAGAAATGCAGAAAATAAAAGACGAAATGCTAATGTTCTGCCCCACGGTGGGTGCCAAAAATGTGTACTCTAAATAGTGCACTTCTATGAATCATTACAATCAAGAACACTCAAGCATGAAGTCTCAAAAATCGATCCATATCTCCCTAGGCATGGAGTGCAAGGGTGTTTAAGAATGCTCTCAACTAGAGCTATTAAGCCAATAACCTTGCTAGTAAACCATGCAATGGGAGATTCAAATGAAGACAAGGGCAAGAATGCCAATATCCTCAAGAATCAAGTGAAATGCAATGCAAGCTAGATTAAGATGAATATGCAAGCTAAACTATGGAAATGAAAGAACAAGTATTACAAAGCCTCCTAATTAAGCTAGATGAAGTAATCTAAAGCATAAAGGAAACTAACCTAAATATGAAGCTATGAATGCCATGATAATGCAAGAAATGAAACTATGATAACATGTAGATGCAAAAGCCAAGAATGCTCCAAATCTTCAAAAAGCTCCAAAGTGACCTAGAAAACCTGTAGCATAACATTAGGATAAAAAGATTGATCTAGAATGAAGAAGAGAGCTCTCCTTTTATAAGAAATGAGAAGGAATGGACCATGGAGATTAAGAGGAAAAAGATTTAATCAATGGTGGAGCATCAAAGAGGAGCAATACATGTGCACAAGTATCCTCCAATGAGAAAATAAGAGTTGACTTTTGTGTCCATATGAGACAAAAAGTTCTTTTTCCCTTTTTATAAAATAAGAATAATGCTTTATTTGTGCAACTTAGGATAAGAGGAAAAGTGGGGGGCTTTTTATTTAATTAAAAGATGAGGAAATTCCTTTTAATTAAATAAAGACTTAGGATAAAATGGTTAACCGATAGAAAATAATCGAATAAATGATAGAACTAGGATTTGATCAAGAATAAGCAATTGATGATTTTAGCAAAAATGCTAGCAAAGGGGCTAATAGTCTAGTTGACCATTTTTAGGTGTATACAGGTGACACTCTTGAATTAGATTGCCAAAATAGTTGAATTTGATCCTTCACAACATCGGTAAGCTTCTTATCACAACGTGAAAGTCTCCCACCATAAGCCCATGTATCATTTTAAAAAGGATCATCAAGCCTTTCTCTTCTTGCAAGTGCTCTATCCAAAGTTTTATGATTTAGATTCAAGTCAACACAAGTTTGTCTCATCAAACGAGCCTTTCTCAAATGATGACTTACTAAGGAGGTTGTAATAACCCTCCTAGTGGCTCTCTTATATTTTTCCTTGGTAGTCTTCCCAGTGGAATTGAGAGTACTAAAAATATTTCTCACAATAATAGCATTCCTCTTCTTTTTTGTGTTCACACTAATCTTCAATTTGATTAGTATACGTCTCATCTTCTACATCTTTAACAATTGCACAAACATTTGACACTGCTCAACCAATGTCTTATGGATACAAAATTGATCAAAATGTTTTGAAACCCACAACCAAATGATTCTTTCTGATCTCTTGCCATCAAAATTGCTCATTATGTTCTCATCAATTTCAAGTAACCATTTAGTTGTTCTTGAAGGTCTCAATTTTGAAGTTTGTCTTTCTTCCTTTGAAGGGACTTCATTTCTCATATAATTTGGAGATGTGTTATGTTGATTTGGTTCTTGTGTACCATTATTATTGTCAATTCCTTCATATTCAATCGGTGGATTGTCATTGACAATGTCCACATATACATGCTCATTTTCAAAACCTACATTTTCATCTTCAATCCCTACATTCTCATTTTCAATATTATTGTCATAAACCATTTCAAATTCATGTTCTTCACTTGAAACCACATTCAAAGGTGGGTCTATGCTGACATCTTCATTCATATTTAACATACCTTGTCTCTTTTTCCGATGGGAAACCCTATCCATTTCTCTATACACTTCAATATCTTCATTTGTGAGTCTCCTCTTCCGTTTATGCTTTCGACGACTACTACTCCCCATAGTTAGACCAAAAAGGTGATGCAAAAACCTTTGGTAATAGAGAAAATCCAACCAAAAAGTGCAAAAAGTAGATTTTTGTCTTCTCTAGAGACAAAACCTGATTACTGCAACTCGACTCCCGTGATTCTACAAAAAAATGTGCCTCTTTGGAGGGACCCAGAGAATATTGTTTTTACTTTTCACCAGTAAATAGAATCAGATATTCAAAATTATCAGATATCTGAACATATCGAATATCCAAAATTTCCTCTTCATTTTGCCAAAATCTCTCTCTCTCTCTCTCTCTCTCCACTTTTTAATGTATATTTAACGGTTTCATATACCTTTTTGTGGACAATTTACCTAAAATGTTCTTTCATCAATTTTTATGCCATTGTCAGTTTCTAGGACAGATGATGAGTGTACGATGGTTCTACATCTATGTGAAATTTTTTTCCAGAGTTAAAAAATCAATTGATTGTATTCAATATTTAATAAGTTAATATTATACTATTATACAATACATAAATAATAATAATAATATAATATATACTAATATAAAAATTTATATTATAATATTTTTTTTTTGTATCAAGGTGGTATTACCACTTAATATATTATATAATTTTTATCATTTTTACATAAACCTGGTTCTAAAATAAGGGGCTCCCGAAGAAAAGAACCAGGGGATAAAAAACTCCATTCAAGATCCCATCACGAAAAGAAAACCAAAATTGATGGATCACTGTGGGCTGAAACTTCTCAATAGTGATACCATCTTACATCATTGTATATCCATAGAGAGTTGGATTTATCTAGTACATATATTTACACCTCGTATTGATTATAGACAGATATTCCAAATGACTCATCCACAATAGGCGATGAGTTTACAAAATGACTCATGCATTCCATGCAATGAGTGAAAATTGAGTTTATCAATAGAAGAACATGAGAGAAAAGGTGATTGTATCAGAGAATTGTATATGAATAATTGTTGCTGAAGTTGATGTTGCATCGACCAAAATCTATTAAAGTACCCAAAAAAGTGTAGGCCAAAATGCCATGGGAAATAAACTACTCAAATATCCATATGGGCCAATGAAGAGTCCCCAGAACCCAGACCAATATTCAAGTCAGGAATAGGACGAGATTGCAGAACCGAAGAAGCCAAATGGGAGGAGTCTACTTCCAGCAAGTCAAGCATAGTGAATACCACTTGGTGAATACTACTAATACATTCTTTGGAAAGAAAACCCCCATATTGCTAGAGCACAATTTTTATGGGGTGGAAAGACTACCATTCCATTTCTCTTTTGATGCTTTCATAAACCATAATAACCGAATGATCTCCTAATAGACCATGATGGTGAAAAAGACCCCCCAATAGAGCGGCACCACCCCACATATCATATTTCTGAAGAGCGGCATGAAGCTTGTGATTCTGCAGGAAGATGGGTTTCACATAGCAACCTGCTATAGTATCTAAATGAGTTGGAGATTGTATAAGATCAACCAAATTAGAGAAGAAAACATAAAGAAGATGAGATGGATAGATAATCCTTCTGCTGGAAGGAGAGAGAATTTCATAACCAATGATTCTCCTAATCCCATGATGAATGTGTGGACATTCTCAATTAAAAACAACAACAAGCATGTCATCCCTAATGGGACCAAGGAAAGGTTTCTTCCCAAGCTTCCACTTCCAACAGCATCCTATAGTTTAGAGGATAATATTCCATGTGCAGAGATGCATATACTGAACAACATTCAACACTCAAACTAGCTCGCACTAGAAAGCTAGGGCATCCTGACATGGTTAAGAAACAGTCAAGAAAAAATAGGGGACCTAAAATAGCAGAGAAAGAACCATAGACTACCCAAAGCCAACAAAGATGCATGCAAAGAAATTGGTGAAGAAGAGATATCTCCTAACCCTATATAAGAACTCTGTAGACATAATTACAGGAGCCACCATCACCAAAAACAATGATATCAACTCACATTAAAGATATAAGATCTAATGAAGATTTCTGAAAAATTAAGGGCACAGGAAATAACTGCCAGCAGCCAAAGCCCACAAATGCTGAAACGTGTGAACATTACCAATAGACAAACTAAAGCCACCGAAAAGAAAATAGAATCATAGCCAGATATCGAGAAATGATAGTGAAGGATGACATTCAACTTTAGAATGTAAGGCAAGTACTATGATATGTGGGCAAAAGAAAAGGAGTAAATAGAAGATGTCACAATTATGAAATCTTCAAGAAATGGCCACAGGTAGAGGTTGATGCAAAGTCCAATGTAGAAGATTGTCATAAATCAACATGAGGGAGGAAAAAGAATAAGTACTCACACAATATTCCGGTGCCAAGTAGGGACACATACATGTGAGGATTAAAATTTGCCATGCCAAATAGTAATTACCAATTTGACATGCCTTTTTTCTGATGGGACATTATCGCAATGCCAAATTGGAAGCAATCATAAATAAAATCACCTGAGAAGAGAAATGACAAGGTGGCATTTGGCATGTCATAACATGATTTGATGCCACTGAGAAATGAAAATGTACTTATGAGATGCTATATACTCTTTTTGCCACCTTGTCACGCCTTTTCCACAATAGGATAGGACTGCTACAGTGTACTATAAGATATGCCCAACAGAAAAGAGAATGGAAAATTGACATTTGGCATGTCATAGCATGAATAACAACTAGCAATGCCCCTGCGACATTGCTTAGATGATACTTTCTCTAATCTAATTAGTTATATTATAATATTAATGCTATGCTATTAATATTTAATATTAATATTAAAAATAATAATTTGTAATATATATTTTAAAATTGAAAAAAAATACTTAACTCAATTAATATTAACATAAAAAAAATATAATTCAATATGAAACTTGAAACTAAGAAAACTAGTGCAATTGAAATTTTGAATTAGGCGGGAAGTTTTGGATATCCAATGTTATCAGATATCTGATTGTATTAGATATATGATTAGGTTTGGTATTTTCTTGGGCAATACCAAATGTGGGTGGTAAACCTTTTAGGCGTGTTTAGGAGATTATTTTTGATATTGAGACTTCAACCATGTAGCCGATGACTATTTTTTCACCCAAAATTGATGAAATGAAAAGGGTTTCTTAAAGACATTATCAGCTTTCCATCAATATAATTGCTGTCAAATTTTGAGTTTAGTAAGTAATTATTACTTATTTTTCAATTGAGTTATCTTTAAAGTCATAATTGACATACTGATTGAAAAACAACTATAACTTTCAAACCGTTTAACCTTTTTGAAATTTGAAACATGCATCACATTCTATGCTTTGGCTACTATAAGAATTTTATTTTTCAATTTTGTAAAGTTTAGAATTAGTTAAGGTGGTCAAACATGAGAGTTTTTTATTCTAAAAAATTTTGTAGAAAATTCATAATTAATTATTTATTTGGCAAAAAATTATTAAAAAAAATGCATCACATCTGAGCATGAGTCTACTACTTATATCTAGAATCTTGGAAAAATATATCATCATTTGATTGTGATTAAGGTGGTTAGACATACACGTACTTTTTATCTTTTCCCTAAAATTTTCGTACTACTGCATTGAAATCTAAAATTTTGAATAAATAGATAAAAAAAAATTTAGACAAGGGCTAATAGTTTAGAAATGACATTCAATTTCCTACAGATTCTATTCTTACAACTTTTTTACATAAGGTTCATAAGATGTTCAAATTTTTACGTCAAGTTGACTAACCCCAATTTTCTAATTTTTCATTGCCACTTAAGGCCACAGTTTGGTATACCATGATCATGCACATACCCTAGAGAGGAAATCATATCTAAAATTAGAGTACAAAAAGTATTGGACATAGGTTATGAGTTCCTTATTCTGAAAAAGTCTAAAATTGGTAGAAGTGAGCTAGAGTGTAACTTGGAAGATTAAAAATATTGTCTCATGTACTTCAACATAGAACAATAGGACAAGGATGTTGAGTGATACAATCTGAATTCCTTCAGTTATTTGTAGTTTATCACAACTTGTAACACTCACATTCCTCTACCACTAACACTTTTAGATCTAAACCTTCACACACAACAAAAATAGAAGAAGGGTTGTATCATATAAGGATTTTCTTAATACAAAACCCATGTTCATGTTCCCACCTCCAAAAGAAATATGATGATTAAATGGAGTGTGTATCCTAGGGAGGATGGAGGTTAAATAGTGACATGGAAATGTTGAATTGACAAATTTAACCTCAAGTAAGAAACCCTTGGAATAAACATAATATGGTTGATTGTGATTAATATTTAACAAAATTATATCATTGAATGTTGTGATCCTTGAATACATATCTTTTAATTGAACTTGCTCAATCGAATGATATGAATGTTGTTTCACTTTTCTATTATTTGAAATAATAGATAGAGTTGTATTTATTGTTGTCCAAACTTCCTTGTGTTGGCATCAATGTCAAACATAAGATGCTACGATGTTTGATTATATCTCTTACTTGTCATATTTGATCACTTTGAAGATATACTCAGCTTACCATAGTGATGAATTTCATTGATAGTCACTTGTGACTTGACTTGGATTATACTTTGGTTAGATCTTTCTTGGAAATTGAAAACAAGGACTAGGTTTTCTCAACTTGTTGGCATTGAGAACACGAGCATCCATAATTAAATATGTTATAGTTTCTTTCATTTTGAAGCTAAAGTTTATATTTTGTTTTAATATTCTTACTTATAAGACTTCATATTTATATGTGCATAATGAATATTTGATTACAAGTCATTACACTTACAAAATATATATTTGTGAAAGTTGAATACAATCTTAAGAGCCTAATTGATAGGCATATTCTTCATATATGAGCACTAGTAAAAGTTTAAAGCTCACTACATTTAATTGAGAAGGTTTATTACAAACCCAAGGACATAGACATATTAAAAACCTAGCATTTGTGTGATTAAAAAGAGAGGGATAAAATCCCACCTCAATGACATGAAGGGTTTGATATTATTTATGAAGTAAGTCATTTCGATAAGAAAATGTGAAGTCTATTTTGAAGCACATTTTTATTTTTTCATTTCAATGACTCAAAATTGGAAGCCCTTGAACTTAGGCTAGGGCACATTTGAGACATTTGGGGTTTAGATCACCCGTGGAAAAGAAAATGATAGTCAATTTGAGTTTAGTTGGTCATTGTTTTGGTATGCATAGGGTATGAGTAGGTAGTTGGAATCTGATTCTCCATCAGTGTGAGATATGATAAGAGATCTTTATAATCTTAGACAATATTGACAAGTGGTTTCTTTTCATTATTTTCTATTGGTATTTAAAAAGAAATAGTAAATATTTTTATTTACTTCTTAATTTATTTTTTGAAAATGAGGTCTCATAAATCCAAACACAAGTCCTTTATTTGAATTTTTTTTTAATGTTAGCATTTAGGACTTGATACTTGTAAATTGTGACATCTTTGTTAAGGGCATCATATCTAGTTTTTGTGACAATCTCATTTGAGTTATGTCTGGTAAAGATGTGTTAAGTTTTTTTTAATAACCCTAGTACAAGTTTCTTCCAAATCATATCACTTTTATGTTTATTAAGGGATAGTTATTTTGTTAAAATACTTTGTAAAAGTTTAGTAAATGTAAACCCTAGTTATGGTTTTGGGTTTCTATAATGTCTTTGTTTTATGTGTGCATTTTGGAGGAAGTAATTCATGATTTGATTAGTTTTGTGTACTCTTTTAAAAATTCTTATCATGCATTATGTAAATTAAACCTAAACCCTCTAATTCATAGTCTTGTATCTTTTGAGTTTTGTACTTTTGATCAGAAGATTATGTGTGTTAATAATGTTATCGCTCTTTTGTTAGAGAAATAGAATATCCATGATGCATTATTCAATTTGATTCAAGGAACACATTGTTAACATATTATTCGCTAAAGGACAATTATAAATTTGATAATCAGTTTCTGTGGATTATTTTGTGAAACAAGAAGTTGTATATTGTATTTGGAATAGTTAAAATGAATGGCATAACATTGATTTTCACGCTACCTTTTAACTTCCAATGAGTAGAAACCCATTTCCTTAGTTGGTCAATAGAAGGTCTAAAGTATAGGAACTTATCCACCAAGGAAAGGCCCAACTCAACTATAGTTTCTTTCACTATCTCATCAAAGACATGCACTGTAGTACCAATGATTTTGCAAGAAACAACATGCACCTTCTTAGGTTTAGGATGCATTGTCTTTGTAAGACTGCCACCCAATAGTTTGTCCATGAAGGAAGAAGGATTCTCATGCTACATGAAGGAATCAATCAAAGTAGCACATTTGTCAAGACCGTCTGACAAATTTGGAGCAAGAATCTTAGGGACAACACCCGTGGACCTTGAGAGCAAGGTAGAAAGGCCTAGATCTGTCGAAATCATAGAAGAATATAGGGAGACCCATGTTGAGACCCCCTTCTTCGATCCTATTTAAAAAGATTTAATTTCATTTATATAATGATCATTATAGTATATAATAATTTAATATCAATAATCAAATATTCAATTGATAGACATGCTCTTTTAAAATTTCAAGTTTCACTAAAAGTAAATCTAAGGTTAGTTGTCACTTCTTGGCCTTAGTTTTAATAAAGGCTACATAGTGAAATCCATAAATCTATACACATTGTTAAAAAAAATCACTTTTCATTTATATAATGACAAAGGCGAAAACTAAGAATTTACAACCAATAATCAAATTTTTAGTTGATAGACACACTTTATTGAAATTCCAATTTTTTAAAGTTTAGTTGTCACTTCTTGACCTTTGTGTTAAAAAATGTTGCAGAGTCAAATAATCAACAAGAATATGCAACCAACAATCAAAATTTCTATTGATAGACATGGATTCTTGTAATTTTAAGTTTCACTAAAAATATCTATGATAAGTTATGATTTATTGAACTTACTATTAAAAAAAAGGGCTATAAAAGGCTACACCCTCAATCCAAAAATCTATGCAAATTGTTAAAAAAGTCTACTTCCATTATATAATGAGAATGATAGTCGATAAGAATTTACAACCAACAATCAATGTGCATCAATTTTTGGATTTGAATGTATAAGTCCTTTAACCATCATTTATCTTTTATGTTAAAAAAAAAAATCACTGAAAATGAATAGATCTGCTAAAAAAGGTTACACAATCAAATTGAGAAATTTATATGCATTCTTAAATAAGCTCATTACCATCTATCTAATGATAGTGACAGTCCATAAGAATTTACAATCAATTTTTTATTGATAGACATACTTATCTGAAAAGAAAAGAAATATTGTTGTAAGCAAAGTCCGTGTTATAAACAACACTATTGAGTTCAAATCTTCTATAATAAACAAAAGTATTGTTGTATTATTTCTTGACTTTAGTGCATCATTTTAATAATGTAATAATGATTACTCTTTGAATGATGCCAAAAATAATATGATTGAAAAGTAAAGAAATATTGTTGTAGACAGTCCATGTTGGAGACAACATGCTGATTTGAGATCTTCTAAAATTGGAAAAAAATATTATTATATTATTTATTAACCTTACTGTTATATCATTTTAATAATACAAAGTCCATATGACAAACACCATGCTGATTTAAGATCTTTTGAAATTGAAAAAAATATTATTATATTATTTATTGACCTTATTAATACAATAAAAGATGATATGATCTTAATTAAATGATTCCTTGGCCTTGGTGCTAGATCAAATCTTAATTACATTATTCCTTGGCCTTGGTGCTATATCATTAGAATAATGTGAAGATGGTCTGAAAACAAAAAAATCCATGTGCCTAGTACTGAGAAAGATATGCAAATGAATCTCCTTGCAATATCAGCTTATAAATTATAGTCTAAGTCAATGTGAGATTCCAATTATTTTCGCAATCTACAAGCCCATCTTTATTCCAAGCTTTCAAGAATAAAATCTTCATGTGACAATGACCAATTATTTGAGCCTACATCTATTCACTAGCAGTCACATGCTTTTGTGCATGCAACAAGAGTCGATAGGAGTTTGAACACAAATTGATGATAAATTTTTTTTATTTAAATTAAATATATAATAATTATAAAGATGTTTATTATTATATTAAAATAATTAATTAGACAGAAAAATATTATTTTCAAATAGTTTTTATAAATACAAGTAATTAAATATTTCATAAATTATATTAATATTAAAAATATATATATCTAAAAGATATGTTTTTAATGAAGAGGAGAGTTATTAATAAAACAAATAAACTATTAAGGAATCTTATCATCCAAGTTTTATATTTAGAACTATTCTATTAATTTCCATAGAAATTAGAAACAATATTTAGGACAATGAATTATAGAAATTATTAAGGAATCTTATCATCCAAGTTTTATATTTAGAATTATTTTATTAATTTCCATAGAAATTAGAAATAATATTTAGGACAATTAATTATAGAAATAAATATAAGGACAAAAAAATACCAATCATAATGGAAATAAAAATTAAAATATTTTCCATAACCGGAAAAGAAACTATCTGGGAAGAGGGCTGACAACTATCTGATAGGAAAAATGCATTTCCAGGAGCAAAGCTCCCACATAAAGCCTATCGACTTAATAAATTGGTTTGTGCGTTTCCATTTATTACAAGATTCCACTACTTGTCCGCCCTTCAAGGAGGCTCACAACTGAATGTCCCATTTAAGAGAGTGTTCTGTGATTGGTGCCTTTCCATAGCTATGGCATATATAGTATTATTATCAGAGTTATTCCCCCCGTGCATTACCTAGTTGACAGCTCCTCAATCTCCTAATTCATTTCATAAAACCCACTAAAACTTGTGTGGAATAGTTTACGCAACAACTTCCTTAATTATATTATATACCCAGTAACAATGTTTGTCAAGCGAAAAGTGCGTGGTAGAACAAAATTGGTTACGCATAAATAAAATTGTTATGAGAGTTTGGATTCTTAATATTACATCTTATTTGGATTCTTAACTATTTAATATTTCATTTATTTGGATTCTTAAAATATTACATCTTCATAGTTAGTCATTTATACAATAATTATAGAAAAATTTATATAAGATATTGGAGTTTCTAATCTGCATGAAAATTGGAGGGCTACAATGACTAGTATTTCTTGTGGAACCTTGAAACTTTTGAGACTATATATTTCTCATAGTTAGCTTGGTGTCTATTTATAAGAATGAACGTTAACAAAACTATATATAAGATCTTACAATTATTATTTGAATAATGACCCTAGTTAAAGAATCTATACATAATTTATAAAAATGAGATCATAAAGTGATTTGGAGATCAATTTAAGTAAATTATTTTGTTGAATAATGCATTATTAGAACAAAAAAAGTTCTACGAAACAAATGATAAAAAAAATTAATCATTTCTTACCACTTAGGGAGAATGGAGGCTAAATAGTGACATGAAAAGGTTGAATTGACATATTTTAGCTAAAGTATGAAAACCTTGGCATGGAATCTTGCAACATGTTAATGCATTTTTTTAATCACGGATAAACATAATATAGTTGATCTTGATTACTATTTAACCAAATTGTTGTTAGAAATTAGATGTAGAAAATATAAATTAAATGCAAATGAAGATTAAACAAAGGAATAAAAAAACATAAATAATAACAAGGAAGACACAATTTTAATGTGGTTCACCGAAACTTGGGATACATCCAACAAATAGAGAGTCCAATATTATTGTCCACCAAGCCATGAAAAGGGTCTTGAATATACATATATTGCTTGTAGATAGAAAATGATATATATCCACATAATTTGGTACATGTCCACTCTAGTCGGATAGACTCCCACCCTATCAATGAGCTAGTGATGCAATGTGTTGGCATTTGGGTGGCTATGATGGTATTTCCTATGCTTGTGGTGAACCTAATAATGAGTTTCCTTATAGATTTTTTTCATATTTTGATAATGAATTACCTCCTAATGAGCTAGTTAAGGTTGAAGAGTAGTAACTAGTCTTCCCTCTAGATGGTTGTTCCTTGTGACTTTTGACAAACTTGGCTTTCTCGGTAGGCATGACTTTGAAATCAAGCATAATTGTTGTTCTTTTAGCATCCCACCTTCTTGGTAGTTTTCATATTTTATTTCATAGATATGATTGGTCAATGAAACAAATTTCACACAATGGGAAAAGTGAGTCTTAACCCAAACAATTTAATAATTGGATAGCATGTTGCATTTGATGTTATTCTTGTTAGAATGAGCCAAAATTTATGATTGAATGCGAGTATTGAATAGTAAGAAATAATTATTTAGAGTAGATGCTTATAATGCAATAATAAGAATCCAATTATTTAGCTTCAGACAACTAAACATATATAATACATTATAAGGGAGACATTTATTGCATAGGAAAGTGCCATGCATCTCCATGCAAACATTATGACAACTAAGAAACCTTATCCCTATTAGATAAAATCTACACAATAAAGTTCATCTAGGAGAATATCTAACAATAGAATATTCTACACTAACACCTACCCTTAGGCATAACTAGGCCGATAGAAGGATATTTGGGTCCTGACAATAAGGCTTGATTATGTGCCTGATTACAAATAAAACTATTATGCAAGGTGGACAAATGGAGAAAATAAAGTGCGAAAAATCTCCCCAAAAGAGAGAAATAAATGAGAAGAATTTTACAAGACAGTGAAGGAACTTGAAAGTTGCATGTATCTCGTTGTCGATGTCGATGCAAAACTATGACTAAAATTGTTAGTAGGAATCAATACCTTAAATATTGAAGAATATGGGTATAATGGATGACCCTTAGATTGTGATGTAACCCAGTATTCGATCATTGAACATAGGCTCTCATCTAAAATTGAACCAATGTTGAATTAGATGTGTCAAGTTAACTAGCATTATCAAGTGAAGAGAAATTGGAAAATATAAATATAAATCATGCATTATCAAGATGAAGATTGGATCACAATGCATATCATTTTACTACACTCTCATCCAACTTATTATTATGTTTTTAGTAAAATCAATTATTCTGCTTCTTAGTGAAATCAACCCAGATGAATTGGGATGAAACCCCTAATAGAACTTTATTGAAGTTCATGTATTACAATGTCCTTAATCCCCTGATTTTGGAGCTTTATCATGTAGTATTTTTTATGGGCACAAAGAAAACATAATGTACCACTAAAATAAGTAAAGAGAGAGATAGAATGCAATATATGAGGTAAAAAGTAGCATGTCGCCTAAAAAAGATTATTTTAGGTTTTCCTTCATTTGACAAATATGACATATGGACGAGACATCTTCAAAAACCACTACGCAAGGAGAAAATGACAAACAAGAGTATATACTCTAGGATAAATGCTCCTCACATAGAGCCCACAAAGGTAGCTCCTGGACTAAAATAGGTAAATTGCATCCTGCAAAAGAAAGATAATTTGCACCTTCCTAACAAGTGTTGCCTTTCGCTAAAACACGTAGCAGAAAGCTTAAATGTAGTCTAAGAAAGGAAAAATCCAGTCAAAAGTTGCGGCCAAAAGGGTGAAAAGGGGATGCCGAGTTTATTTTTGAAGACTTTAGGAAAATCACGTGTTGTTGAATTGGCCTTTTTTTAAATAGGAAACATCGCGAGATGCCCAAGATGTTATGAGAATTTGGATTCTTAATATTACATCTTACTTGGATTCTTAACTATTTAATGTTCTATTTATTGGATTCTTAAAATATTACATCTTCACAGTCATTTATACAACAATTATAGAAGAATTTATATAAGATACTAGAGTTTCTTATCTTTATGAAAATTGGAAACTTATAATAACCAGTATTTCTTATAGAACCTTGATACTTTTGAGACTTATTTCTTAGAGTTAGCTTGGTGATTATTTATAAGAATGAACGTTAAAAATTAGAAATCCATTGCTTATGAATGAGGCATGCTTATCACAAGAGCCTCCAGAGATACATAAGAGTTGCATATTAAGTGCCAATATTTAAAGAACTCCCTACTTGACAATGTATTATTATGTAATTTTTTCATTCAATTTGTTTAAAATATAACTTGAATGATCATTTAAGAACATAAAAGATCATAAATGAGAAGCACTCTATAATATCCATTCAAAGAATTAATGAATGTAGTGCACTTGCAGCCCAATAAAAGATAAATGAGAGAATAAGATAGTATAGAGTACATGTAATTATGTTTGAAAAGCCATAATTTAATAGTTTATATTCCTATAGACTAAATTTGGACACATGTTCAAATATATTAAAAACTTGCTCTATAATGATTGTTGGACTTTGAAGGAAAAATTGGAATAGATCTATCAAAGACAAAGGTAATCTAAATGTAAAAATTTATTGGTCTACACATTTTTTCAATAAATTAAGTTTGTATAAAAAATAATTTTTGAATTAGCAATGATCTTTTTAATCTAAAAGGTTAAACATAATTGTTGGATTACTTCCAAATCATTTATTTATATAAAAAAAATTGTATAAGATCTTAAAATTATTATTTCAATAATGACCTTTGTTAAAGAATCTATACCTAATTTTAAAAAATGAGATCTTAAAGTGATTCGGTGATTACTTTAGGTAAATTATTTAGTTGAATAATGGACTATTAGAACAAAAAAATACTACAAAATATATGATAGAAAAAATTAATCATTTCTTACCACATAGCAAAAATATACCACTTTAGTAGAGTTATCGTGTTGAGGCTATCATGTAATATGTTCTTAAAATGCTAAGTATTGTGGATTATACTTACATTTATTGTAATCTATAAATGGATGCAAGTGAATGTTTCATGATCTTTTTCATATTTTGATATATGTATTGTAACAAAAACGTATATTATTCATTTAATTTAAGTAACAATTTGAAGCATGTAACAATGAATCGACCTTTTGATCTATGAGGAGCGGGATGCGTGGGAGCGGCTCTGGTTTGAAATCTAAGGTTTCAGGTGTGAGACAGAAGGTGTCTATAACTGATGGAGATGGGGATGACTCAGCCGAAGATGTTGATGATGGTGACAGGTGTTTGGGGGACAAAGCTCCCTACGTTCCTGATGTGTGTGGCTCAATGGCCCTGTTCCTACTTTTCCAGAGCCAGAGCTTCTCTCTCAGTGGGTGCCCATGGGTTTGGATCTCTTCTAGTATTGAGAAAACTTTCATTTTCACTGTGCTTTGTGGGAGGGTCATTTTTTTGGTATGCTCTGAGCGTTTGTTGGGGGTTTTCTTGCGTCGGCTTCAATGTTCCCCTTCTCTTCCATGGCGTTGGGATTTTGTGAGATGGTCTCTGCCTTGGTGGCTCTCGTTCCTTCGTGATGGATTTCAGTAGGGGTGTTATCTACGGCTCTTGGTCCTCCCGCGTGTGGTTTCTTTGGGGCCAGGCTTGTCTGACTTCTCTTCCTCACCTTCCTATCCATTGAGGGAGGCCGGTCTGTGGAGCAGAGACGTTTCCCCTCTTGGCCGAGCTTTGCCTTTTGGTTCGTGATGCTTATCTATCTTGGGTGGTATGCTGGCTTGTGCCTTGGTGATCTGGGTCTTGCGTTTGGCCCTCATCATGTTATCTCTTATTTTGGGGTTCATTTTGGTAGGCTCTCTTTGTGCCTCCCTCCCATGTTTGTGAGGGTTGATATCATCTTTTTTATCTAGGCTTCTCCTTGGATTAGTAGGGGTTTTTGCCTCCAGTATGGAGGGTCTTGGTTTTTTTTTTTTTGTCACTTCTCTAGTAGTTGTTGAAGTTAAGAAGACCCTTGTTTGTTTGATTGGATGTTGTGGTTGGAAGCTCCATGTTGAGGTGCAGATCCTTATTGAGGTGGGGTTTCATTTTATGGATCAGTGGTAGTTGAAGGTTACTCTGCTTCTTCTTTCTTCTTTCTTCTTTCTCGTTTCTTATTGAGGTGGAAGTTCCTATTGAGATGGAGGCTCAGCCTATTGTGGTGGTTCGTTGTTGGATGAAAGTGGAGTGCAGTGGCAGTTGGTGGTCTTCTCTACACTTGATTGTAAGCAGGCAAGCTGGATTTTTCTTGGGTTTCTTCTTCCAACTATCCTTGTCTCAACATTCCTTATTGAGGTGGGTTTCTCACCTATGTAGGTGGGGAGGAGTGTTGTTTCTCGACTGGTTCATTTTTGGTGGTTATTGTTGGCTCGAGCCATGGGTTACTAGTCTAAACCTAGTGTTCATCTTTGGGCCAGCATACATGAAAAGTATTTTCTTGTGGCTAGGTTTTACGAAGGTCTTGAGTGTCTTGTCAATACTCACTATGTTTTTCTTAAGGTTAAGGACACCTTGGAAAACCTATGTAATGTTTTGCAAGGACTTTGTATTTATTCCTGGCAACTGGTGCTTCAGTTGAATACTTCATTGCAGGTTGTTGATGTCAATCTTCTAGATTGGTTGGTTTGGGGTTGTAGGTTAAAACCCTTTCTGCTGGTTTTGGGAATGGGGTCAACACCCAAGTCTTATATTTTTGTTGGCCTCAAGAAGTTCACTTTTATGATGCAGATGGTTGATGGATCCCTCAATGACCCCTAGTTGGTACATTATTCTCATCATCCTAATTGAGATTTTTGTGCTTTCTATCTAGTGGATGCTGACAATTTTCTAGGGCCCATCCTGGTGGTTAGTTGTTTCTGGTTAAGGTTGCTGATAGGTTTTGGGACCTTCCTATCTCTTGGTGGAGTTGAGGTCTTTTGTTTCCAAATTTTATGGAGGACTCTCATGGTCTATTCTATTGGTTCTGGGATCCAGGTCAAAACCTTATGTAATGCTTTGGGGAGCCTTAAAACCCCTTGGATCTCAATTTGTAGTGATTGATTGAGTGATGTAATGCTTTGACCTTAGGTGTTGATTTTTTTGGAGTAGTAGGCACTTAATTTGTCTTATTTCTCTAGGCTAGAGTGTGTTTGTTAGTTTTAGGCTTCTAGACCATAGTTGTTATATCTATGGCAACATTTTGTCTCTGGATGGGTTCTAGATCCCTCTCAAAATCTACTTGTAAGGGGTTTCGGGTCCCCTTCAAAACCTATTTTTACATTAATAAAAAATAATTTGAAGCATATTTCTAAAAACCCACCCTTAGGCATAACTAGGTCGATAGAAAGAAATTTGAGTCATGAAAATGGGCTTGATTATGTACCAAATTACAAATAAAATTCTCATTTATGGGGGAAAATTTGAGAAAATAAAGTGGGAAAAAATCTCCCCAAAAGAGAGAAAAGAAGGAGAGAAGAAGTTCACAAGATGGTGAAGGAACCTGAAAGTTGCATGTATCTCACCATCAATGCCAATATTAAACTATGACTAAAATTATTAGCTGGAATCAATACCATAAATATTGAAGAACATGGCTATAATGGATGACCCTTAGATTATTATGTAACCCAATATTAGATCATTGAATATAGGTTCTCATCTAAAAGTTGAACCAATGTTGAATCAGATGTGTCAAGTTCAATAGCATTATTAGGTGAAGAGAAATTGGGAATCCTAGATATAAATCATGCACTATCAAGATGGAGACTATATTACAATGCATATCATTTTACTACACTCTCATCCAAGTTATTATGCTTCTTTTAGTAAAATCAATTATTATGTTTCATAGTGAAATCAACCTAGATGCATTGGGATGAAACCCCCTAATAGAACTTTATTAAAGTTCATGTATTACGATGCCCTTAATCTCCCTGATTTGGGAGCTTTATCATGTAGTGTTTTTTATGGGCACAAAGAGAACAAAGTACCACTAAAATAAGCAAAAAAAAGAGAGCATGCAAAAAATGAGGTAAAAAGTGGCACATCACCTCAAAAAGATCATTTTAACTATTCCTCAATTTAACAAATATGACATGGAAGAGACATCTTCAAATACCACTACGTAAGAGGAAAATGACAAACAAGACTATATGCCATTCAGGTGATAAATAGCCACATAAAAGATAAAGAACAAATCTTAATCAATGAGTTTTAATAAAAAAGTACACAGGTGAATCTTGATAGAATATCACAATTTGACTTGTAGAAAATATCTCCTACTTATCAACTGATGAGCTAAAGAAGCTCTAGAATGAATGGTTCATACTTGGTGCGACACTTTCTGAAGGTTTTGCACAAATGGTGTTATAGGCTAAGTGGGTTTAACCTTGGAAGAAACTCCATAGGTAGACGAGCTTGAGTTGGAGTCCTACTGGGATGGGTGACCTCTTGAGAAGGCCTAATGCTTCACCTCTATGAGCATCATCTAAATGTAATGAGAGCTAAGTTTTCCATTCACTCCTATGAGAGATTGGTTCTTGTGAACCACTACTGATGAAACATGGATCAATGAATTTGACTCAAAAACTACATAGTTGAATAATAATAGCAATATTACAATTTAACTTACTGTAAAAAAAAATATCTCCTACTTATCAATGTTATTGCTATTATCCTTAAATCACTATGCCAATCTATCAACTTGATGTCTTTGTTGATCTTCTCACAGATAAATAGTGAGAAAGGACAAAATGTTCCCTTCCCTACCCTGGTCGAAGTCCTCTTTCGAAGACTCTGTTATAAATGCTCCTCACATAGAGCCCACAAAGGTAGCTCCTGGACTAAAATAGGTAAAATGCGGCCTACAAAAGCAAGATAATTTGCGCCTTCGCAACAAGTGTCGCCTTTCACTAAGAAACGTAGTAGAAATCTTAAATGTGGACCGAGAAAGGAAAAATCCACTCAAAAGTTGCGGCCAAAAGGGCGAAAAAAGGATGCCAAGTCTATTTTTCAAGACTTCAGAAAAATCGTGCATTATTGAATTGGCCTTTTTTTAAGGGAAAGATCATGAGATGCCTAAGATGTGGATCAATACGTTGTCCCAGCAGAAAGTAGAAATTTCTAATGCAAATGTGGAGAAAGATGCACCAAAAAGCAGACCAACCCTTCCAAATCGCCTCCTTTAGCACCATGAAGCACTGAGAAACAAGTTGAAAAAAATATGTATTTGAAATAGGCACTAAAGATGCAAATAGTGAGAGTCACGTTAATTAGCTTGGAACAATTACAAATATGTATTACATAAGAGAGCTATTTGTCATACAGGAAAGCAACATGTAACTCTATGCAAACAATATCACACCTAAGGAACCTTATCTATAACACATCCACTCAAGAAATCTTATCTAAGACAATATTCCCAGAACTAACAATTCTATCGTATTTTGCAAGAGTAAAATGAAAACTCTACCTCATATGATCATACAAGGCATTAAAAAGTCATACTTCAAATATACCTTTGTAGATAATGTCTGTACGATCACATACCTTAATTCAATCTCTAACTTTAGATTTGAACGTCTGAATCCTGCATACTGTTTTCTTACCGACTGATTGAACATTTATTTGCTTTTCCATTTGATCTTTCAATACCATCGATAAATCTGATCTCTTGACATCAACAAAACATGTTGTCATCGATGACACCACCGCAATACTCATTTGATCAAAATACATACTACCTTCATCAAAATGCCAACAATTACAGATGCACAAGAAAGAGGGAGCGTTATAAGGAGTTCAAGAAGTCCATTACTAAGTTGAGATCTAAATTGCAAACAAAGAAAAGTTAGAGTGAAATATAGGAAAAGATTAATGAGAGTTAAATGACAACTTGTAATTTGATGCTTGGCTATTTTATTTCTTAAAAAAATGTTTAAGATGTTATGAGTTAATGTTTTGATTTGAAAATAAATGTGAATTCAAAGATGTGGGATTGGGTAGTCTAATAAGGCTCCTTAATCCTGTCTGCGTCACCAACATAGAGAGTAATTTTTCTTAACTTTTGGCAATCAATATAACAAATGAATCAAAGAATAAGAATGAAATGAAAAAAATATGAATAATCTAGTTGAATTTCTAAACGCCAAAATCAAAGATTTCAAAGGGACATGATTTCATTCAGGGAATTTTCCACAAAACACTGCAACAAATTTGGACTAGATTCAACACAAAAAATATTAAAAAATGGATATAAAAAAATGAATTGTTATACGCTGGAAGACACCAATTAAGGCATGGGTATGGTAAAAAGGAAAACCAGAGAACATGTACACATAAATTTGGCGACAGTACTGTAAAAGAGACCCCAAAAGATAGGAATTAATTAAAACATGTAATATAAGAAATGCTCAAATGGATTTCTAGAAACAGAAATATAACTAATAAAATGATTTTCGATAAAATACAATTTGAACAAAATCTAGATGGATTTATTTATTGGAGAAGGTGTCCACCAAAACAAGGGTTAATAAGAACTAAATCTAAGAAAGACTCTAGTTGAATTTATATAAACTGAAAGGGTTCGAATAACTCTAAAGAAACAAAAGGATCATTATTTATAGGATCATTTTGCACCTGTTTAGTAGCAGAAGAAACAATTTTTCCGTTCTCCTTATCTTTTTTTATAGGCTCTTTAGGATTTGATAGGAAAGGATTATTATTTTCTTTTCTAGACAAATGAGGAATCCCTAAACCAGAATCGATCCTAGGCACCAAGGATTGAGACTGAGATGTCATTATCAGTGCATTGTAATTCCCAATCTTGCCTAAATGTGAACCTCTTTTTGTAGGTAATTTCAAACCAAATGGAATTTCTCCAATAGGGTAAGGGGCCTGTTGTGACCTTCACAACACCGCCCATCAGATGGGATCCCCCTTCTCTCTCCCTGCTGGCTTGGCCCTTTTTTTGGGTTTCAGATGCTCTGTTAGCAACAGTCTCGAATAAAGCTCCGCCTCCCGATTATCATGGAGTAGCAGAATAATGAGGAACGAAGGAGTCTGTAAAAAGCACAATCCGCGACCACCTCTAAATCCTGATTTTTTCCTTTCCTCAAGCGCGTTTTCAAGAACGTCACTGATTTGTGTGTTGAGGACCAAGTCCGTAACATACCCAAAATCCCGCTCCAAGGATGGTGGAAGCGCAGGTCAATGAGGTCAACAGACTGCAGAATGGAAAAATCTGTCGCAAGAAGAAGAATCCCGCTCCCGCAGCGCAAGTCTCATGCAGTCATGGATTTGTGTGTTGAGAATAAAATCTACCATCTCACTAGAATCCCGAGTACAAGTTTGCCTTGGTCACAGAATCCATGCAAAGAATGAAATCCCTCACTCACTGTAAATCCCGCTCCCAACCTTATTGGAGCGCAAGTTGCATAGAATAGCAGAATGAATGCTAAGGAAAAATTCCGCAACACACCCGGAATCCCGCTCCCAGCCTTTTCGGAGCACAAGTCAACAGAGTCAACGGACTCATCTGCAAAGAAATAATCCGCCAGTATGTAGAAAACCCGCTCCAGTTTCTTTGTAGGCGTAATTAGAAGCAAGTCACAGAATGTAAGTTGAAGGATAAAATCCGTCACTCCCTCCAAATCCCGCTACAAGGAAATGGGAGGCGCAATTTCAAGCACATAGCAGAATGTGTGCTTCGGACAAATTCTGCAACACACTAAGATTCCCGCCCCAAGGAGAGTGGAAGTGCAAATGAGAGCCAATCATGGGAAGGGTGCAGTGGACAAAATCCTCAACTCACAAAAAAATCTTGCTCCGATATTTTCTCGGACACGAACAAGGTTGGTCATAGAATGTGACAAAAGAAAAAATCCCCGGCATGTGATAAGATGCACTCAAAGCGCAAAATGAAGGAAGTCATGGAATGTATGAAAGAAGAAATCCATAAACTCATGCCCAAATGCACTCAGAAGTCAAAACACATCAAGTCACAAATCGGTCATCAGGGCAAAATTTTGGAGCATGGTAAATCTTGGAAGATTTTAAAAATTTAAAATCTTGAAAATTCTTAAACTCTTGGAAATTGAAAATTTTGGAAAACATTGAAGACTTCGAGAAATTCATGGAAAGTGAAATTTGTAAAGTCGAAAAAGGGGGAAAGTTTCAAAGAGAAAATACGAAAGAATTTTTATGTGATTGTTATGTTGATTATTTCATTTTGCAGGAGGAAGGATTCCAATCCCGCATGATCACGAATGACATTCAAGTTCTAGGTGTCTAGTTGTAGTGTTGAAGACACCACGATCCAAGTGATCAAGTTCAAAGCGTCCAAGGTTCAAAGATCACAATTCAAGTGCAAATATACAAAGGGAAGATTGTCACATCTTGAAATTCCTTCTCAAAGTCCAAGAACATGACCAGGGAATTTCCATGTGAAGAAAATCCAAATTGGTAGAATCATTAATGAAGGAGTTCGATCCATTTCCAGAAGGTGAAGTCTCAAGCAAGTAAATGGAAGGAAGTGATCAAAGGAGGATATCTTCAGAATAAGTAATCAAAGTGCAACTTAGTTACAAAATGATGCAATTAAAAAAAAAATTCTCCAAATCTCAGAAAGCTAACATGGCACTCAATCATCTTCATCGATTAGTCAAAGATTCTTCAAGTCAAAGTCAGCACATTTAAGGAAGGGTATCAAAAATAATCGATTCAAAAAAAATTTGTGCATTTAATGCATAGTGGGTATGCATATTGGGCATTCATTTCACCCCACTCTCTTCCTGAAAGAGCATGCATGGTGGGCAAATATTACCCACTATGGTAGTGGATTCTTTTTCCATTGATGTAGATTCCTTTTCTGCGCCCTAACCCTAATTAGGGCTAAGGTCGCAAAATCTGGGCCATCGGTTATTATTTTGATCTGGGCCTTTCGTTGTTTTCAAGGACCTATATAAAGGCCTCTTCTTCTCATTTGTAAAGGAGCTAATTTTGAGATTGTTGCTTATGAGCTATTGAGACAATTAAATTTTTATTGAAGTGTGGTGATCATTTGATGTGTCTTAATGCTTGCTTGGTCTCATTATTCTCTTAATTAGGTTAATTTTAGTAGATAAAGTGTTATGAACGTTTTGGAGAATATGATGATGTTTTGATGAGTTCTCGTGGTTCATACTTTTGATGTTTTAGTGGTTCGAGATCATCGTGTAAAGTTAGCCTCAACCCCTTTCCATGTTCTTAAATTCAATCATTCGTACAAACCTTTGAAGATTGCACCATCCTACGTGTAGTTGTAGCTTGACTTGGTGAAGTGAGACTTGGTAAATTAAGGAACTCGTCCATCAAAATTCTTTTCTTGGCTATGATTACCCTTAGGATTAGATTAGGATCTCTAAACCCTAAACCCTTTTCATTCTCACATATCCGGTGAAAATCCTCAAAAAAATAGTGCTTGATTGAAAATCTTATGATAGTACCCATATTCATCATGACATAAATGATTAAAAATGTAAGGTCCCTTGTGATCATCAGCAAATCACATCAACACTGAGCATATCCACGAGTTGAGGAACCTTGGAGTTATCGTATGATCTTTTTGCAATCTTAGTATACGCGATACTATGTTCAAGAGAGGATAGGATATTTTGGTATTTTGTTCTACTATTTGGTGTCATAAAACACACATCAATAGAAACTGGCACTAGAAGGAGGGCCGAATTGAAATTCATTTTTGGAACAAGTTAGAAAATCTAAGCATTGGTGAAGCGCATACCCTCCATCATCGCGCCATCAACAAAAACTGGCACTAGAAGGAGGGCCTACACAACAAGACATAATTTTTCATGTCATGAATTGATATGGTGCTTCCACATAGAGAGATCGTACCAATGTTATAGCCTAATCTTGGATTTGGAGACGACCAAGAAGACATTATCGCAGGATTGAATTCACTTGTCTGGAAAGTTAAGAGAAGGGCAGCTGAATATATGTGAGTGAGATTTGTGTTAGAAGAAGAAGGAGAGAAGGCTCAAAGAATTGAAGCAGCTATTCAAAGAGCATTAGTCATTCAGAGGAATCAACGGCCTCCAACACCTATAAGAAGGAATTAAAGTAGATTTCACATGCTGGACCACATTAATTCATGCTCGCCTGAGGTGCACTGAAGAATCTTGAGATCCACTCTGGGAGAAAAAGAACTAGAAGAGCTGAATTTTGATCTAAAGCCTAGGTGAGGCAAGAAAGAAGCATCTACAAGTCAGAACTCACCAAGTGTAGCTGATCTTACGAGGCAATTTCAAACTCCACCTCAACAACGTCGAACACAAGGGGCCACTCAAGGATTTCAACAAGGAGGTACACAAATTCAACAGTTGATAGTACAAATTCCTATACAAGCCATTGTACCTCTAGCTTCCCAACAACAAGTTCCAGCAATGGCACAGCAATGGTGACCACCGAATGCATCACCTCTTGTAGCATTTTCTGCTTACAATCATATGCCAAAGAATCCTGAGAATTTTTGCTCTAAGTTCTTTGTGAACGACATCAACTGCACTGTTGATGAACATGTGAAGATTTTTGAAGATGCTCTACAGAATAGAAATATTCAAGATGAAGATGTGGCATGCCAATTGTTCCCATATTCACTGGGGGAAGAATCATTTTATTGGTATATTAATTTACCCATGAATTCTATCCAAACATGGCAAAAGGTGAAGGATGCATTCTTGGGGAAGTTCAGATTGCTATCATCCCTGCTGAATTATATAGGCAATTCATTGAGATAAGAAGACAAGAGAGTGAACCTATTGAGGCTTTCAACAATAGATTTCAGAAGGCCTACTCTCGTCTACGTGATCCTTTTTGCATAAATGATGATGCCGCAAGGCCTATTTACTATGCAACCCTAGATTGTTTCACTTCCATGTTCGTCTAGAAGACCCATTTAACCCCTACCAACTTGATCCAAGCATATGCTGAGGCCGAGAAGATTAGTTTACAGTCACCAGCAACTGCTAGTGGAGCACCTAGTTACTTTGGGAATGCTAATACCTTGAATCAAGGGATGTTGAGCCATGCTCCTGCTTTAAATCCCATTCCCGCTCCTTCTAATCAACTTGTGCTGCATCTAGGAGCTTCAATATCTCATGCAACACTCGCACAACTAGTCTATCTTCAGAATACGACCACTTCCATAAGGACTCAGGAAGAACAAGATGAAATGAAAGACTTAATAGAACAAGTCAAGAAGTTATCCACTAAGGTCACTTACCTTAGAAATCAAAATAATCAATTACAAAACTCTCAAAGGAATTATCAGTCTCATTAAGGAAATAACCGAGGATATCAAGGAAATCCCCCAGCTCACCATGAGAATCATCAAGATAACAATCAAGGTTATCAAGAAAATAGTTCTGGGTATCGAAATAACAATCAAGGGTACCATAAAAGGTCATAGAATACAAATCCAAACAATGGCGGAGTTCCTTCACCATTGGACAATCCACTAGCTTCTGAAAGCCAACTTGATGACAAAGTTTTCCTAGCAGAAGCAACATTGTCCGGATGGTGTAGACTGCATGAAACTAATCAAAATTTTGAGTTACAATGCCAAGAGTTTCAAAGAGAAACTGGTATCTTCAAAGGAGAAGTAAGGAACACTACTGCAAGTGAAAATCCTCCACCTACAGGCTATGAGATAGTGCCTGCTCCCAGATATGACTAGGCGTTGGTCTTTGATGATTTCAAGTTTCCACCTCTTGATTCTCAGGATTACATGCCTATACAGACTAATGAAAAATTCCTGCCTGCATCAGCAAATGGTCCCATGGAGGTGCCATGATATTAAGTTCCACCAGAGAATCAACCTCCACTTGTTTCCCCAAATGAGCCACTACAGATGGATGAATTTATTTTCCCTCCACTTTACAATAGTGTCCTAGTGGAGGGAGTAAGTGAAGTTCAAGATTTTCAACAAACATCTAGGAATGATCCATTAAGGACTTATCAAAGAAATTATAGAAATCATGAGCCATTGACAACATCAACTCCTCCAAATAAATTTACAACTCCTCCACATCCCAATGCCAATAATACTCCAAGTCCTCTCAAGGATTCATCCAAGTATTGATAGCCGAGTAGTGCACAAGAAGAAAGAGTTCAGTCTGTTGTGACCAATGCTCCACAAAATCAGAAAGGGCAACTTGTGACACATTCTGCTATACAAAATGGAGGACAAAAGAAAAATCAAGAACAAGGGCAGAAAGAAAATCCTCCTAGGGAGGAATTCAAGAGGCTGAGCTCTTGCGTACTGGAATAATTCAAGAAGATAAAAGTAAGTCTACCATTGTATGAACTAATGAAAATTCCTGAGATAAGGGATGCATTGTTTGAAATTCTGAATGATGCACCTTTGAAGATCATCTCACAAAATGCCTCATACCCACCTGAAGGTCCCCCTAACAATCATCAATCTAGTTTTTTGCAAAACACAAATATTGTGGAAAATGTACAAACAAGTGCACCTGATGTCTCACAAAGTTCAAGCTTCATTGGGATGGTGCAAAACTATTCTGAGGAAGGAATCTCACAACATAATCCTTCATTTCAAGGAGAAGAAACAACCAAAGATCTCACCGCTCTCGTAGAACAAACAAGTGCTATTTTGAATGGGAGCAACAGTCGACAAAATGTGAACAATGAGGAATTCAATCCTAGAGCACAAAAACTTGTGATTTTCTACCAGGGAAAAGAAGAGTCTGCCCCTTTCCTTGTGTCAATCTGAAGTTTTGGAAAAATGTTGCATAACTGTCTAATTGACTCTGGAGCATCAAGTAATGTAATGCCCCTTGATATATGTAGAAAATTGGGATTAGTCCCATTACAAACAGATAAGAAGGTGAATCAGCTGGATAAAACAGAAGTTCTAGTTGTAGGAGAACTAAATAATATTCATATGCAATTGGCTTTAGATCCACGAGTTCAGAGTTGTATTGACATATCAGTTGTAGGCATTCTAGAAGGGTATGGAGTGCTTTTAAGTAGAGAATGGGCAAGGAAATTGAATGGATACATAGCAACTAATTTTTCACACATGTGGCTCCCATGGAGGGGAATCCCAAATCAGATAAGGATTGAAAGAACACCAAGGCTCTAATTGTTGATAACTGAATATGGAGAAGATAATGAGATCTTGTTCATTGAAACAAGTCTGGGCTCTTATGCACCTAAAAATAGGGAAATTTTGATGTTATAAGGTTACAACCAAGGAGGATGCCCATATGTGATGCCCAAGTTTGTAGAGGCACCAATAGATAATAATTTAGAATCATCAATGACAGAAGGAATTTTTGAAAATTTTAGGAATTTTGTCTTGAAAAGTGTTAAGCAAGAAGTTGAGCTAGGGAAAGATGCTCATATTCAAAATTTGTTACTACCTAATTGGTGCAGAATACATAATGCTTTTCATTCTAAAATATCATGCACAATGTGCAGAGTTGCAGTTGCACAAGTTTCAAAGATGGTCCCACAAGTATCAGTGGCATGAAATTTTGAAGTTGTCAATGTGGAATATCCAAGCTAAGTAGCGACCTCAGAACCACAATATAAAGAAGTTAAAAAAGATGAGAAGAAATTTTTGGAAGAAGAACATGAGAAACAAGTCAAGAAATCAGAGGGTGAACCTTCGAGTACTCAAGGTGATGATGAAGTCTCGACTTTATCATTCGATGGATCGAAATCAAAGAAAGGAAGTGGAGCCGGTGTTGAACTTGTTAGCCCAATAGGGGAAGCCTATCTTGCAACACATAGATTATAGTTTCCTTGCACAAATAATGTGGCTCAGTATGAATCACTGGTTATTGGTTTTCTCCTCGCTATCCAAAAGGGTGCCAAGATCTTGTACGTGTGTGGAGATTCAGACATAGTGGTAGGAAAAGTTCAAAAATAGTATGCATGTCATGATAAAAGATTGGGTTGTTATCGTAATAGCGTTTGGGATTTGATTGAAAGCTTTGATGCTTTTAACATTAAAAGAATAAATCGAATGTGCAATCCAGTAGAAAATTCATTGGCTCAATCTGCAAGTTCCTTGGAACCATTAGCCATGGATTGTGTAAAGAAGCTCATAGTTGAATTGACTTCAGTGCCATCTGTTTCGAACAACATAACAAACTTCCAAGTATTTGAAGATGATAAGCATATCCTTGATTTCCTAAAAAGTTCAAGGGTCTTTGAAGAACAAGTCATCGATGAGGGAGAACCACAACAAGCTCAGTTCAAAATAGATGAGATAATGAATTTGAGGACAAATACTATTCCTAAGGGGATGATTGAGCTGGAGAGAATTTTTGATTCAGACAGATTGAGTGCCCTAAAATATCAAACAATTGAAGGAGGGGAATGTGAAAAAGTGAACTTAGGAATTGAAGAAAATGTCAAGAATGTTTTTATTGGTAAAGTTTGTACTCCTCAAGAAAAGGAAGATATTTTGAAGCTTATGAGGGAATTACCAAATATGATTGCATGGGGCTATGAAGATTTGAAAACTTATGATACCTCTCTCATCACACACACAATCCCGTTGAAGCCAAATAGTAAACCATTCCAGCAAAGGCAAAGACCGATAAATCCCTTGTTAGAGCCACTAATCCATCAAGAAGTAAAGAAATTGCTTTGTGCCAGAATAATTTTTCTAGTTAGACACTTAACGTGGGTTGCCAACTTGGTTCCTATTAGAAAAAAGAGTGGAGAAATAAGATTGTGTGTGGATTTTTGTAATCTTAACAGAGCTTTAGAAAAGGACAATTATCCAGTACCATCACTAGATGAAGTTACACAAGTTGTGAATGGATCCCAAATGATGTCATTCTTAGATGGTTATTTTGGGTATAACCAGGTGATTGTAGAAGAGGAAGACAAATTGAAAACTACATTCACCACTAAGTGGGGCACATTTGCATACAAAGGAATGCCCTTTGGTTTGATTAATGCCAGAGCCACCTTTCAGAGAGCCATGGACTATGCTTTCAAGGATTTGGTCGGTAAATGCATTATTATATACATGGATGATCTCACTATTTTTTCTTGGTGCAGAGAAGATCATATGACTAATTTAAAGAGAATCTTTCAGAGATGCACAAGATATAGAATTTCATTGAACCCAAAGAAATGCATGTTCACAGTCACTGAGGGAAAATTGTTGGGACATGTGATTTTAGAGCATGGAATCTCAATTGATCCTAAGCGCATCGAAGCAATTTCAAAGTTGGGGATTCCTGCTAGTCAGAAAGAGTTAAAGTCATTCTTCGACAAAATCAACTTTGTAAGGAAGTTCATATCAGGATTTGCAAAAATAGTAAAGCCACTAAACGACATGTTGAAGAAGGGTGCAAAGATAGATTGGACACCTCCAGCAAAGAGAGCTTTCGAGGAAATAAAGCAAGAAATTATGGATGCTCCTATTTTAATCAGTCCAGATTACACTAGGCCATTCTACATCTACTCATTTTCATTAGAGCATACCTGTGTAGCTATCCTTACTTAGAAGATGGAGGAGAAAGATGAGCATCCTATTGCCTTTATGAGCTTTCCATTGAAGGATGCAGAATTGAAATATCCAAACATAGAGAAGCAAGCCTATGCTTTGGTTAAGGCAATCAAGAAATTTTGACATTATATTTTGAGAAGCAAGGTTTATGCAATTGTCCCAGATGCGGGAGTGAAGACACTATTGATGCAGAATAAATTGGGAGAAAGAAGAGGAAAATGGATGTCTATCATTCAAGAATATGACATGGAGATACAACCTATGAAGCTAGTCCGAGGACAAGCTTTGACACAAACAATTGCAATGAATGGTCTTGGATTAGTTCAACAAGTATATGTGATGGAAGAAATACCCCCGGATGAATGGTATGATGACATTGTTTACTACCTCCTGAATCACAAGTCTCCTATGTACCTAAATTCTATCCAAAAGTGTGCCTTGAGAATGAAGGGTCAACAATTTATGCTTCAAGGAGCAGTTATATATAGAAAGAATCATGATGGAATCTATTTGAGATGTGCCGGAAAAGGAGAAGCAAAGAAGATACTTGAACATTTTCATAGCAAGTATGCCAGGACCAGTAACGGAAGTAGTCTCTCTATGGCCCACTAGATTTCAAGGGCAGGGTGTTACTGGCCCACATTATTTAAAGATGCCTATGAACATGTAAAAACCTGTCACACTTGTCAAGTAGCGGTAACACGTGAGAGAAATCCTGCAATGCGTTTGCAACTTGTTATTGAAGTAAGACCTTTTGCAAAGTGGGGATTAGACGTTATTGGACCAATCAATCCACCTTCTTCAGGACAACATAGGTACATCCTAGCTACTACTGATTATTGCACTCACTGGTCGGAAGCTCAAGCACTAAAGAATTGCACGACGGAAGTCGTCATCAAGTTTCTTGAAGAAAATATTGTCACAAGATTTGCATGTCCATGTGCTCTTGTATGCAACAATGGTACTGCATTTAAATCTTTGAAGTTTTCAAACTAGGCATTTGATTATGGAATTACCTTGAAGTTCTCATCAAATTACTATCCTCAAGGAAATGGGTTAGCTGAGTCAACAAATAAGAATCTGTTGAGTGCTATCAAGAAGTTGTTGGACAAAAATCCTAGGGACTGGCATACGCAACTGAGATTTGCACTTTGGGCAGGAAAAATAAGAATCAAGAGCTCTATAGGGATGTCTCCCTACCATTTTGTTTATGGAAAAGATCCAATTTTTCCCATTCAATTGAGGATCCTGACATTGCATTTTATGCAAGAATACATGGAAGGAGAAGACCTAGCATGTACATGACTAACACAATTGCTTCTCTTGGAAGAGAAAAGAGATCAGACACTGGAAAAGTTTGCAAAACATCAAGCTATGGTAAAGATATGGTTCGACAAAATGGCCCAAGTTAAGGATTTTCAAATTTCAGATCTAGTACTTTGCTGGGATAAGGCCCATGAAAAGAAAGGTGACCATGACAAGTTTGATAATCTATGGATGGGGCCTTGTCAAATTTCTAAGATACTGATGCATTCAAGCTGAGAACTCTGACAGGAAAGGAAGTCCCATTGCCTGTCAATGGGTGATTCCTCAAGCATTATTTCTGCCCTCAGGTTTCCTTCTAGAAGCCTACCATGTACATAGTTAGTCTAGGTTTTCCCTCACGTTCTTTCATTTTGGTTTTCTTCTAGTTTAGAGAGGATTTTGGTTTTCTTCCCCTATTTCCTTTCCTGTCATTTCTTTCCCGTTGGTGGGATTTTGGATTTCTTTAGTTTGGTTGTTAGTTTAGGGTTTTTGTTTCCCCTGAGCCTAGTTTGCTTAGGTGGTTTTGGTTTTCTTTTGTTTTGGTTTCAGTTTTGGTTTTGTTGGGTGGCTTGGAGGTTTGGGTGTTCCCATTTCCGTAGGGGCATTGTGTGATTTCAAACTTCATTTGAAGATTCCACTAAGTCTTGTTTATCTCATTTCCTGGATAACTGTTTATGAAGATCCCTAGAAACTAAGGTTGTCTTTCTTATGTTTATCATTAGGTTGGAACACAAACTTGACTCGGGAGGTTAATCATGCACTGTATCTTGACACTCAAACTCTGAGAATGCTATATTTTTCACACCTAACTATTTATCTGAATCCATCTTAGTTTCTTTATGAGAGGTCATGGCTTGTGAAAATTTTAAAATCTTGCTTCAGCACCACTATAATTCCTAAACCCATAGTGAGTTTCACTGCTCACAAGCCAAAAGAAAAGAAAGAAATGCAATATTAATTGAAAAGGATAAAAGAGAAAATAAAAGAAAAGATGAAGTAATTGGCTTTTGGGGGTACACGGAAATCTCCATAGGTGTTCAAAAGTATAATTCACTGGAAGCGGAGCAATCTCCATTGGTTTATAATGACAACTCCACCGGGGCTATGGATGCCTGATTGGCAGCCGGGCAATGTCCAAGATGCTTTTGGAGTTAAGAAAAATATATAGCTTGCCATGGCCAATCTTAGGGTTTCTGAGTGGTCTTGTTGAGTGGGAATTAACACATTTTCACATACATAGGTAAGTCAAGGACGATGGTGTCTTGATCCAATATATGATTCTTCTCCCCTTTCAAGTTATGTTTTCTCTTTTCATGATAACATAAGTTTGTGGTGAAGGGTACTCCCCTTAATACCACAAACACATAACAGAAATAGAGAAACAACAACAATATGCAAGAACAGAAAATTGGCTTCTTATTATCTCCACAAATGTGGAATTACAAACTTTCAGAATTACAATATGCAAAGCCACATGGGAATTCCCTTACAATATTCTGTAGGACAAAGCCTCAAACTATTACCCAGATCTACTACCCAGAACTATTCTGAACTGCCTAAGACAATAATACAACCTTCCTTATATAGGCAATTTTCCACCACCTGGGAAGGTTCCAGAATTTTAGCCAATAAGGTCGACCAAACTTAGAATTATTTTATTTTACATTTTATTACATCATAGTCAGCTCAAGATAACATTTGAAACCTGAATAGAAATTTTGAAAAAAATTATTTTCCACCATTTCAGGTGGCCCAACTTCCGAAGACCATAAGTCATCACCGGTTGACCCGATTGGCTATTATAACCCCATTTCAGAAATGCCACGAAGCACTCTACAGTCTTGACTTGGGCAAGCGCCCATCACCCAAATTTTTGACCTCATCTGGGGCCTCTAAAGCCTTCAAAACTAAGTTCAAAGTTTCTGTACCCTGCTGCCAATACCGAAAATTTGCAATATCTTCCAATATACACTTGATCTGGCAATGAAACTTTACTGACAGACTTATATGACCAAAATGAGCCTCCAAGAAAGAAATCAGATCATTCTGAGCACATACAAAAATTACCAAAAATAGTAACTTTCCATAAATAGCAGCTTTGCACAAAATAGCCCTTATTGAATATAAAAATAGAAATATTTTTTTGGGTGATGCAAGATTTCTCTTACACCCAGTATGCTCCTGCATCAGACACCTAGGGTAATTTGAGAAGTGACCCTGTCACGACTCAGGTGTGCAGAGGAAAACCAAGACGGCTAACCTCCTCCTTTGTTAGCCACGATGAATCTTCAACAAGTCATCCTTTCCACTTGACTAGATATTCTTCATATGTCCTGTTCCTTGTGCTTCTGCCAACACGACTGTCTAGTATATCTTTGATCTCCTTAGTGTCTGAACTAGTTGCTAGAATACTCCACTCTACTGCTGTGATCTCATCTTCAACACCTCCTTCATGATAATCTGTCAGATCTGAAATGTTAAACACTAGTGAAATATTTAGCTCAGTAGGCAATTCTACCTCATATGCATTTCCTGAATCATGTTTCTTCAGTATCCTACATGGCCCAAACTTCTTCATTTTCAGCTTGTTATATGTACCAATTGGAAACCGCTCCTTCCGCAAATGAACCATGACTTCATCACCAACCTAAAATTCCTTATACCTCCTTTTCTCATCTGCCTTAGCCTTATATTGTGCGTTCATTTTGGTAATATGCTTCCTCACCTCCCCATGGATGTTCTTCAAGTGTTCTACAAAATCCTCAGCTTCAGCACTACTTATTTCTCCTTTATCTATCTTCCTCAATTCAGATGCATTTCTTGGACTACTTCCATATACAATCTAGAATGGTGATTTACTAGTGCTCCTGTTGACAAAATTATTGTATGTAAATTACGCCTATGGTAAAATCAAATCCCATCCTGTGGCTTATCTCCAACCAAACATCTCAGCAAATTTTCCAAACTCCTAGTCACCACCTCTGTCTATCCATCAGTCTGTGGATGATGTGATGAACTGAACTTCAAATCTGTCTTCAACTTCTTCCACAATGTACGCCAGAAATATCCAACAAAGTTAGTGTCCCGATCTGAAGCTATGGTCTTTGGCAAACCATGAAGTCTCACTACTTCTCTGAAAAATAATTCTGCTACATGAATAGCATCATTAGTCTTCTTGCAGGGAATGCAATGTGCCATCTTTGAAAATCTATCAACCACCATAAAAATTGAATCATGTCCCCGCTGAGTCCTTAGTAAACCAAGAACAAAGTCCATGCTGATATCCTCCCAAGGCTTCTTTGGTACGGGTAATGGCTGATACAACCCTGTATTCTGCTTCACTCCTTTCGCCATCTAACATACTCTACAACTCTGTACAAACTTCTTCACATCTTACTGCAACTGTGGCCAATAATAATTCTCACTAACCAAACCAAGGGTTTTATCATGACCAAAATGTCTAGCCAATCCTTCGCTATGCTTCTCCTTGATGAGAGACTCTCTCATAGAACTTTGTGGAATGCACAACTGACTCCCTCTGAATAGCATATCATCCTAGATGATGAAATCCAACCATTTCATCCTGTTTAGAGTAACAGGTTTTGTACAAGCTTTCTAAGCTTCACCAAAATCAAAATCCTCTGGATACAAATTCTTGAGTTCCTTGAACCCAACCACTTCAATCTACATTTCTGTCAGCAATAGTTGCCTTCTGCTAAGAGCATCTGCAACCCTATTAGACTTTCCACTCCTATGTTTCAAAACAAATGTATAACTCTACAAAAACTCAACCCATTTCAAATGCCTTTGATTCAATTTTCTTTGACTATTCAAATATTGCAAAGCTTGATGATCAGTATACAAAACAAACTCCTTAGCAAGTAGATAATGTCTCCACTTCTTTAATGCCTGAACTATAGCATAAAATTCTTGATCATAAATAGAATATTTCCTCTTGGCATCATTTAACTTCTCACTGAAATAAGCAACAGGTTTACCTTCTTGGCTCATAATAGCTCCTATTGCAGTACCACTAGCATCACAATCTACTTGAAACACCTTATTAAAATTTGGAAGTGCTAAAATAGGTTGTTCTGTAATTTTTTGTTTCAATAATTGAAAACTCTTTTATGCCCCATTAGTCCACTTAAACTTTTTTCTATCCCCTCTCATTGTTTCAGTCAAGGGTCCACAAATACTACTAAAATTTCTGATAAACTTTCTATAAAAGCTAGCTAGACCATGAAAAGATCTTACCTCAGTAGCACTCCTTGGAGTAGGCCATTCAAGGATAGCCTGTACCTTCTCTGGGTCCATTTTTAGACCTTCTCCTGAAACTAAAAACCCCAAATACACCAACTCTTTCTTCACAAAACTGCACTTCTTCAAATTAATCAACAATTTCTCTTCTCTCAACTTCTCAAATACCATATGAATATGCATCATATGCTCATCCAATGTCTTACTAAAGATCAAAATATTATCTAGGTAAACAATGACAAACTTACCCAGAAATTCTTTCAGAACCTCATTTATGAGCCGCATGAAAGTGTTCGGTGCATTGGTTAGCCCAAAAGACATGACTAACCACTCATATAGTCTTTTTGTCTTGAAGGAAGTCTTCCATTCATCTCCTTCTCTGATCTGAATCTGATGATATCCACTCTTCAAATCTATCTTTGAGAAATACACAGTTCCACTCAAACAGTCCATAATATCATCCATTCATGGCAATGGAAACCTGTACTTGATTATGATCTTATTTATTGCCCTAGAATCTATACACATCCTCCATTCTCTATTCTTCTTTGGTGCTAATACCGCTGGTACAGCATAGGGACTTAGACTCTCATGGATCAATCCTTTCTATAACAGTTCATGTACTTGTTTGTTCAACTCCTCACTTTCTACAGGTGTCATTCTATGTGCTGCCTTATTCGGAAAACTCCCTCCTAGGATCAAGTCCATCTGATGACTGATCTTCCTGACTAGTGGTAATCTATCAGGCACGTTATCGAATACAATATCTTGAAACTCATTCAACAAATCTGCAACTTCTACAGGAACATCTTTTACTTCCTCTTTACCAACTTTTGGAATTAAAGCAAAACATACATGCTCATGCCTCATACCATCTAGGAAATTTCTTCCATCAACAAAAGTTATCCTTGCATTACCACATACCTTTTCTTCAGTCTCCTTCAATGGTTTTAGCTTATGTCACACTCCATCCTTTGTCAGGGAATAGGTATTTGCACGACCATCATGTACAACACATCTGTCAAACTACCATGGTCTACCCAACAACATATGACATGCATCCATAGATATGATATCACACAATACCTCATCTTGGTATCCGCCAATCTTAAACTTCACTAGGCATTGTTCATTGACCATGACCTTGTGGTCATCCTATACCTAGGCAATCTGATATGGATGTGGGTGTTTCTATCTCTTGAGCTTCAACTTTGTCACCATCTCTTCTGACACCAAATTGTCAGTGCTTCCACTATCAATAATCACATCACAAAATTTACCTTCACACTTGCACCTCGTGCAAAACAAGCTCCTCCTTTGCTCAGGTTCATTCTCACCACTCAACAGGACTCTTCTATTAATCAACGTTTCTCCTCTTTTAGAATCTTCAGAATTTGATGATCTGACATCTTCATCTACATGTGCAACTCTAGCCTGGCCTTCATTTCTCCTGTCTGTTCTGCCTTGGCACTGAGGACATTCAAATGCCCTATGACCTTCTTCTCCACAGTGAAAACATGTTCCACGGAAGCCACCTCTTCCAGATCCTTGTCCTCTTCCTCTTCCTCTCTGATCTCTATTATTCTGATCCTAGAAGTGATTGGAATTATTTCCTCACTGATTCTGACTGATACTGGCTTCATCCTTCTTTTTCGGATCTTCATTTCGGCCACCATATGACCGTCCACCAGATCATCCACTGCAACCTCTTCCGTTTTGTCTGCTCTCAAACTTCTCGTTTAGCTTTTCCTCTACTTTTAGGGAACACTGGTATGCCTCTTCAATACTATTCATTCGAACCAGATTCAGCTCCTTCTGAATGCTTGGCCTTAACCCATTAAGGTATTGGGCAACTTTCTCCTTATCAGCTTCTGCATGGCCTATTCTAATGAGAAGTCGATAGAACTCCTTTGTATACTCCTGAACAGATCTTCTTGCTTGCTTCAAACTCTGCATTTTCTTCAGTAGGTCAAGCTCATAATCAACAGGAATGAACTGTCACTTCAATTTATCCACCATCCGATCCCATCTCGTGATTTTCTCCTTTCCCCTTCTATTTCGCTCTAACTAAATCTCTTGCCACCATATCTTCGCATGACCTTTCAGTTTGGCTTTCACAAATTTGACCCTATCAGGATCCTCAACATCTTCATACTCAAAATATTCCTCACATTCATTGATCCAGTCGATCAATTCTTCTGGGTTAAGATTTTCAGAAAATGTAGGAACCTCAATCTTAGGTCTTTTCCCAATCTTAGAAATGGCCCAAAAAAGTCTTTCTTCCTCCTGGTTCACAATTTTGACTTCTCCTTCTTGATATTCTTCTTCAGCTTCATCCTCGCTTTCATCTCTGACATTAAGATTCATTCCTCTATGAATCTCTTCTTGCAATGCTCGCACTTGTCTCTGCAGTGCCCTAACCTCAGGTGTTACAACACTAGCTCTTTCGCCATGTTCCCTTCGTGGAGGCATTTTTGCGATGCGCGCTGAAACCCTAACCACAGTCCTGGTGCAAACTGCCTCACAGTCGGCAATCTATTTACACACTCAGGAACTCCTACTCTGATACCACTTGGTGAAGGGTGCTCCCCTTAATACCACAAACAAATAACAGAAATAGAGAAACAACAACAATATGCAAGAACAGAAAATTGGCTTCTTATTATCTCCACAAATGTGGAATTAAAAACTTTCAGAATTACAATATACAAAGCCACATGGGCATTCCCTTACAATATTCTGCAAGAAAAAGCCTCGAACTATTACCTAGATCTACTACCCAGAACTATTCTAAACTGCCTGAGACAATAATACAACCTTCCTTATATAGGCAATTTTCCACCACCTGGGAAGGTTCTAGAATTTTAGCCAATAAGGCCGACCAAACTTAGAATTATTTTATTTTACATTTTATTACATCATAGTCGGCTCAAGATAACCTTTGAAACCCGAATAGAAATTTTGAAAAAAATTATTTTCTGCCATTTCAGCTGGCCCAACTTCCGAAGACCATAAGTCATCACCAGTTGACCTGATCGGCTATTATAACCCCATTTCAGAAATGCCACAAATTGCTCTACAGGCTTGAGCTATGCAAATGCCCGTCACCCAAATTTTTGACCTCATCTAGGGCCTCTAAAGCCTTCAAAACTGAGTTCAAAGTTTTTGTACCCTGCTGCCAATACCGAAAATCTTCAATATCTTCCAATATACACTTGATCTGGCAATGAAAATTTACTGGCAGACTTATATGACCAAAATGAGCCTCCAAGAAAGAAATCAGATCATTCTGAGCACATACAAAAATTACCAAAAATAGTAACTTTCCATAAATAGCAGCTCTGCACAAAATAGCCCTTATTGAATATAAAAATAGAAATATTTTTTTGGGTGATGCAAGATTGCTCTTACACCCAGGATGCTCCTGCATCAGTTTGTTAACCAAAAAATATGGGTTCCAAGTAAATTTTTATCCTTGAAATGTTCTCAACATTTCACCCGTGGAGTCGCTAGATGTTGTGACCTTCACAACACCGCCCATCAGATGGGATCCCCCTCCTCTCTCCCTGCTAGCTTGGCCCTTTTTTTGGGTTTTAGATGCTCTGTTAGTAGCAGTCTTGAATAAAGCTCTACCTCCTTATTATCATGGAGTAGCAGAATAATGAGGAATGAAGGAGTCTGCAGAAAGAACAATTCGTGACCACCTCCAAATCCCAATTTTTTCCTTCCCTCAAGCTCATTTTCAAGAACATCACATATTTTTTTGTTGAGGACTAAGTTTGTAACATACCCAAAATCCTACTCCAAGGATGGTGGAAGCATGGGTCAATGAGGTCTACGGACTGCAGAATGGAAAAATCTAGCACAAGAAGAAGAATCTTACTCCTACAGTGCAAGTCTCATGCAGTCACAGATTTGTGTGTTGAGAACAAAATCTACCATCTCACTAGAATCTCGATCCTTGCCTTTTCAAAATGTAAGTTTGTGTTGGTCATAGAATCGATGCAAAGGATGAAATCCCTCACTCGCTGTAAATCCCACTCCTAGCCTTATTGGAGCGCATGTTGCATAGAATGGTGGAATGAATGCTATGGAAAAATTTTGCAACACACCCAAAATCCCACTCCCAGCCTTTTCAGAGCACAAGTCAACAGAGTCAACAGACTCCTCTGTAAAGAAATAATCCACTAGTATGTAGAAAATCCACTCCGGTTTCTTTGCAGGTGCAATTAGAAGCAAGTCACAGAATGTAAGTTGAAGGATAAAATCCATCACTCCCTCAAAATCCCTCTCCAAGGAAATGGGAGGTGCATTTTCAAGCACATAGCAGAATTTCTGCTTCGAACAAATTCTGCAACACACTGAGATTCCTGCCCCAAGGAGAGTGGAAGTGCAAATGAGAGCCGATCATGGGAGGGGTGTAGTGGAAAAAATCCTCAACTCACAAAAAATCTTGCTTTGATGTTTTCTCGCACACGAGCAAGGTCGGTTGCAGAATGTGACAAAAGACAAAATCCCCGGCATGTGATAAGATGTGCCCAAAGTGCAAAATGAAGGAAGTCATGGAATGTGTGAAAGAATAAATCCATACAATCATGCCCAAATGCACTCAGAAGTCAAAACACATCAAGTCACAAATCGGTCATTAGGGTGAAATTCTAGAGCATGGTAAATCTTGGAAGATTTTAAAAATTTAAAATCTTGAAAATTCTTCAACTCTTGGAAATTGAAAATTTTGGAAAACATTGAAGAGTTAGAGAAATTCATAGAAAGTGAAATTTGTAAAGTTGCAAAATGGGGAAAGTTTCAAAGAGAAAATATGAAAGAATTTTTATGTGATTCTTATGTTGATTATTTCATTTTGCAGGAGGAAGGATTCCAGTCCTGCATGATCAAGGATGACATTCAAGTTCTTGGTCTGTAGTTGAAGTGTTGAAGACACCACGATCCAAGTGATCAAGTTCAAGGCGTCCAAGGTTTAAAGATCACAATTCAAGTGAAAATATACAAAGGGAAGAATGTCATGTCTTGAAATTCCTTCTGAAATTCCAAGAACATGACCAGGGAATTTCCATGTGAAGAAAATCCAAATTGGTAGAATCATCAATGAAGGAGTTCGATCCATTTCCAGAAGGTGAAGTCTCAAGCAAGTACATGGAAGGAAGTGATCAAAGTAGGATATCTTCAGAAGAAGTAATCAAAGTGCAACTTAGTTACAAAATGATGCAATTAAAAAAAATATTCCCCAAATCTCAACAAGCTAACATGGAATTCAATCATCTTCATTGAATAGTCAAAGATTCTTCAAGTCAAAGTCAATGCAATTAAGGAAGGGTATCAAGAATAATCCATTCAAAAAAAAATTGTGCATTTAATGCATAGTGGGTATGCATATTGGGCATTCATTTCACCCCACTCTCTTCTTGAAAGTGCATGCATGGTGGGCATTTATTACCCACTATGGTAGTGGATTCTTTTTCCATTGATGTAGATTCCTTTTCTGTGCCCTAACCCTAATTAGGGCTGATGTGGCAAAATCTGGGCCATTGGTTATTATTTTGATCTAGGCCTTTCATTGTTTTCAAGGACCTATATAAATGCCTTTTCTTCTCATTTGTAAAGGAGCTAATTTTGAGATTGTTGCTTATGATCTATTGAGACAATAACATTTTCATTGAAGTGTGGTGATCATTTGATGTGTCTTAATGCTTTCTTGGTGTCATTATTCTCTCAATTAGGTTAAGTTTAGTAGATAAAGTGTTATGAATGTTTTGGAGAATATGATGATGTTTTGATGAGTTCCCATGGTTCATACTTTTGATGTTTTAGTGATTCTAGATCATCATGTAAAGTTAGCCTGAACCCCTATCCATGTTCTTAAATTTAATAATTCGTACAAACCTTTGAAGATTTCAATGGTCTATGTGTAGTTGTAGCTTGAATTGGCGAAGTGAGACTTGGTAAATTAAGGAACTCGTCCATCAAAATACTTTTCTTTGCTATCATTACCCTTAGGATTAGATTAGGATCTCTAAACCCTAAACCCTTTTCATTTTCGCATATCCGATGAAAATCCCCAAAAAAAGAGATCTTAATTGAAAATCTTATGATAGTACCCATATTCATCATGACATAAAGCATTAAAAATGTAAGGCCCCTTGTGATCATCAGCAAATCACATCAACATCGAGCATATCCATGAGTCGAGGAACCTTGGAGTTATCATATGATCTTTTTGCAATCTTAGCATATGTGATACTTTGTTCAAGAGAGGATAGGATATTTTGTTATTTCTGTTCTACTGTTTGGTGAGTCATAAAACACACATCAGTAGGGCCCATTTTTTATGGTGTGCCTCTATAATTTGTGATTATGGATTACATGGGCATATGATCCATCCCATCCAATACTTAATGCCTCTAGTCTCTACTCGATTATACATAAGCAACTCCTTTACATCAAGTGGTTTCGTTCAAGAGTGTAGTCTATAAATATTAGACAACCCAACCTGCCTGAAACCCTCAATGATCATATTCTCTACCTTTCAATCCATACAATTTTTAGTAGGATGAAATTAATTTCCTGCTCTCACTCCAACTTTTTTTGCAAACTTAAAATCAAAATTTAAATTAATAGAATAAATAAGAAAAAAAAGGGACAAAAAAAGTTAAAGACAATATTATATTTTCTACTACACACACCTTCTTCTCATTTTGTTAAGTTTTTTATTCATCCTTTTAAATGTACCACTGATTCACTCCTCCATCTTTTAGTGATCATAGTATTCCAATAGTTGTTACATGTTATGTCATGCATGTTCCATTGTTCATAAATGTGCCTTTGTGTTGTCTAATTGGGAATGATGCTAAACAATATCTATCTATTCTTTTTGGTGTCCATGATGTCAGCCCATAAAGAATCCTCTTTTCAACTCTTACATGTCACTCTTCCATTATGATTGTAGTTCTACTGCCTTTAGAGAATGATGATAGTTAATTTTGATATAATTCTAATATACATGAGTTGATATCATATTATCACACCGATCCCTGAGTTAGTAGATCCCTTTCATGCTCCCTTTTGTCATGTGTTCATTTCCCTTGGTTTATCCTTTCTTGGGGGCATCTCATAGTGGAAACATATCTTGTAGGTTCATGTATGCTCCATTAAAGCTATTTCTCTCATTAAGGCATTTTCAATCTCTTTAATGTGGGGGCATACACTCTACTCCTTGTTTCACATTTTGCGCACACTAACAACAGTTCAATACAATATATCTTATGCATATGAATAAGGAGACAATGGTTTCCTTACATTCATCATTTTATTATCATACCCCTGTACATTATTCAACGGATTCCTTAATGGAGACAATGTTTTCCATAAGAACAAATCCTCCTTTTCTAGATACCTTTAGAGAGAATTCTTTCCTAAGGACTGACCACATTTTTTAGGGTCCTTTAATGGAGACAATTCTTTCCTTAAGGACTTACCCCTTTATTTTGATGGGTTGACTAGCATAGCACAATTTCTAGACTATTAATGTCATCTTTTGCAGTAACACTTTCTCTTTGCATGATCCATAATGAGGTAATACCTTACTAGTCTAGTGATCATGCCTCTTTCTCTCTTTCTCTATTTTTTCTCTATCTTTCAAGCATGTCTCTTTTATCTTGGTCTTGGATTTGATGAAGACTTAAGTCACTTCTGGGTTTGATGCTTCTTTGTCTCCTTGATCTTGATAAGAGGGTTCTTATGCATTGATTTACTTTACTTGGAGAATAAGTTTGTTTCATACTCCCACTAAAGTGGGGGCTAGATGTACTATCATAAAAATTGAGAACACATAATTGGATTCTCTATTAGACCCTATTTTGGTGATTTGAAGACCATATGTTTGGTATGCTTGATTCTAACAACTTGATTCTTGTTTTCCCTCTTATTCACTACCATCTTGGCACCCAATTTGAATCTAGGATCAAAATGATAGGTATAGATCGGCTCAATTGAGTTGTACCCTTGGATTGAGGCCCTGAGTTGGCCTGGAGCCATATGTTGAGGTGTTAATGGAAAAAAAGATCTGGTGGTTGGCCTAGATCAATTTTGAATATTGAAATGATGGATGAGGTATAAGAAAAACCCTATCTCTCATCATTTTTATATACTTTCATGGTTGACAATTTTCAATCAAGTTTTCAAGATAAATCAAGCAATCAAGAGAAATTAAGAAATTGGATGAGCAAGATTTCAAGGCATGCATCCAAAAATATATTTTCTCCAATTCATTCAATTCTATTCCACGGAAATATTCTCCATTCAATAAATTTTCTCTCCAATGATGGCCACCTATCTAGGAATTCTCAAGAACATCCTTCCATCCACATTCATATTTCCTTCTTTGCAAGGAATTTTGAAGCATGTCTACATTGAAGATCTTGCAGTGAAGTTGATAGATCCATGCATATGTGACCTGGCATCCTTGACTTATATTGAACAAATAAAGGTTAACTTCTTGATTCCAAGAACATTCAAGAACCTTCATTGGTATGAGAAATTTATACATCTATCTATGAGGGTTTATACAAGGTGTTCTCTAACATTTACCTTTCTGCATACTTTTTTTTTATGAGATTTCTTTTCATTTTCAATGTTGATTCCTAAATGGGCATCTGACCAAATCATACCCCTTTACCCAACCCTTTTCCCATTTTTCTATGTGCAAGAATAGGCTATACAACTATTGAAATATTTTTAGGCAAATTAAGAATAGTCAAAGCAATCCTAAAAGTTTTGGCAAAAGCCTAGGGTATAGATTGACATACCTAATCTATACCTGGGTATAGATCGGTCTAACCACTATGTAACCACATAAATTTAGGCTTGTATTTTATATGTAGGAAGGTTATATTTTTGAGATCTCAGAAAAGTTTATACAAGTACTTTTGGCATTTTGTCTGTCAATTACTCAAATATGAAGTTGCTTATTTTCCCCATTTAATTTCTATATGCATGTGAGTATTTCTTAATCTTCATTTCTATCTTTATTATTATTTCCTATTTTAAAATTATATGTCTAGCGAAGGATCATTGTCCTATTTAGTGTTTGAGTCACCTCTTGAACCTATTGGGGAATATTCCTTCTAAATGTTCAATATTGAGAAGTAGAGGTGATCTACCATATTTGTATTCGTTCTCTTTTCATGTTTTACATCCATATATATATATTCTATGTCGCACATGTGATATTTTTGTAAATGTGACTTTGTGTTTACTTGGGGATAATACAATGCGATAGAAACCATCTATCTTTTTGGTCTCTATAATGTTGACCCAATATTTTTTCTTCCCATTCATCTTATGTGCTTTTATTCCATTATGTCATAATTATACCACCTTTTAGGAGTGAGGTCAATTCATGACAAGTATTCTTGATATACATGAGTTATCATATATGCATACTAACCATAGAGTTAGTAGATAACTTTGTGCTCTTTTTGTTATGTTCTATATTTCCCTTGGGTTTTCCTTGTCTAGGAACATATCATAGTAGATATATTTCTGTCTTTCATATGCATGTATGCTACCATAAAGCCATTTCTCTTGTAAGGCATACACAATCACTTTAATATGGTTGCATACACTCAACTCTTTATATAGGTTAATTCCTTTTCTATTTTGATTTTAAGGTTAGTTCCTCTATAGGAGTTTGATTGAGGTTTCACAAATATTTTTCCCATTTTATGAATACAATTGATAGGTGACATAGTTGTGGAAAGAGCTAAAGGTAAATCTGATAGAGAGCTGTAGGTGGTAGTATTTTCTTTAGATATTTATGAAGCTAAGGAGAATAGACTCACCCTATACCTCCAACTCACCTCATACCCTTCTAGCTACTCCTTTCATGCCTTTTGAGGATGAAACTTGGATCATAGGTCAGTTGCTATTTCATATTTCTAACTCAGGCATCAAAATTGTGTTTTCAATCTTCTTTCTACCTACATTTATACGATTTCCTCTTTATTTTCATCTTTTTTCTCGATCTTGCACTTCAATTTACACTTTGTATTTTTTCCACTCAAGTGAAGGAATCCTTGAATCCATTCAACACTTTAGCCTCCTTGAACGTAAAGGATCGTATTCCTTTCAATGTATGATAGAAGATGGGCCGGGTGAGCTTCCTAGTTTATATATTCATCCTAGTGAATTCTCTCATCACCTCATCATCCCCATTTTCTTTCATTACAATATTAAAATAATCTTTACTAATTAAAAACTTTAAATCCTATTGTACAATTAATACTTGAATAAATAAACTAGCCTATATTAAAAAGGTCTATAAATATTGTAAAAAATTAGTGTATCATTAATGTTTCTTAATCCATTATATGAATGTGTGTATATTTTTCAACTTGATGGTATAATATTTTTCATCGTAATTTAGCTTTTATATTCTAGTAAATACAATGACTTGAAATAAAATAGCTCTTGATAAAGGTTACTATAGGTAAATCTAATGGAGAGCTATAAGTAAATCTAATAGAGATCTATAGGTGGTAGTATTTTCATTACATTTTTCTAGAAATATGGTGATTGTACTTTCCCTATACCTCCAACTCACCTTGTACCCTTATAGTTGCTCCTTTCATGCTTTTTCAAGATGAAACTTAGATCATAGTCTAGTTGCTTTCAGATTTCTAGATTTGGTATCAAAATTGGGTTTACATTCCAATTTCTACCTACAATCATATTATTTCCTCTTTCTTTGCAACTTTTTCTTTGATCTTGCACTTTAATTTAAACTTTGTATTTTTCCACTCAAGTGAAGGAATCCTTGCATCCATTCAATACTTATGTCCACTTGAGCCTAAATAATCATCTTCCTTTCAATGTATCATAGAAGATGGATGTGAGATTCCTAGTTTATCTATTCATCTAGTGAATCCCCTCATCACCTCATCATCCCCATTTCCTTTCATTAGAATATTATAATAATCTTTATAGATTAAAAAAAATTAATACATATATTGTACAATTACTACTTAAATAAATATACTAAACTAAATTAAAAAGGTCCATAAATATTATTAAAAATTAGTTCAACAATAATATTTTATAGTCCATAATTTGAATGTGCATATATTTTTTGACTTGACAATATAATATTTTTTTAAGATAAAAAAAATTTAATACATATATTATACAATTATTACGTAAGTAAATAAACTAACCTAAATTAAAAAGGTCCATAAATATTGTTAAAAATTAGTTCATCATTAATATTTTCTAGTCCATGATTTGAATATGCATATATTTTTTGACTTGACAATATAATATTTTTTAACATATTTTAGCTTTTATATTCAAGTAAATATGTTGACTCGAAACAAAATAAATGTTGAAAAAGGTATTTAGTCAAATCCAAAAATCTATGCACATTGTTAAAAAAATTGACTTCTATTTATATAATAATAATGATATTTGATAATTATTTAATATCAACAATCAAATTTTCAATTGAGAGGCATGACATTGAAATTTCAAGTCTCACTGAAAGTATCTAAGGTTAGTTGTCACTTCTTGACCTTAGTGTTAATAAAGGTTACATAGTTAAATCCATAGATCTATACACCTTGTTTAAAAAAATACCTTTAATTTATTTAATGACAAAGGCCAACGATAAGAATTTATAACTAATAATCAAATTTTCAATTGATAGACATGCTTTATTGAAATTCCAAATCTCATTCCATTTTTTTAAAGGTTAGGTTTCATTTCTTGACCTTTCTCTTAAAAAGGGTTGCAATTCCAAATAACCAATAAGAATATACAATGAACAATCAAAATTTCTATTGATAGACATGTATATTTAAAATTTCAAGTCTCACTTGAAATATCTATGATAAGTTGTGATTTATTGATCTTATTGTTAAAAAAGAGTTATAAAACCTACACCCTCAACACTTTAGTCTCCTTGAGTCTAAAGGATGACATGTTAGTTTCTATTTTAGATTTCTACATTTGGTATCAAAATTAGGTTTACACTCTTCTTTCTACCAACATTCATATCTTTTCCCCTTTCTTTCCATCTTTTTCCTCGATCTTGCACTTGAATTTGCACTTTACATTTTCCACTCAAGTGAAGGAATCCTTGCATCCATTCAACACTTTAGTCTCCTTGAACCTAAGGGATCATCTTCCTTTCAATCTATAACAAATGATGGATTGAAATGAGATAGAAAGGCTTCCTTTTATACTAGTCTAGGGCACAAACTTCTAGTTAGGTTGACAATGGAGAATTAAATTCCCATTTAAACCTTAACCCCTAGAAATGGACCTAGATTAAAAATAATTTAAGAGTTTATCATTCTGAAATTCAGAACAGCCAACTTGGAAGTGGGAAAATAAACTTTCCAAAGCCCGACATCCCGAAACCTCTGGAACTTGAAATTTGGACCCAGGGTTAGGGTCAAGGTCAACTCTGACCTAGGTCAAGGTCAAGGTTGAACTTGACCTAGGTTAGGGTTGAGGTTGACCTTGACCCAGAGGTTAAGAATCATAGTTTCTTAGGACCAGGTGCCAGAAATAGGCTAGAAAAAGGTGCAGAAAAGGGTAGAACAAGGAGAAAACCATGATCCAAGCTAGAGATCCCATGAAGGCATTTGACATGACCCCAAACCACCTACTTGGAGGGCTAAACCAGTCCTAAATGGAAGTGTTTCCATTTTCTGATGATACATTTAGCCCCCACTTTAGCAAGAGTGTGGATTCAATACAAACTCTTGGTAAAGGAGAAGAAAGATCCAAGTGGATTCGTAATGAGATAGAATAACACTTAGTTAAGGACACAAGCCCCCAAGCTAAGGATTATTACTCAACATACACGCACGAGGATGCGAAAACAAAGAGAAAACTAAAAGACACAAAAAGAGGAGGTTAGTACAAAAACAAACCCAAATCAAATAGAAAAGGAAACCTTGCCAAGAAATGCTTCCTATACTAATATCATATTTGCAAAGCCATCATAAAAGCATAAATGATTACATAAGAAAGAAAAGAGCAACACTATAATTAACATAGCTTCATGATCTAATCCTACTAGCATGAAAGCAAGAAAAGAGAAAAGAGAAAGTGATTACCTCACCCAGTAGGATGTCCACCTTACCGTGAATCACCATGGAGGGAGAGCCCAATAGGTAGCAAAACCTGATAGTTCACCGAAAAAATTTGCCTTGAAATTGTAACGCGTCTTCTGATGTCTTTTGGAATACCCATAGATCCACACTCTTTCATCACTATGAATATAAAATGTGCGTCTATTCAGGATTTAGCAACTTATGTACATTACCTTCGGAGGATTTAGCATATTTGAAAAAAATGCATTTCTCTTTAGGATTTAGAAAATTATGTGCATAACCTTAAGAGGATTTATCATATTGAAATATTGAAAAATGTGCGTCTCTTCAGGATTTAGCAACTTATGTGCATTACCTTTGAAGGATTTAGCATATTGAAAAATGTAAACTATAGCATAAGGGAGACCCTATATATGCCCCCCTCCTTATCATGGCTATCTACTAGACATGATAAGGAAGAGAAGGAGGATACCTACTTCACAAAGTAAGGAGATATGCTTTTAACAACAATGTATACTATATTCTTAGTGAAGGGTATTGAACCCTACATCCAAGAGTATAGATAATCATGAAAAAGATATCCGCTTATTGAAAAGGATCCTGAAAGAATGAGATCTTATCAACAAGACCCCCACAATAGAGGAGTGCTTTAGATAAAATATCATCTTTAAAGAGAAATAAACATTCAATCATCTAGTCCCTTGCAATCAAAAGGAAGAGGAATCTTTGAACAAAGGAATCAAACTCTAAGTCTACAGCCAGGGCAAGAATTTATAAAGAACATAATTTGTAGAATAAAGAAGAGGTGATGACCTAGGAGCACAACCTCTCATATAAAAGTATATCCATATCCAAAACTTCAGTCAATATAATGAAATAATGTTGCAAGATAAACAAATGCCACTAAGCTAAGGAAATTAGATCCCTAGACAAAGAGGAAGAAGGAAGAACCTTTCCCGCAAGGGATGAAAGCAAGGGATACCTTTGGAAAAAAAATGTCTTTAGAAAAAAAATCTTGAATAATAAAGGAGAATCTATGGATGATTATAACATAATACAATACCATAGGGAGGAAAGAAATAAAGAATACCAATTAAACTCAATAAAAAATATATGCTAATAGCCTATTAGATCCTAGAAGATTGGTTGAAATACCTCTTGCCCCCCAGTCATGAGACAAGAGGATAAAAGATCTATATTATGGAAAAATCAAGGGGATGCTCCCTATCAAAGTTATGGAGGAATTGTAAAATTGCATGAGAGTGAGATATAATTCCTAAAGCAACTCTTTCTCTAACATATAACTTGAAATGCACACAATCAGAAAGTAAATGTGTATTACTATAATGAAAAGGACATTTGTACTTGGATAGAGCATATTTCGGCATAGGTCTAAAGATTTCTTTCTTGGAATTCATTAACTAAACATACACCTTCTTAGCTACATATTGAGGAGTATCAGGGTAATCTAAGGTAGGTGTAGGGAGAAGAACGTGAAGAGGAGGATGATGATCAAAATCAACCACCTTAAATTAAGATTGCGAACAACTAACACCACACATATCTTGTTTAGGGGATATATGAATTGGATACTTAATACCATGCTCATTAACACCAAGCCCTAAGACTTTATAACCCTTTTTAGTCATCATATTATATCCTGTAGTGTACATATCATGTAAAGCTTCTACAAGAAGTGATTGTTTATCATGTTCATGAGTAAAGGTTGTATAAGGTGGAATAATAGGTTTAGAAGAAATTGCTTTTCTCTTCACTTTAATATTATCTTGGATCTGATGAGAAGGGGAAGGTAAATCCAAGAATTCTTGGACATATGCATCACAAACCATAGTTTGAACCTCATCATAAGTACGGGAAGAACTAGGAATAGCAGATGGAGAATTAGGCATGTTAGGATTATAAGGAATCAGATTAGGATTAGGAAGATTAGGAACTAAATTAGGGATGATAGGATTAGGAATAGGAAGATTAGGAGATGGTGTATCATCTACCAAATTCTTCACATAATCCAAAAGAGTAATAAGTCCGCTACATAAATCTTTAATGAAAGTTTTGAAAGTAGGAAGACTAGTATCGGTCAATCTCACAAAAGCATCGGATAGTGAAACATGAAGAGTGACAAACATAATGAAATGGATGATACTCTCATAAACATCATAAGTATGATAAAGAGATGGTAAGAGGAGGATAATTGTTGGTGTAATTAAATACTACTAATTACACTTTACTTAGGTTTTCTTAGGATAATGCATTTTCATATTAGTTGTCATTGTGACACCTAGGAGTTTGCATTTTATTTTAGCACATGGTTAGGAGAATTTCCACTTTAGGTGTGATAGTTGTCATCACATACCTCTTTCTTTGTGAGATTCACCTTTAGTTCTCTTATCAAATTATCATCCTCTCATTGTTGCACATGTTGCACATACTTTGATGTACAATGGAGGATGATCCACCTTTGTTGGACATGTGATTCCACCTTGTGTGGGTGATATCTTATCATCTTCTTATCATGTAGTCTTATTGCATTGCCTATATATTTAGGCACTCCTACTTTGTAATCAACTCAATTATCTATAATCAATTATTTGATTATTTTTCTTATCTCTCTTGTGCTATCTGTTGAGATTCTAGATCTTGTCTTTCATTCTTTGCTTTAGGCAAATTTTTACATGGTATCAGAGCCATAGGAGTTTCATTGTATAGCTTATTTTGAGAGATTTTTATTGCAGGTCAAAATTGGAGCTTGTTGGTGCAAATCAAAGGTTGGCATCATATTGAGGAGGTCCAAATACCCCTAAATAAAATTTTCTTCCATCAAAATCGGACATTTGAAGCCAAATATAGAGCCATTTGAATTTTTAAGGTTCGGCGGTGGCGATTCAGAAAAAATAATTTTAGAGACAAATTTCAAATAGCGACATCTTAGTCATCTAGAGTCCTTTTTTCGAGCAATTTTTTTTGTTTTGGAGTAGAATTTCATGATCTACACAATGGTGTAGGTGATTTCTGATCTTTGTTTCTGATGTTTTTTGAAAATAAAAATTCTTGATTTTTACAACTTTAGAGGCTTTGTTTGGGCTCATATGGACACATTTTCAAGTGTTTTTTTTTTAAAGTTCATGATTTTTTGTCTACGTTCTAGATTTGGTATCAGTTTAAAAAAATTCTAAGTAGACATAGTACTTGTTAGTCCATTTTCCTATCAATGAAAAAATATTATGAAAATGGCCTATTCTCTGCAATTTTTGTAGTGTTGTCCTACCAGCCTGCATACCTTGTTTTAGTGTGCGAAGAAAATCTATGATGTTTCATGATGTGCACATTTAGCCCTATGCTCTTTATTGTGTCACCTAGCTCTAGTTCAGATCACATCTCCTAAATCATAAAATCCAAGGAAATATTCAAATTTTGAGGTCTATAGGAAATTATTTCAGAATATGCCACAGTGTCGAAAACCCACAATGTTTGTGAAAACCCTGGATGTTTTCGATCTACCACCGAAAACCCTGTGTGTTTTTGACCTCACATTTCTTCCCTTTTGCTGACACTCCTTGTTCATTGGTGCAAACTGTGCAAGTGCAATCGGTTGGTGGGACCCAGTTCTTCATGGTTGCCCGGTGTGGTTAAAGTTCAGACATAATCTATGGTTGTCACTTGTTCACATGGAAAAGTTGCATGAGGTTTATTTCTCATGAAGTTGCGACTGATTGCCACCTGTCCTATGGACCTGGGTCTTCAAGGGTTTCAAATGATTGGTTGTCGCATGATCACATGTCAGAAATTTTTGACATGCAACCATGCAACCAGTTGACACGTCCCAATGGGCTCATCTCGGGGGGCTCTAATAGATTGTTAACGGGTGTGCAGGATCAACGATCCTCGCTATACCCCAAGGAAAAGATGCAAGCTTTTTAATCTTCACACTTTAACAAGAGTCATTGATGCGGTATGAAGGTAAATTGCTCGGTGGGGTCATTTGTTAGGTCTGGCATCCGTGGTAGTATTTCATTGGTTATGTTAGTGCACAGTGGAGGGATGTTAGAGCTGACTACACTGAAATTGGAAGTGGTCCTGGTATTAGAAAAGAAGTGATGTGCTCGATTCTCATTGGTCAGCAAGGTGACGAGCTAGATGTTGTCAGTGGGGCTGCAGTTTTCAAAGGAAGTAGAGTGTCTGCAAGTCTGTGAAGATCGTGTGGTTGTCGCTATACCGCTAAGGTGAGATGCTTGACCTTTAGCATCACAGTGTAATGATGACCGTCAATTCTGTTTAAAGAAATATAAATCACACCAACTTGAGAAAAGTAAATGAATCAAACGGTGGTGATATAAAGTTAATCTCAGTTCAAATGTTGACCGTTGATAGATTGCTGGTGCCCTGAGGTTGACCATTGCGTTTCAAATTCAAACTTCTGAGTGGGTTTGTGATCGCAGTTGCGCGGCTAAGTGATTGTAATCGCATGATCGCAAGGATGAGTAGGGTGTCTTGCGATCATGTGACCAGGCATAAATGTAAACCAAGATTCCTTTATGGGCTGCCCAATTTTCCAAAAAAGAATGAATCGACGGCTATGTTTTAAAGTTGACCGGTTAGCCGTTGGCACCCAAATTCAAATATGATTGCAGGGTTTTTCATGGGTGTTTTCACAGTGAGCTATTTGCAATGAATGTGGTAGCTTAGAATTGATTTTTGCAAGATAGTAACAGTTGCAAGGTTGATGGTGAGGATTTGTGTGGTTGTGCAAATCATATTTTTTTTCTGGGGTACCACGCTAGTTTAAATGCACTGATTTGTTCTTCCCTAGAGGCGGCCAGGGTTTTGGTATGTCAATGATCTCCATGTTTTGTATGTTTAAAGTTTTCCAAGTTGGTCCTAGCATCAAATTTTTTTTCTCCTGCAAGAAGAAGGTAGTAACTTGTGATCATAGTTAGTCTATGATGATGAAACCAATGCAACTATACATCAGAGTTTACTTGATTTTCTTCCTAGGTTTCTAGGCTTCTCTGCACTCTTTCTCTTTTTGTTGTACTGGGTGGTTGCAGACTTAAATTTTTCCCTAATGATCGGTAGCTTGTTGCAATCCTTGTTCCTATAAAATGATTTTCATGATCATTAGGAAGGGTTCAAATTTTGATTAGTTCCAAGGGTTCTAGTTTCTATTAGTTCCAAGTGAAGGGTCCTTTTCCTATAGATATTTCCTTTTCTCTTCATATAGAGTTCCCTCTTTCCTCTCTGGTTTACTGAGAATATAATACAGATTGTAATAGTTTGTCCTATGTATGAGATTCAATATATTTCTACTATTATCAAATTGTCTCCATTTGAGTTTTAGACTTATTGATTGAAGCATCAAGGGTGTTTTAGCCTTTCTATTTGCATTTCCTGTGTGTCTACAATAGAGTTGTTTTCGTAGAAGCAACTAGGTCTAGGACTAGTTTTCAAGTGTGTATGAGTTGAGGTATCAAGGGTGTCTCATGCTTGTCTTCCAGTGGATGTTGGTTAATGCATTGCTTGTTTATAGGTCTCTTCTAAGGGGAGGGTTAAAATCCTTTGAATGGGTGATGGCATAGTTGGAAACACAGGTGGATGGTTAAGGTATGATCTAGTTGATGGTGTATGTTTGGTGTAAGGAATCAACATATTAGAATGTATTGTTTTCTTGTTTCATAGCTCTCTATTATAGTGAGATATTTGACTCTACTGCCCATTGGATAAGGCACTGGTCTATGAGAGACTTAGGGTATCTCAGGGGTCCTTTCAGCCCAACATTAAATCAAATACCTTTCCCTTTCATGTTGGTGGTAGTATTAGGAAGTTCTCTCTAGTCTTTAGACTCATTCTATGCAAGTAGGGTTGTTGCATAAGAATTGGCTTCATTGGGGTATGATTTACCTGAAGGGGTTTGAAGACTATTCCACACTAATCTGTCTGAAGGCCTTTTATTCACCAAAGAGATGTCATGAGTGTGCAGATAAGGCAATACCCACCTGAGTGATGTGGAGCTCAAAGAAGAAGGAGGATCCCTTTCAATCCTCATCAATTGGACTATTTTCTTGTCAAACTTGAGTGCCTACCCTGAGAATCAAGCCCACCTATTGATTCAAGTTTGGTCCTGCAAGGAAAAGCTCCAATAGTACTTTCAGAATTTGGTTTATTTTGGCCTATTTTTGACACTTGTAATTTGTTGGATCCTTGAGTGGTCTTGTGTCTTAATTGTATGAGTCTACCATAGCTTCATATTTTCTGTTGTAATCATCAAAATCAAAAGTCTTCTTTGGTTCATTTTGGCAAGTGGCAATTGTACACGCACTATATATAAAGTGCCAAAATCATCTATTTTGTGGGGGTTATTTGGCTCATTGCATTTTGGGGGGTGCATTGTTTTTTTTTTGTCTCATTGTTTCATGTGAGAAGTACATCATGGATGGTTTAGTTAAGTTGACAAGAGGAAACTATAAGCAATGGAGTGAATTGGTTCTTGCTCATCTTAGTGAGCATAACCTGTTATCCTATTTGTATGGATATAAACCTAAAAGTCCTTTCAATCGTGACTCTTACTCAGAAGTTCTTAAGGTTATCTATTTGAATATGGATATGGATGTTATGGATTCCTTGATGAATATGAAGATGAGACAATAATTGTTCCTGATCTTTGGACTATTCTATGGAAACTATATGGAGATCCACATATTCCTCCACTTCCAAAAAGTCTAGAACCTCCAGTTGCAGCTCCTTCTCCTCCTACTAAGATCACATCTCTTGATGATGTGTGTCTTCCTATAGCCATTGGCTCTTGTGATTCAATGCAGCAAGATATTCCTTATCTTCCAGTTATAGTTCCATGGGATGCCTACTTGATAGACATTATAGGTTTGTTTGTGGAGTCCTACATTCTAGATTTGGGAGACTTCATTGATGACATTCATCTTCTCTTTGTTGAGGATGATCCTTCTTCAGTTGTTGTGAGGGAGCATGTTGACCCTCGTCTTCACTCTCCACTTGATCCTTCTTTCAAGATTGACATGATTGTGGATCCTTTGATACAATATTTGGAGGAGCTCTCTTTAACTTCAGAGAAGACATTTGACTCTTTGGAGATTGGTTTTCATGAGTCTCAAACTTCACTTGAGATTTCACATTGCATGGCTCACATTGACCATACTCATGTGTTGAAGATTCCTATTCAGTTTCCTGAGACATCATACATTTTGAGTATTCTTCCTAGAGATTGGGGAGGATTCATTGATACACCTATGCACTTGTTTCTTTCTAAGGGGAGGAACATCATTTAGTTTTCTTGGTGCAATTTCTACATTTATCCAGGTGCATCTATCATGGGTGTACATTCTACATTGAGGGGGGGCTTTCTTGCTTCTCTTCCTACTTCATTTGAGGAGGTATTTTTGTCTTTATATTTTGATCCAAATTATTACATAGATTAGTTATCATTGGATCCTTTTTTGTCACCTTCTATTGAGATTATTCCTAATTGGTTCATGGTATCATCATCAATCAAGGACATGGTGACACTTGTGCATACTTCAGAGACATCATACTTCATTTGGGTTCCCCTTCCTACTTCCTATCCACAATGGGAAGCCTTCTTACATCTATACTTGGTGTATCTTCTTCCTAAGAGGAGAAATGTTGTTTGTAGGCATTGGACTATGTTTTGTCTTCAAGCACTTACCATCCTTGGAGGAGATTACTCATTATGGGGGGGATATCATGTCTCCTTGTTTCCTTTCTTTGGGCAGATTTTTTATTGTATATGCATTATGTATGTCATAATTGGGGGGTCTTGACTCCATCCATGCATGCATCTTGTATTCATCTCTCTTTTGGGTGGAGGGTTTTTCCCATTAGGTTTTCCCTCTTTCTCCACTTTATGAGAGATTGCATTATCTTTTTCTCTTGCATATTGTACATGGGTACCTAACATGGCCTAGTAGCTGGGACCCATCTTACATTGTGAGCTTAAGTGCATTTCCCCAAGTTGCACTTAAGGGGGGGTGTTGGTGTAATTAAATATTACTATTTACACTTTACTTAAGTTTACTTAGGATAATGCATTTTCATAGTAGTTGTGATTGTGACACCTAGAACTTTGCATTTCATTTTAGCACATGGTTAGGAGAATTTCCACTTTAGGTGTGATAGTTGTCATCACATACCTCTTTGTTTGTGAGATCCACTTTTAGTTCTCTGATCACATTATCATCCTCTCATTGTTGCATATGTTGCATATACTTTGATGTACAATGGAGGATGATCCACCTTTGCTAGACATGTGATTCTACCTTGTGTGGGTGATATCTTATCATCTCCTTATCATGTAGTCTTATTGCATTGCCTATATATTTAGGCACTCCTACTTTGTAATCAACTCAATTAACTATAATAAATTATTTGATTATTTTTCCTATCTCTCTTGTGCTATCTCTTGAGATTCTAGATCTTGTGTTTTATTCTTTTCCTTAGGAAACTTCTTACAATAATAAAGAAAATAACCATACACTAAAGCATCCTAAAGATCTTCATGGAAAATGAAATGCAAGAAATATATTTGTATTTTGTAGAATATATAGATTTTTTTTTTGAATTTAAAAATGTAAGAGAATAAAAGAAATATAATCTTAAGGAAATAAGGAAAAGCATCTAGCACCAAAAAAGAAAGAGTTGTCTATCGTGGGTTCACCAAAATATAAGATATAAAAAATATATCTTATGAGATATATTTTTATATGTATGTTTTGTGTGTGGGGTGTGTTGTTTAGGAATGGAATGTGATGATGTGGTGTGTGTGGAAAATGTTGTGGATATACAAACTTAATAAAACATAAATACTTATCTTGAAAGGGAGCAGATTCAAAAATCACTATTTTTTGGTGTCTGTGTTCAGTTTTAGGAAATTCTGCACCCGGATCTAGCCTAAAAACTCAGAAATAGAGAAACCCCAAAAACCTTTTGTCTTTCTGAGAGAGGTCGACCTTGACACAAAATTGGGGTAATATCTTACCCCAGGCCACAATCTTACCCCTAAAATTTGATCTTGATCTACACTGTTCTGACAGAAATTTTGTTTGTGGATTCCAAAAGTTCATCGAAATGGGTACTCAGATCTGAACTGTAATTCTCTATCCCGCAACTATACCTACAAGAAAAAGCATTTTTGTTGTTTGGATGAGGGGTTTGCCTTGGTCAAACCCCATTTTGGAATCAATCTTAAAAATAGAATTGAAATAGAGAATGCTAGTAAGTAGTAGAAGTAGATCTAACAACAAAGCTATGATATTCAATAGATATGCAATTGTATTTGGAATGTAAACAAGTATATTGATGTGACAGTTTGGACTCAACACTAAAAAATGTAAATTAAAACCTTCATGATTTTATGCTTGGAATCCACCTTGAAGGGAGAATGAATAGATCTTGAAGATGAACAAAGGATCTTGAAGAAAGATCACACCACCATGATGGATAGATCTAGGGTTTGAATGATGAATCTTGAATGCTTGAACCAAATCCCTCCAAAGGCTTGAATGATTGAATCCTTGATCTTTAATGGACAAATTTAATCCTTGAATGTAGATGATGTCTTGAATGCTTGCTTGAAAATGGATGTGAAAGATGTGTACTTGATTGCACTTGAGAGATGATAACAAAGGATGGACTGAAATGAGATAGGAAGGCTTCCTTTTATACTAGTCTAGAGCACAAACTTCTAGTAAGGCTAACATAGGAGAATTAAATTCCTATTTAAACCTTAACCCCTAGAAATAGATCTAGATTAAAAATAATTTAAGAGTTTACCATTTTGAAATCTGGAACAGCCAACTTGAAAGTGGGAAAATAAACTTTTTGAAGCCCGACATCCCTAAACCTCCAGAACTTTAAATTTGGACCTAGGGTTAGGGTCGAGGTTGAATCTAACCTAGGTCAGGGTTGAGGTCGACCTTGACCTAGGTCAGGGTCGAGGTTGACCTTGACCTAGGTCAGGGTTGAGGTCGACCTTGACCCAGAAGGTCAACCTTGATCTTGAGGTCAAGAATCTCAGTTTCTTAGGACCAAGTGCCAGAAATAGGTTGGAAAAAGGTGGAGAAAAGGGAAAAATAGGGAGAAAACCATGATCCAAGCCAAAAATACCATGAAGGCATCTGACATGACCCCAAACCACCTACTTGGAGGGTTAAACTAGTCCTAAATGGAAGTGCTTCCATTTTTTGATGATACATTTAGCCCCCACTTTAGCAAGAGTATGGATTTAATACAAACTCTTGGTAAAGGAGAAGAAAGATCCAAGTGGATTCGCAATGAGATAGAATAACACTTAGTTAAGGACAGAAGCCCCCAAGCTAAGGATTCTAACTCAACATACACACACGAGGGTGCGAAAACAAAGAGAAAACTAAAAGACACAAAAAGAGGGGGTTAGTACAAAAACAAACCCAAATCAACTAGAAAAGGAAACCTTGCTAAGAAATGCTTCCTATAGTAATATCATATTTAGAAAGCTATCATAAAATCATAAATGATTACATAAGAAAGATAAGAGAAACACTATAAATAACATAGCTTCATGATCTAATCCTAGTAGCATGAAAATGAAAAGAGATAAAAGAGAAAGTGATTACCTCACCTAGTTAGATGTCCACCTTACCGTGAATCACCAAGGAGGGAGAGCCCAATAGGTAGAAAAACCTGATAGTTCACCCAAAAAATGTGCCTTGAAATTGTAATGCATCTTTTGATGGATTTTGGAATACCCATAGATCCACATTCTTGCATCACTATGAATATAAAATGTGTGTCTCCTCGGGATTTAGCAACTTATGTGCATTATCTTCGGAGGATTTAGCATATTGAAAAATTGAAAAATGTGTGTCTCTTCAGGATTTAGCAACTTATATGCATTACCTTTGAAGGATTTAGCATATTAAAAAATTTAAACTATAGCATATGGGAGACCCTATATATGACCCCCTCCTTATCGTGGTTGTCTACTAGACATGATAAGGAAGAGAAGGAAAATACCTACTTCACAAAGTAAGGAGATATCTTGTTAACAACAATGGTATTGACCCCTACATTAAATAGTATAGATAATTGTGAAAAGGATATCCACTTATGGAAAAGGATCCTCAAAGAAAGAGATCTTATCAACAAGACCCCCACCATAGAGGAGTGCTTTAGATAAAATATCATCTTTAAAGAGAAACAAAAATTCAATCATCTAACCCCCTGTAATCAAGAGGAAGAGGAATGTTTGAACAAAGGAATCAAACTCTAACCCTACAACTAGGTAAAGACTTTATAAAGAACATAATTTGCAGAATAAAGAAGAGGTGATGACCTAGGACAAAAACCTCTCATATAAAATGATATCCATATCCAAAACTTCAATCAATATAATGAAATAATGTTGCAAGATAAACAAATGCCACTAAGATAAGGAAAGTAGATCCCTAGAAAAAGAGGAAGAAGGAAGAACCTTTCTGCCCAGGGATGAAAGCAAGGGATACCTTTGCAAAAAAAAAGTCTTTAGAAAAGATAGCTTGAATAATAAAGGAGAATCTATGGATGATTATAAAACCATAGGGAGGAAAGAAATAAAGAATACCGATTAAGCTCAAGAAAAAATATATGCTAAGAGCCTATTAGATCCTAGAAGATTGGTTGAAATACCTCTTGCCCCCCAGTCATGAGACAAGAGGATAAAAGATCTATAGTATGCAAAAATCAAGGGGATGCTCCCTACCAAAGTTATGGAGGAATTGTAAAATTGCACAAGAGTGAGATATAATTCCTAAAGCAACTCTTTCTCTAACATATAACTTGAAATGCACACAATCAGAAAGTAAATGTGTATTACTATAATGAAAAGGACATTTGTACTTGGATAGAGCTTATTTCGGCATAGATCTAAAGATTTCTTTCTTGGAATTTATTAACTGAACATACACCTTCGTAGCTACATCTTGAGGAGTATCAGGGTAATCTAAGGTAGGTGTAGGGAGAAGAACATGAAGAGGAGGACGATGATCAAAATCAACCACCTTAAATTGAGATTGCAAAGAACTAACACCACACATATCTTGTTTAGGGGATATATGAACTAGATACTTAATACCATGCTCATTAACACCAAGCCCTAAGCCTTTATAACCTTTTTTAGTCATCATATTATATCCTGTAGTGTACATATCATGTAAAGCTTCTACAAGAGGTGATTGTTTATCATGTTCATGAGTAAAGGTTGTATAAGGTGGAATAATAGGTTTAGAAGAAATTTCTTTTCTCTTCCCTTTAATATCATCTTGGATCAGATGAGAAGGTGAAGGTAAATCTAAGAATTCTTGCACATTTGCATCATGAACCATAGTTTGATCCTCATCATAAGTATGGGAAGAACTAGGAATAGAAGATGGAGAATTAGGTGTGTTAGGAACATTAGGAATCAGATTAGGATTAGGAAGATTAGGAACTAAATTAGGGATGATAGGATTAGGATTAGGAAGATTAGGAGATGGTGTATCATCTGCCAAATTCTTCACATAATCCAAAAGAGTAATAAGTCCTCCACATAAATCTTTAATGAAAGTTTTGAAAGTAGGAAAACTATTATCGGTCAATCTCACAAAAGCATAGGCTAGTGAAACATGAAGAGTGACAAATATAAATAAATGAATGATTCTCTCATAAACATCATAAGTATGATAAATAAATGCTAAGAGGACGATAATATAGAAAATAACCATATACCAAAGCATCTTGAAGATCTTCATAGCAAATTAAATGCAAGAAATATTTTGTGTTTTGTAGAATGTATAGATTTTTATTTTGAATTTAAAAATGCAAGACCATAAAAGAAATCTAATCTTAAGGAAAGAAGTAAAAGCATCTAACACCAAAAAATAAAGAGTTTTCTATTGTAGGTTCACCAAAATGTAAGATATAAAAATATATCTTAAGAGATATATTTTTATATGTATGTTTTGTGTGTGGGGTGTGTTGTTTAGGAATTGAATGTGATGATGTGGTGCATGTGGAAAATGTTGTAGACATACAAACTTAATAAAACATAAATACTTATCTTGAAAAGGAGCAGATTTAGAAATCATTGTTTTCTAGTGTCTGTGTTTTAGTTTTAGGAAATTCTATACCCAGATCTGGCCTGGAAACACATAAATAGAGAAAACCCATAAACCTTCTGTGTTTCAGAGAGAGGTCGACCTTGACCCAAAACAGGGGTAAGCTCTTACCCCGGGGCACAATCTTACCCCTAAAAGTTGACCTTGACCTGCACTATTCTGATAGAAATTCTATCTGCGGATTTTGGAAGTTCGCCGAAATGGGTACTCAGATTTGAATTGCAATTCATTGTCCCACACCTGTACTTGCAAGAAAAAGGGTTTTTGTAATTTGGATGAGGGGTTTACCTTGGTCAAACCCCATTTTGGAATCAACCTTTAAAATAGAATTGAAATAGAGAATGCTAGTAAGTAGTAGAAGAGGATCTAACAATGAAGCTATGATATGCAATTGTATTTGGAATATAAACAAGTATATTGATATGAAAGATTGGACTCAACACTAACAAATGTAAATCAAAACCTTCATGATTGTATGCTTGGAATCCACCTTGAAGGGAGAATGAATAGATCTTGAAGATGAACAAAGGATCTTGAAGAAAGATCACACCACCATGATGGATAGATCTAGGGTTTGAATGATGAATCTTGAATGCTTGAACCAAATCCCTCTAAAGGCTTGAATGCTTGAATCCTTGATCTTCAATGGAGAACTTGAATGCTTGAATCCTTGATCTTCAATGGAGAACTTGAATGCTTGAATGTATATGATGGCTTGAATGCTTGCTCGAAAATGGATGTGAAAGATGTGTACTTGATTGCACTTGAGAGGTGATAACAAAGGATGGATTTAAATGAGATAGGAAGGTTTCCTTTTATACTAGTCTAGGGAACAAACTTCTAGTGAGGCGGACATAGCAGAATTAAATTCCCATTTAAACCTTAACCCCTAGAAATGGACCTAGATTAAATATAATTTAAGAGTTTACTATTCCGAAATCTGAAACAGTCGACCCGGAAGCAGGAAAATTAACTTTTTGAAGCCCGACAGCTCGAAACCTCTGGAACTTGAAATCTGGACCTAGGGTCAGGGTCAAGGTCGAGGTTGACCTTGACCTAGGTCAGGGTCAAGGTTGACCTTGACCCTGAGGTCAAGAGTCTTAGTTTCTTAGGACCAGGTGCCAGAAAAAGATTGGAAAAAGGTGGAGAAAATGACATAATAAAGAGAAAACCATGATCCAAGCTAGAGATCCCATGAAGGCATCTAACATGACCCCAAACCACCTACTGGGGGGGATAAACCAGTCCTAAATGGAAGTGCTTCTATTTTCCAATGATACAAAAGGTATTTAGGTTCTTCCTATCCTATATCCAAGGTCAAGACAATATCAAGAACACTTTCAAGCATTTTCAAGAGGAATTTGACACCATAAGGATTATGAAGGTATAAACATATTATCAAGCCTCTTGTACTAATAACACACTTTGTTTTCATGCATTTAAATTTTGTTTCCAAGGTTAAATCCTCTACAAGGGTTTGGTTGAGGTAAACCACTTTCCACAAACATTTTCTCTATTTTTCAGGTGTAGGTGACAAGTGGCACAAGTGCAGAAAGAGCTACAAGAATATCTAATAGAGAGCTACATCTGGCAGTATTTTCATGCCTCCAAATTTCCTCGTACCCTCATGGTTGCCTCGTTCCTACCTTTTTGGGATGAAACTTGGATCACAGGTTAGTCACTGATTCAAATTTATAGATCTAGTTTCAAAATTGGGTTTACAGTTTGTTGTCTATCTGCATTCATATTAGTTCCTCTTTCTTTCCATCTTTTTCCTAGATCTTGCATTTCCATTTACATTTTTTATTTTTCCACTCAAGCGAAGGAGCCCTTTCCATTTAGCAGTTAAGTCTCCTTGAGTCTAGTGGATCATCTGCTTTCCAATGTAGGATAGAAGATGGGTGTGAGCTTCCTAGTTTATCCATTCATCCTAGTGAATCCCCTAATCACCTCATCATCCCCAATTTCTTTCATTGCAATATTATAATTATATTTATTTATTAAAAAAATGTAATACCTATTGTACAATTACTACTTAAATAAATAAAATAACCTAAATTAAAAGGGTCCATGAATATTGTAAAATTAACATCATTAATATTTTCCAATCCATGATATGAATGTGTATATATTTTTAGACTTGACGGTATGATGTTTTTCAACATATTTTAGGTTTTATATTTCAATAAATAGATTGACTCGATAGGAATAGATATTGAAAAAGGTTAGATAGTCAAATCCAAAAATCTATACATATTGTTAAAAACATTTTCCTCCATTTATATAATGATAATGATAGTGATGTTAATTTAATATCAACAATCAAATTTTTAATTGATAAGCATGCTTTTCTAAAATTTTAAGTCTCACTCAAAGTATCTAAGGTTAGTTGTCATTTCTTAGCCATAGTGCTAATAAAGGTTACATAGGCAAATCTGAAAATCTATACACATTGTTAAAAAAATCACTTTTAATTTATACAATGAAAAAGGCAGAAGATAAGAATTTACAACCAATAATCAAAATTTTAATTGATTAGCATGCTTCATTGAAATTCCAAATCTCATTCAATTTTTTTAAGATTAGTTATAATTGAACTTGACCTTCGTGTTAAAAAAGGTTATGTAGTCAAATAATCAATAAGAATTTACAACCAACAATCAAAATTTTAATTGATAAATAATTAATTGCAAAAGTTGACTGGGTGGCAGACTTATGGTAACCAAGGTTCCGATCTGATCAGGTTATATAAAACATCAATGTCAGATTACAATTATTTCCGCAGTTTGCAGACCCATCTGTTGCGCTTAGGTTCAATGGTGTTCAACCACTCCAATCTTTCAGGAATGAAATCTTGACGTCACAGTGTCCAATTATTTGAGCCTACATCTGTTCATAAATTTGTTTGTGGGGTTCCATTCATTGCAAGATTCAAGCTTTTTCATTTCTGTTAGCATGGAATCCCTCAACCTGAATGAGGCCGTGACCATTGGATTTGGGATAATCTTTCTCCTTTACTGCTTTCTGTATAAGGCGAAGAGCAACTTAAAGTTGCCTCCTGGGCCACGTCCATGGCCTCTCATAGGAAGTCTCCATCTCTTGCTGAGAGAGTAATCGACGAGCAAATTCATCGTAGATTGGAAAAAGGAAATCCTAAAGAAGGAGATCGCGTTAAGGATTTGGTAGACGTGATGCTCGACATGGCCGAGACGGAGGGCCAGGCGATTTCGAGAGTCAACATCAAAGCAACCGTCTTGGTAAGTTTAAAAATCTCACGGATCTGCTTTCAAATATGCTATATTCTGTTTACCAATTTCACCATATGAAGAAGAAAACGAAAACTGTGCAGGACATGTTAGCTGCAGGACATGTTAGAATGGGCAATGAGCGAACTGCTGAGAAATCCTGCAACGTTGGCTCGAGCGCAGAAAGAGATTGAATCTGCTGTGGGCAGAGACCGTAGAGTAAAGGAGAGTGACGTCATGGGATTCGACTACTTGCGATGCGTGGTGAAGGAAACATTCCGTCTTCATCCTCCGTTTCCTCTGCTCATTCCGCACGAGTCGATGGAAGGGTGCAGCGTTGGAGAGTATTTCATTCCACCAAAGACACGGCTGTTTGTGAATGTGTGGGCGATGGGAAAGGATGAAAACGTTTGGGAAGATGCTCATCAGTTCAAGCCCGAACGGTTTGTGGGCAGTAACAAAGATGTGAGAGGTCAGGACTTCGATCTGCTGCCATTCGGAACAGGGAGAAGAGGGTGCCCTGGGATTTCAATGGGTGTTTCTGTTGTTGACTTGGCACTTGCTCAGCTTGTTCACTGCTTTGACTGGACTGTGAAGATGTTTCCCCCCGTTCATTACCTGGTCGACAACTCCTCAATCTCCTAATTAAGTTCATAAAGCCCACTAAAATTTGTGATGAATGGTTTACGCGACGACTTCGTAAATTATGTTATATATCCAGTAACAATGTTCGTCAAGAGAAAAGGGCGTAGCATAAATTTGGTTACGTTGTAAAAATGAGTACACATAAATAAAATTAATATAGAAGATTTATGAGAGTTTGGATTAACTGTATTAAATTTATATATGAAGATATATATTAATAAGTGTTACGTAGTGGTGAGTATTTGTCGTTATAGATTATAGAGATTGGTGAATGTGAAAAAAATAATAATACAAAATTATTGAATTTGTAATTTTAAATTATACTTAAATAGCAGCTATAATTGTAATAGTCCAAGAGCAATGTCTTGTATTTGACTCAATCTTTACCATAGCAATTTATTATTCAAAGTTGTAATTATATTTATAATGCTGCTTATAATTGTAATATTACAATAGTTATCCCTTGCTCTTTACAAGGGTGGTGAGGAATCTTAACAACGATAATTTTTAATAATGATTATGATACTTAGAATTGTAGTTGTAATTATTATAATACATACTTGATCAATTGATTAAAGCAAGTTCTTCATAATTTTGATTATCATAAACTCTATAATTCTATTGTAATATCCAATAGTATTCAAAAGAGGCAATTTGTTCAATCTCTTGTAATTAATGAATGATGATTTTATTAGTCTATTAAAATATTCTTAAATGTATTGGGAAATAAATATTTTGATATTATTTTATTTTTTCAATATGTATATTTAATTATTTAGTTGTATTTCATTGTTTGATTAAAAATAACAAAGAGTTTAGAAAAAAGATACTTTAAAAGTGATTTTGTTGTAGAAAGATTAGCCGCTAAGTCTCTCCAATTCATTATTTGCCTTACAAAACAAGTGTTACATTATAGTATAGTATTTGGTAAGTAAAAAAAAATCATTAATTTCAAGAGGCATTTTGCACTATGACTACATGCCAATATAATATTAAAGTAAAGATATTTTAAAAATAATAATCTATTATACAAATACTTTTTATTTGAAGAAAAAAATTATATTAAGAAAAGAAAACAATGTAGATACAACAAAATTTAATTGTAGTTACTAGTTTTATAATGTTATAGTACTAGTGAGAATTACAATATTTCATTTTTAAAAATAAGATAAATGAGAAAAATGATTTAGCAAAATAGACAATTTACATCAACTTATCAAAAATATTTTAAATAAATTAATAATTTTTACATTAGAATTGCAATATTTAAGTTGACATATTAATCAAAATTCATTGGATATTAATTTAGAGCGATTTAACAACATATAATCAAACAATAGGCTGCCATGAAAGGAAGGAATCACATTACAATAGTGTAGCAAAACATTGCCATAAATAGATCAACCATTTAAGTGGAAGCAATAATTAATTAGGTGAAAAGGCCCAATCTAATATGTCTACACAACTTGATGGCATTTAATAAAACAAAAATGAAATAAAGTTAGAAGAATACAAAAAAGATGTTAAAAATTGAAATTCGCTCATAAACTATGATTGTCATTAAACTTAACCCTAACCTGTGTCTCGCTCCAATGAAAGCTTTGCAAATAATTATGATAGTAGAATTTTAAAGAAAAGCTCCATTAGATAATGCTGCACAAAAGCATTGTCATTGATAGAATAAACTTTCAAAAAGTAGAAGTTTCTATAAAACCATTGTTATCCTTATATTCTATTATATTCTATTATATTCTTGACCTTATCATTGTTTCTATTATATTCTTGACCTTATCATTGTTTCTATTATATTTTTGACCTTATCATTTGAATAAAGAGAAAATGATCTGATCCGAAAATAATTATCCCATGATATCCTCCAGGAAAACAAATCACTCCAAAAAGAAAACGTTCATTGTGTTGCCACTTGCAGACATGGTGTGTAGTAGCTAAGGTTTCGATCTCAATGTGGATACATTGAACGCTATGTCAAAAGAAAGTTAACACTAGACTGCAAGTACACATTCATTTCGTGCAATTTGTTTAAGTGTTTCCCATTTTTGTCTTGGATGGTATGCCCATGCCATCCTTACTACAAACTTTATGGTATGTACGTCCTATTTTTAGGCATTTATAGTTTCATATTATTAGATCATCTAATATTTTATAGGCATTTAACTCATAAACATATCATCTAATATCATCACCATTGCCATTTTTGCGTGTGAAACCTTTCGGGTGAAGGCTAAGAAAATTGGCACTTGTGATGTGTCACGCTGTCACTCAAATAATGCATTGCTACCTATAGCAAGAGCCTGATCTAGAGATAGATAAAAGTTGCATACTTAGTACAAAAGAACTTCCTATTTGGAAATTCATTATTAGTTCATGTTGTAGACTATAGAACTTTAGACATCTACCTATTTTTAAGTAGTGATTAAACTAGTTAACTCCAACCAATCAAATTTCATAATTTATTTTTGTATGTACTGCTTTTTAACTAGTGATTAAACTAGTTAATACTGCCATCCTTACTACAAACTTTATGGTATGTACGTCCTATTTTTAGGCATTTATAGTTTCATATTATCAGATCATGTAATATTTTACAGGCATTTAACTCATAAACAGATCATCTAATATCATCACCATCCCCATTTTGGTGTGTCAAACCTTCCGGGTGAAGGCTAAGAAAATTATATTACGTAACTCAGGCACAAGATTCACTTTCTTAGTACTACTCTTTTTCTATTGTCATTTTGGCGTGTGAAACCTTCCACGTGAAGGCTAAGAAAATTGGCGCTTGTGACTCGAATAATGCATTGCTTGTGAATTCTTATGCCTATAACAAGGGCCTCTAGAGATAGATAAAAGTTGCATACTAAGTACAAATATGTAGAAAACTCCTTATTTGGAAATGTATTATTATCTATTTATTTTATTTAATTTATTTAAAATTAAAGAATGTTCATTTAAGAATATAAAAGATCATAAATGAGAAGCACTCTATAATATTCATTTGAGGAATTAATGAATGTAGTGCACTTTAGCCAAATAAAAGATAAATGAGAGAAAAGCCATAAAGACTAATTTTGGACACATGTTCAAATACATTAAAAATTGTCTCTATAATCATTTTTGAACATTGAAAGAAAAATTGAAATAGACGTGTCAATGACAAAGCTAATCTAAATGTAAGAATTTATTGGTCTACATATTTTTTCATCAAATTAAGTTGGCATAAAAAATAATTTTTGAATTAGCAATGATCTTTTTAACCTAAAAGCTTCAATGTAATTGTGCGATTACTTCTAAATCTTTTTCTTATTTTGATGTATGTATTGTAACAAAGAAAAACATTATTCATTTCATTTAAGTAAGGATTTGAAGTATTTTAGGGTCCCTTCAAAACTTGTTTGAACCTTAATAAAAAATAATTTGTAGCATGTTGCTAGAAATTCACAATAGAAGTTAGAAATAAGGTTACTAATGTGCTCACTAAATAAGATATTCAAGACAATCACATCAAGATGAATAAAATAATTATCAAAACTTACATTCAATGCCACACTTACAAAGCTAAGCATACAATGTCTAAAATTGACCTCATATGTGCAAATCTGAGTAAGTCACATAATTTTGAAAAATTCTAGGCATTTGATCTAGTAGAAAATATAATGGCTAGAATTTTCTTACCTTAGATCCATACACTTTTGTTAAAAACTTATAAATATATCTATGGTTAAATTTTTTAAGTCAAATAGTTTATTTAAAAATAATATTTATATAGTATTATAATATATTTATTATATTTTTTTGTGTGAAATAAGGGTTAGGGTTTTCCTTTTTTATCATAGGAAAAAAAATCATAGATTATGTATAGTTATAAAATAAAACTTAAATTGTAGATTAATAATTCTTTATTTTAAATTTTAACAAGGTCTAAATTTATGTATTTATTATTATTATAAAGAACGAGTTAATTTACCAAGTATTAAATAAAACAAAACTCACAAACTTTAAATTGTAGATTAATAATTATTTATCTTAAATATTCATTTTTAAATGTCTAAATTTATATATTTATTATTATAATAAAGAACCAATTATATTTACCCAATATTGTTTTTTGATATCACTTGTTTTGTATACTTTTTTGTTTTTCTCAATATGGCCTTTTAGACAATATCATAACAGTAAATTAATCTCATTGTGTCTGTGCAATCATTTTTTTTATAAATATTTTTATTTAATTATGAATGATTTTCATTATATTCTATTCCTTTAACTTTAACACTAATAACAAGACACTTTAACAGTAATATCAAGACACTTGCATCAAGGTTTTAAGTGTATTGTGAATAGATTGAGGCAACAGTTGTAGAAAGATTGGTTTTGGTTCATCCCATTTTAAAATGAAATCTGTCTGCCCATTTTTTTCTCAATGAAATTGTTAATTGCATGACACATTCTATGCAAAATATTGATGTAATTCACTTCCATGGTTTGATGAATTTGTTTTTAATTGAATCTATACACAACAAAATCATTCTAAGTTGTGTTTTCATAAAAAATTCTATTGTTGGATTATAAATGAAGGCATGCCTCGTCTCTGCCATCACATTTTGCATGCATCCTAACAAAACAATTGCTCTATAACCCTAATGAAGTAGTATTTTTAAAAATGATCAGAGTTATGTAATATGTTTTCTAAAAACTTGCCCATTTTTCATCGCATTGTTGATGCATGACACAATTTGTCAAAATCTTGAGGTACGTAGCTTGCTATAGTTTCAATGATTTTTTCATTTTCTTTTTGAATTTATACGTAGCCAAATTATTTGAGGTTGTGTTTTATTTCATTTTAAACAAATATGTTGTTATCTTCTAAATGAAGGCATTGGGTGCTATTTTTTTTATGTGATAGCACTATGGTATAGCCCGGATCCATTCCATAAGTAGATGTCTGTCAAAGAGAATCCGGGGGTGGATGCCTTGGGGGTGCCACCTGGAAGCCACCACAGACATATGAAAGAAAGTGGTCTACTGTATATATTTATCTTATTAATTATCTACTATGTGATGAATGTTTGGATGTATTCATAAATTGATCTCTTTAATTAGTATTTAATATTTGAAACACATTTTGAGAGAACAAACAAATGTTTTTAGGGATTCTTACAAAAGGTGAGTAAGTTTCACTATTTGGAAAATGAGGTCAGTATAAAGAAATTAGATTTCACCTCTGATAGGTTGCTGGACTGGATACTATATAGGATGCAACTACTTCAAAATATATAAAATGAATATTCGATGAGTAGGCAATGAATCTATATTTTTATAGGTGTGTAAATAATTATCACAATAATTTAATCACTTGGGTGAAGAGTCATTGGAGGACACAACAAACTTGTGAACAAAACATCTATCATTGTCTTAAAACTTAAAATGGACACAACCATGTGATATGTTCCTTAGGGATTTTTGCAATGACTAAGGCATTATGGAAATTGTCCACTAATACATTAAGTATAAAATTTGTTTGGATTATGTCTTTTAAATGATTTAATGCATTATGTCTTTTAAATGATTGAAGTTACATTTGTTATATTTGTAAAGCGAGCATCCTCCGATTTATTAATTTTATTTATGATTTTGTAAAGCGAGCATCCGTCGATTTATTAATTTTATTTATGATTTTTAAAAGAATATTCTTATTAAAAATATTTTTTTTGTATATAATGTATTGTTGAAGTGTTTCAAATAAAATTATATTTTAATAATTAGTTATATATTCATTAAATAAAAAAGATTAAAAAAATTATCTCTTAATTATACACCAAATATACAAATTACATGCTTCCCATTAGTCTTTATTATTTTTATATCTTCAACATATTATTCAGTTGATTTAAGTAAGGAGATATTTGCTACAAGATAAATTGTTTTTAAAAATAGCATCAACAAAAGGGTGCTGACCCATGGAACAATAGGGTCTGACTAAGTGAATTAACAGAAAATTAATTCAACATAGAGAGCACCATTAAAGCATGAGAGTCTACCATGATCAAAAACATAAAAGCAACAAAAAGTAAACCACCACAGTCGTAGAGTATCACACATCCACTAAATAGTTTTGAAAAAGTTCAATTTAAACCATAAAAGGTGCCACGCAGGGCTATAAACTAAATTCAAAGTCTTGAGCATACTTAAATAAATAGATCCCATCCAAAATTGAGGCGAGGAATCATCAGTTGTCTCCACCCTCCCGTACAAGCCCAAGCACAAAGTCACTTTCTATCCCATAAGCGCTTAGGCAGCAGATGGTTAGCCCACTCTTCATTGAGGAAATTGAAGAGTTCATGGTTTCCTTTGACAACATCCTTGTCCTTCAAGGCTTTCTCATTGAGGAGGCAGAGCGTGGTAGCAGATGCATGCATCACCTTAAGTGCAAACTTACTAACATCTATCAGACACTTATTAGTAGCTTCCAGGTCTTAGGTGATCTTAGTCATTGTGTTTTCCATAGAGGCAAATTGGTACTTGATTCTCCCCATCATGCCGCTACCAGTATGCTCTTTGTCAGCAATGGGCTCTTTTTCTGTCATCTCCTCCTCAACCATAGTGGTATGGATGTCATCATCTGGCTTGATTTCCACCTAATAAGTTTCATTCTCCGCGCCCTCTTTACTGGGGGAGCCCATAGAAGCATCCTCTTGGGAAAAATCATCCTCCTGGTTCATGAGCTCTCTGATAGCTCTTTTTCCCTATTCTTTGGCAATGCAAGAAGAGCAGCGGGTAGAAGTGGGTTGGGGCTCAGAAGTCTGGGGGCAGTCTAGATTAATGAAAATCTTCTTTTTCTTCTTGGGAGGGGGCTGAGAGCTAGCACTAGGGTTAAGGGTGTGCTTCTGAGGACTTGGGGTGGGTTGGGTTTCAGAAGACTTGGGGCTCAAAGTAGGGGTCATACCACCTTTAGACTGAGGAGGGGTGGGAAAGCCTTGGTTGAGAGAAACTGTTGGTGACAAGGGTTGCTGGGTAGCTTGGGTAATTTGCAGAGGTGGCGGGGGATAGAGGGCATGGTGGAAATTGTATAGATGGAAAATAAGACCTTGATGGAGATAGAAAGGATTTTTTCCAAGGGAGATGGCCTCATTCATAGCCTTGACATTAGCCTCTAAAGAATGCAGGAGGAAAAAGGGGAAGGAAATTAACAATTTATGCCTAAAATGGTTTAGAAAGGGAAGATGGTAGTTGAAAAATGTACCAAAGCAGCCCTCCAAGGTGAAATATTTCATCACCAGCTTGCACATCTTCGGCTAGAAATCTGGAAGCTCAAAGACGTTGTAGCCGCCATTTAAAGGAAAAGGGGTAGCCTCATCCTTGAAGAATTGCGCAAACTCTGTCTTCGCTTGGGTTTTGGCCATTTTTTTCCATTTCTTGCTAGTGGTCAGCATCCCCATGGCTTGGTTAATGACCTCTTCATTAATTTGAAAGGTGATATTGTTAATGGTAACCTGCCTTTCATTCTAGGTTTTAGCAACCTATTTGGAAATCATCTCATCGTGACCCATAAGGTATTCCATAAAAGGAAAGATACCTCCCTCCTTGCAGAAATACATGACCACGGGGTCAGAAGAGTATTCCTCTTCAATCCTGTCAGGCTCAATCCTTTTTCTATCACCTCCCATCTTCTTCTCTTTGAGCCAACTGCTGAAAAGCCCAATATCCAAAGGAAAACCAGAGGTAGAATTGCTCTCGCCAGGCTTAGCTCTCTAATTTTTCACACAATAGAAGGTGGGAATGCCTAGAAAATAGCCAAACAAGGGATTTGAAGTCATGCCAAGTTGCAAGTAGTAATTAGGGCTTTGATTATCTTGGGGTTTGTTATGCCTTACCATGGAGGCCACTGGGGTTAATATGTGGGAATGGTACATTAACCCATAATTGTCATTAGTTAAATCTACTTCATATCTCTTGACATCCTCTGTAGATTGATTTTTATTCAGATTCCATTTAAAGTAACGATGGCCTTTCAAGGGAAGTCTCATGCCCATGTGCCACATCA
>BSBK01009870.1:80000-211410 GCA_027943335.1 Chamaecyparis obtusa | reverse complement strand
CATAGCTACATGGACTCCAACGAGAAAGTTTCCACCAGTGCACAAGTACAAAAAATGGTAGGCCACAACAATTCACCTAATAAAAATATAGATGCTTGCATTGTCTTTTTCCAATTCTATGATCTCTACAAAAGATAGGGAACTACTCACACTAGGCATGGAAAATTGATTTTTATAAATGCATTGACACCAACCTATCTACTGGATAGACCACTTCTTCTCAACGTCATATAGTGAAATGGTAAAACAAGTGTACTATGCATTAAAAATTGTAACCTATTCCATGTTCCATTTATTTCATGTACTAAACTGATGTGTTCTAACTTTGTAGTGCACAAATGAGTAGCACAAAGTACAAAACACAACCTTCTTACAAGTACCCTAAATACAAAAAAATCTAGACAAAACAAAGGTACGACTATGAAATTCTGCATTCAAAATTAAGTCTATTGAAATCCCTTCCAAACATTTTACAATAAATAGATATGTACCATTTATTTCATGTACTAAATTCTTGTCTTCTACTTTGTAGTGCACAAATGAGCACCACCAAGCACAAAAGCCAACCTGCTTGTACCCTAAATACAAAAAAAATCCAGACAAAAAAAGGTACACCTATGAAATTCTACATTTAAAATAAAGTCTATTCAAATCCCTTCAAGCATTTTCTGAAACATAATTAAATGTTCCTGTAAATTAACTAAGAATTCTAAGCTTCCTTGTACTTAAATCATGGTGTCATTGCTATGTTTCTTGACCTTGATTAACATATGCTCCAAAACCATGTAATTAAAGATGCATGATGATGCTAATGCACTAGGACATATAGCAAAATAGTAAAACATCACAATTATGCTAAGCAAATTGACACACGATATTATTGTAAAATTTCAAGGCTTGCGATTCTCTTCTTATTTTCCATTGTTTCCTATCCTAATATGCAACCTAATATTCCCTTTCTCTCCATTTATTCTATTTACTAAGATGTTTTCATTGCACTATTGTAGACAAATGAGCAGTATCGACCAGTTAAAACAACCTTTTTATAGTCTGAATACAAGAAGAAGCCAAACAAAACAAAGGTAACCCTACGAAATCTTGCATTTATAACTAAGAAAATCCAAGCCTCTACTAAGCATTTTATGCCAAGCAGTTATGCTCTTATAACTTAATCAATGATCCCAAGCTTCCTCACACAACAGTCATGTGACATTGCTATGTTTCCTTGTCTTCAATTGACAGATTCTCCAAAACCATTTAATCGAAGATGCACGCCGATATCAATAGCCAGCAAGATAAAAGTCCACAACAATCTATACTAAAATGGTAAAACATTTGAATTATGCTAACTACATTTGGAAATATGGAAGGACTTCTATGCCTAATTTTATTACCTGCATATTTGTCCCCTCAGTCATTTTCGTCTATCCTGATATGCTATTTAACATGCTCTTTCTATTTTTGTTTTCCAGCCACACCAAAAAACAAGAATACCAATAGCCAAGAAAGTAACACTCCACAAAAACATGTGGTAAAATGGTAAGACATTTCAATTATGCTGACTAATTTAGGCCTACAACATATTCTGCTAACTTTATTTCTTACACATTTATGGTTTTCATGTGACAGACAACTAATAAGCAAGAGGCTACACACTGCACCTCTTAAACTAGAAACACATAATAACCATACAAAGAAAAGATATTTATTATGCAGCAATGTCTCCACACTAGTATCAACCTACATCTTAGCTCTTTTAAGGTTTTTACATTATGCACCTCAAAATCCACTCCCTAAATTTTAGCATTACTAACTGCAAACATGGCACTTTCTGAATTCTACAAAAAGTCACCAAAGAGATAAACCATGATAGTTATCCTGGAAAAAAAAAAGCACCGAGTATTCTATAAAAATTCTATTACTCACAAATTTCTTCCATTTTCCATACTTGTCTATCCTAATATACATCCTAATATTTTCTCTCTATCTGTGTTCTCTAGCTACTCCAAAAATATGACTACTAGAATCCAAGAAAATGATGCTCCAAAAAATAATGTTATAAAATGGTAAGCCACTCAATTATGCTACCTAATCTAGACTTGTGTTATACTCAATTAACTTTTTTGCTAAAACTTTTCTCTTCATCCCTCTAATAGGGATCTAAATAGTAAGAGGCCATGCACCACACCTACTAGATTAGATGCATAAAAAAACCATACAGAACAAAGGTATTTATTTTGAGGAATTTGAGTAGTTGTGCAAGTCAACGGGGATATCTTCCCTCAGTTATATATCAGCTCCTCTATTATAGAATGTTCTTGATAGTGATGATTAATGAGAGGACCACATAAAAACAAGGGAGATTGTAAGGGCAACAAAGTTCCTCTCAAAATCAGATAGAACAAATTTGATTTGGTTTTTAATTTTTTAGTTTAGATTATGTTTGTACATTATTTCAAATTGCAGTCATTAGATATTCTTTCAGTTGAACCCAAAACACCAGCCAGTATTGCAATTAGGCAAATTGAGGTGAGAGTTGAGAAAAAAGATTGATTGAGTATTCATTTTGGACTCCATCTCTAAACATTTCTTTGTGCTAGGTAAGCTCAAAGTCACCTCCAATTTGTTAATTGTAAATCTTAATTGCATTGATTATATAGCATACAAAGCATTTCTCAATAACTAGATCTATAAAGATACAAAACCAATAGCTTAAATCCAACTTGATTCTACATAGCTGCAATTCATTTTCAAATAAGCTTCACCATAACCCTTTTTATTTCATTTTAAAATAAACTTCAAACATAGGCTTCAAATTTTATTTGATGGTTGTATTATTGATAATTTCCACTAGGCATGTTTCTAATTACTATAATTAATTCTTTGCAACTTCCACCTTTGCAATAATCATAATGTCTTGGATGAAATTTTATCTCCTCCAAAATTATCAATTTCATCATTCATAATAGATCTTCTTTCATTAGAAGAACTTCCTTCATTCCCATCTACATCAAATCCATCACCACTATGAATCTAATGGATTCTCTTCAACAACTATGATACTAAGCTCAATGTCTCAGACATGCTCAAATATAACTCTGCAAACATCTTTAATTAGGCCTTTTCCTCTTCATCACCCATGTCACTTATGGTACTCTTCTTCTTCTCCCTATACAAGCATCTTAGTCCTCTTTCACTTATCAACAATACCCACTAGCTAGTAGGAATTAGGCTTTGGCACCACTGAAAAAATTCCTATCTAAAATCAACTAAGCTTTTTGCAACATTACACCACTAGCTTGTAGATTTAAACATAATACTTGTAATATCTAAACCACTTTTACTTCATAAAAAGATAAAGAAAAAATAAACTGAGCCTAGAAGTGAACTTGTTTTTGATTGCTAGAAAAAATAGGTTTTAGCAGGACCCGAAACCCCTTACAAATCTAACAAAAAGGAAATAGACATTAAGCCCACTGAATCAAAACATGACTAGAAACTAGCCCGCTAAACCCAGAACCAAAAAAAAAAATTGGAAACCAGCAACAACACCTAGCAAACCGAAAACCTAGGACCAAACCAGCATAGAAACATGGGAACAACAAGACCTAGGCAAACTCCAAAAAATTTCCCTCTGCCTCTTCCTTAGCCTCTTCCTTAGCCTCAGACGCTTTCTTGATGGCTGGTATTAAAAGCAGAAAGCTCTAGGATCCTATCATGGATCTTCTTCTTTTTAGCAAACTGAATACGCTTGCTTGGACCATCATCACCTACATCATCTTTGTCATCTTCGATCTTCACAGTAGGAGACCTAGCATCCTGCTTAGACTTGATGGTATCAAAACACTCCATAGCAAAACCCATTAAAAAGGTTATTATCCAGCATGTGCTTCTTAAGAGTATTTCTCCAATTTATCTATTTGGTCCCACATATCCTTCCTATTTTTCTCATCCTCTTTTTCCTTATGGACTTCCATCCCCGCAGACCTAGTCTCCATATTCCCTTGAAGAAGGTTAACTTTGGCAGAGAGGGAGAAAAATTTAAAATTGAGGCTTTTTATTTTTTGGAAAACCCATTTCATAAGGCAGAATAAATACATCGACATTGCCTTCGCCGTTTGGAGGACACCAAAAGGGGGATCAATCTTGTCATCCATATCCTCTTTAAGGAGTTGCACATTCCTTTCCTACATGTCAACCATTTTCACAAAGCCTGAATGTTCCTAGAGCTAGAAGGGTTATTACCCTTATCACTAGACTCCAAAATATGAATCTCATTATCCTCCTTCCTATTTGACTGCACCTCCATGACCACTTCAAGCTTTGAGGAAATAGGCACATCATGTTCCTCAGAGATAGCATAATTAACCAGAATAGGGACCTTCTAACCACCCATATCCACATCTTTATCCTTGGCTTTAGGGTCATCAAATTTTTCCTTGGCTTCATCTTTCTTGTCCTCTTCCTCACCAGAATCACTAACTGAAGTCGACAGGGACTCTTTACAATTCATACACAAATAAGAATTTATATGGATTTGGTCTTCTACAACAAAAAAATAACTTTTCCATTCACTACAAAAATAATGGATTGAACTGGATACTACTTTCAAAAATTACAGGAAAATAAATGCAATCTTTTAGATCACTGCCAAGATACATACTAGCTTGTTATTAGGAAGAAAAGACTCAAAATACTAACATTGTAGTGACACTTAAAAATCTATGTTTGGCACCAGTTGATTAATATGCTTAATTTTTTCTATGCTTTTATCATAGAACTTCTTGCGAATTGTAAAGAGAATATATGAAAGTTAAGTTATTCAGCTAGCGCCAATGAAAATGATTGCCATAGAAGGGTCTTTTAATTATTATCTTGATCATCATTTTGTAAACTAATTGTATGCACTATGCAATGTCATTGAAGATGCATTCCAAAAGGCCAAAGTGTAAACTCCATGGAACACAAGTAGACAAGAAAGTTTTATATAGATATATCTAGCAGAATAGACATGTCCTTATGCTAACGTGATCTCCAAAGCTAAAGAATGAAAATATTACTAGATAGCATACACTGGTTTTTCTTCTATGCCATAAAGCTCAAATTGTTAGTGACCATGTCACCAATGAGGTTAGAGAGATCTGGGAAAGCCTAAAGGAAGGGTTGAGCGTCTGACCACTCAATAGTTCACCCCCCTAAGATGACCAGATTGTTAACTCATCACAGTCTTGTTGCCACAACCAAAGCTCAAAATATTGGTGAGTACAACACTGCGAAGACTAGAGAAAAAATTGGGGAACAAACTTCAAGGTTGGGCTTGTGGGTCTGAACACTCAACAATGATTTTTGGACATGATAGAGGGAATCCATTCTTCAACAGATTAACATGTATGAACCTTAAAGAAAGTACTTACTAATGGTCTGTATAGGAATTTATAGATCAATATTTAACAAAAATAGTTGAAGACGGGGTGGAAAATGTCCCATAGTTAAACTACTGCAGAGAACTTTGCAAACTTGCAAGTACTCACAAGCCAATTTGAATTGCCAAGTAACTTGACAAGTGAGTATCTGATGAGTAATTGTTGAGTTAGGTAAAGAAAAAAATTAAAGTACTTGGGAGTCCATGCCAAAAAATTAATATGTTTGTTCTTTCTATATGTTTCTAATTTATAATTGAATTCTTATGCTTTTCTATACTACTATGTATGTTAATTTATGATCTTTTTTTAATTTATATTATTTTCATATTTGTCAAGTTTTTGGCCAAGTCTCTAGCTAGAAAAAAAATTGGATCTTTTGAATTCTCACTGATATTTTAAACTATTGAAAAGACCATATTCATTTGATGTTTAAGTATTGATTCATTAAAAAGGTTTGAACAAATGAAAAAATTGGTTAAAACGCTGCTTGGAGCTTAATTTATGTAAAATTAATCTCCCCTTCTCATTCCTTTTATTTTACATCATACAAATATGTAAAATTAGTTTCAAAATATATTTTCGTTCAAGTGCTTTGCTGTTACTGATATTATTTGTCCCTTCAAGTACACCACAAAATGTAACAATGTGTAACGATGCACATCCAAATTTGAAGGAGGTGGTCCTTCATAGAAACCTAGAAGATGGAAGTTAACCAACAAACAAAAGTTGAGAATAGGAAATTTTGCCCCCGTTGTTTTCCTCATTATCTACATCCATGGAATCCCAAATCTGGGTAGGTCCAAAGATATGATGTGACAATCCTAGAGAGAACTACTGAATTGATCCTGCTACTGAGATTATCATGAATGAATTTTCCATAGGTAATTGCCCATACAAAAAGGAAAAAGAAGCCTAAGATTGAGCTTAGAAAAACATAATAGTATACAACTAGCCAAATCCCACTTTGACCCTTAACTACTTTACCTTCTTCGCTGCCATAAGTCTAAACAACAAGAAATTCTATGACAAGATTTCTTACCATACACTTTCCCCCTTCTTTTTAGCTAGAAATTATTTCTTAAAAATCCTATATGTTTTGTTTGATTTTGAATTGATTGATGAGCCTTAAAAAACAAAGAATTTCTTTCCTTTTAACACCATCTTTGCTTTCATTTAATAATGTTTGAACTGATCTTAAATAGTGATAAAATGATCAATAAAAAATGAACAATAAAAAAGGCCATGATTTGGGTTTTGAATTTGGTTTTCCTATTAACACATATTTCCTTATCATCTACGTGTAGCCTAACTTCAATACCACAAAACCCAAGTAAAATTTTGGACCTGTGTAGACACTAGAATGGACTCCTATTTGAAGGTGAGGTATTGGTCATTTACGGGCCTACAACAAACAAATACCCTAATGCACAAAATAAAATAGAAATTTTACATGTCAACCTTGTGGATGCTAATGTACAAATGACGATAACAATGAACATCAGTAATGCCTTAATAGATGATTTCTTACCATGATTAATAGCAGTTGGTACCAACATACATATCATTGAGTTCACTGTAAAAATTAAATCACAATACAAACAAGGTGATGTGGATTTCTCTATTGCTTTAACAACCAAAAGAATAATGGAAATTATCAAACCTATGTGCAAGAAACACAGACTGACATCCAACATGACCATTTCCCAACTAATAGATGTTGATTGTGGTTATTTAGTTGGGTCCTTTAGTGCTCTTGCCACAAGCTACCACAACAATAAAGAACAACTTAAAGTACATGTGAAAGATGGAGATTCACAACAAGACATGGCCATGGTGCATTTCTACCCATATAACCAAAAATCACTACTACTTCCTACTCTACCACTATATACTAACTACTTTTCACCTTGGCATTATGAACTAACCAATAGTTCTTGCAGGTTCTTGTGCTAAGAAATTACATAGATTTGTGGGATGCTCTGATATGAGTTATCTCAACAATGGACATGACTCGACTGTTGTTTAAAATTTTTGTACACACGGGTCCAAGAGGCCCACATTCCATCTGGTCATCACAATCTTCATTTGTACAAGAGCTCAATGATGAATCACAAAAGCACATTTGCAAACACTTTCCAAATGCAACACCTAGGAAAGCACAAAATGCTTTCCTTCAAACTCCACATTGCATCCACATCTTTGCATCCTTCACATAGTTTGTACTTATGCCATTTGTTTTGTAGGTACTTGGCACACTAAAGGAAAATAATACATATTTGCCACCTTATGATATATGTTGTGACACATGCCACTGTGCTTTGACATCTATCACTTTTGTTGATATCAACTCTGTAGATTGCACATATTGCAATAAACCCACCTAGCCTACATGCCACCATAGTTTTTTATGCACCTTGCAAAGGTAGGAAGTAAATGTTGACTACACTCTACAAGATGATGTGCTAAAACAACACTTCCCAGAAATTGCAGCCATACCATATGAACAATACAAAAAAAAACATTTTCAAAATGGTATATGTGCTATAGAAATTACATCTTTTTGGTACATTCACATTGGTTGTCAACAATGCTATTGTTATGATAGCTACGCAGTAAGCCCTTATAATTAAGCATTTAGCCCTTCACAATCCATGATCGTGGATTTTGAATTTTGCATAGCATTCCAACACACATAACATTGACTCTTTAATTTTGTATAGCATTTGGACCAAGCTCCCCTATTTTGTTTGATGCTAGCAAACTTTGGATTTTGGTGTCTATTTGTCTACTATGTGTTTAGAATGAGTTTCAGGGCCAAGCTCCCCTATTTTGTTTGATGTCAGCAAAATTTGGCTTTGGGAATTTGTTTGTCTACTATGTGTTTATAATGAGTTTCAGGGTCAGACCCACTTATTATATAATACTTATATGTTTAGTTTCTAATAGGCCAGGGCAACTCCTTGGCTTTTGGACTCTCTTTGTCTACTATGGGTTTTTAGCAAAACTGATTGATTTGATTTTTGAGTATTATGATATGTCATTTGACACTTTGCACTCTCAGTAAAACAACAATTTCTTGCAAACTGTGCAGGCCTGGCTATGTGACGTTTGTTTCTCCTATTTCAGATTTGAAATTAGCAAATACAATAACATGCAAAATAGCCTCCTCTCAGACTATAATTTTATATAGTGCAATTACCTTTTCCTTTATTGCAATGACATTATTCGTAGAAGAAACTGCAACTTGATAATTGAGCAGATAACTTGGCGAAAAACTATAAATTTTTGTATCAATTCTAATAAATTGGAAATACCATGTCTTTCACCTGATAAAGTAGTTAAAAAATGTTGATTTGACGTTGGGGAATCTAGACAGGTTTGATTCCAGTAACATTGGAGTTTCTCGTATTATGGTTCAAGAGTTTAGAATTTATTATCTTCTTAAGCTTTTTAGTTGACTAATTAACCAGTAAAAACTTCCACTGTGATGAATGGAGAAAGAGAGAATACTATTTTTTGTACTTTTTATGCCAACTGTGCTACATGTGCTACAGTCTTTCCTGCACAACAATTTAGCCAACACACTTTTCTATGCAATCACTGAAAAGGTACAATTATTCATATTATTATTCTTTACATAATTTGAATGCAAATGAAATTATCTTTGGTTATGTGCATGTACACTCATTTCCAATAACTCATATTGTAATTAGTATCATTAATTTCCAACAATTTTCTGTCCCTCCATAAAATGGCTATTTTTATTGCTCATGGTTTAGATTCTTCCTCTTGAACAATATTAATTGTCACATTTAGGTAACAAATTGAGTGTATGCAATACCTTGGACTTGATGGTTGTGAGAAATAGGTGGGCTACATAACAACACATTTGCCAATTTGAAACCAGCTTGATAAATTTCCACCATCTCTATTAATATGTTAATTTGACTCCATTTTAGTTGTTGAAATGGTATGAATGTTTCTGTAATAGGCTGTGAATCATGGAATTCCTCTGTCTCTGCTCGACAAAATGAAGGGAATTACGAGAGAATTCATTCAAATACCATTGGAAGAAAAACTCAAGTATGAAGTGGACGAGTGTGATGGCTATGGGAAGGCCTTCATAGCCTTAGATGACCAAAAGTTGGATTGGGTAGATAGGCTGCTTTTGACCATTTGACCTCCATAAAATAGAAAAATAAAATTTTGACCAACAAAACCTAAGGATATTAGGTACCTAAATGATTATTAATCCAGATGGTTGCAAATTCTTTAAGATAATGTACAAATATATTGCATAGAAAGGTTATAATCACATTACTGCAAATTATATATGATAACTAGTTTAGGGGGTCACAATTGGGTTGAAGTCATTTATACATTGGGCCCTGCAATGGAAATCACATGTTCACTTGGGTCACCTATAAACTAGCTTTACCTTCACACTTTCAAAATACTAGCACAATGGAAAATTTACAGTGATTAACAGTTAATTGGTCCCGTGTATCATGAATTTAGATTCTTCCTCATGAACAACATTAATTATCATAGTCAAAGGAACAAATTGAGTGTATGCAACAATACCCTGTTTCACTAGTTTTCCTTTGTCTGAACTTTCTTTGTTTCTCCTTCTTCTATACACTCTTTCCAACCATGCCTTTACTCTTTCCACTCTACATGAGTGAAGCACCACTGACTTGTTCTCTACAACAGAGTGACAACAAAGTGAAATGGAAAACAACCCTGACAACTAGTATGGAGAAATATTCCATGAGTGTGCAACTAATGATCATTTTGTTAAAGCTGGAATTGGAATTCATGCTTCACCCTTGAAGCTTCATCTGCTACACAATTCTCCCCTACTTCCAATGCATGAACTACCAAACTTGCCCTACATGCCATTGGCAGAAACTCCACTGCAATGAAGCCCTTATTTATTATGATTCTCAAAACTAAATTATAAACCTTATTATATAAAAACAAAATTATTTAATTAAGAAATAAATTATTCTCTTTGAATTATATCATCTCATAGAATTAATTAAAAAATAAAGGAACTTGAAAAAAAAATGTTTCATTCACTTTCACGTTTTTACACTAAAATAACTTCCACGTTATAATTCAAACATAATTATAACATATTTCTTTATGCCGCCTAAAACAAAATGGAACGTGTTTGACTGAATGGAGATAGAGAAAAGTCTCACTAATTCCAAGTTCCAAGTTTTAAATTCGCTATTCGTTTGTTTGCTGGAATTGACCTAGAATTTGAAAATAAGAATTGGTTTCCACACACAAAATTAAATTCCCAATTCTAATTTTATGTCTCAATTCTAATTCCAGGTCTTGAGGTCGATTTGTTAAATGCTCATTTTGAACCAAAATTAGAATTGGTCTATACCAATTCACCAATTCCTATTTTCCAATTCCAGATCAATTCCAGCAAATAAACGGAATGAGCTTTGGAGATCGAGCTCAATTGATTAATGGAGTTATTCATTTCTCCCACTCACAGAAATGAATGTGCACTGAAGCGATTGAACGAACTCTTTCCAATGGTGAGAAGAACCTTCCAGATGTTTTTTAATATTTTAAATAGATTAGTTTCCCCATCATTTTGGCGTTGCGATGTCATCACAGCTTACGTTGACGGGCGGAGAGAAAGAGAAGAGGATAAATATATAAGGCCCGCTTCCTTCATTCTTTTCATACAAGTCTAAAAATTGTGTTGGCTACGCAAAGAGATCAACATTCTGTGAGTAAAAGTGGTGAAGGCATGGTTTTACAACAAGTATGGATCTGTAGATGTTCTTCAGCTCGGGGAAATCGAATCTCCAAGTGCTGGGCCAGGGCAGGTTTTGATTAAAGTTCGCGCAGCTGCTCTCAATCCTGTGGATTTCAAGATACGACAACATGGCATCCTGCGCAGTGCGGATTCCCCGTTTCCTGTACATTCAACTTAAAACTCGTTTCTGTAGGGTTTGTTTTTGTTTCTGGATTTCATTAATTACAAATATTCGATTTTTTGTTTCGCAGATGGTACCGGGGTGTGATTTGGCAGGAGTGGTCGTCGACGTGGGCGACGGCGTTTCGAAATTTAAGAGGGGCGACGAAGTTTACGGCGATATTCAGGATTTCACGGTAGGAAACCCTAAGCAGGTGGGAACTCTGGCCGAGTTCACAGTTGCAGAAGAACATCTGCTGGCTTTGAAGCCCAGCAATTTGTATTTTGAGGAAGCCACCAGTATGCCGCCTTGCGCTCTTAACCGCGCTGCAGGCGTTCGATTTTGTTAATTTTGAGAAGGGGCAGAGTGTGTTTATTGTGGGAGGGGCGGGCGGCGTGGGCAGCCTGGCGATCCAGCTGGCAAAGAACGTTTTCGAAGCTTCTAGGATTGTTTCGAGTTGCAGCACAGGGAAAGTGGAGTTTGTGAAGAGCCTGGGAGCAGATCTGGTGGTGGATTATACCAAGCAGAGCTACGAGCAAGTGGATGAGAAATTCGATTTCGTTTTCGACACCATAGGTAGGGTTACAATTTGTATTTTTCGGTCGTACTAATATTTTTGTTTCAATGAATTGGAGAAGATTTTGAAGGAAGGGTTCTGAATTTTTTTAAATTTACAGGTGAATCGATCAAGTCTCATGTGGTTGTGAAGGAGGAGGGTAAAATAGTGGACATTGCATCGTTTCCTCCGCACCAGAGAGCAGTGAACGTACTCGTTAAACCCCAAGGTAGCAATCTGGAAAGGCTGGGCAAATACATAGAAAGCGGGAAACTGATGCCTGTGATCGATCCGAAGAGTCCGTACGCTTTTTCAGATGTTGTGGAGGCATTCAAACACCAGGAGACCGGGCGAGCGAGAGGAAAGATTGCCATCTCCCCCATTGAATGACTGGTATTTCTGTGTTTCAAGGCGTACAACGTTCTTGCAGAATAACAGATAAATAACAAAGTTGGGTGTGTAACGGCGACATATTAATTCTACCTACTATATATATCTACAGTATTAACACAAAACTCATTAGCACGGGTCCGTTTGGTGCTTGAAATTAATCTAGAATTGGAATTATTTAATGTGAGAATAAAATAATTTGTTGTTTGTGCTCGTTTTCGGAATTTTCGAATCAGAAAACTAATTATCATTTTCGACCGAATGCTTGGATTATTTAATTCCAAAAAAAAACTTGGAATTCATTTTATTCCACGAATAAGCTTTTCATGGATTCGAAATTACAACAAAATGTATAAGTTTTTCGGGTCCGTGCGTGAACGGTTAAGGGATTATAATCTTATTTTTTTATTATTTTATTTTTTTACAATTTTTTATAATATTTTTTTATAATAATTTTTTTATAATAATGTGTTTTTAGATAATTTTTTTAATAATTTTTTTTTACAATTTTTTTTATAATCTTATTTTTTAAAGTTAATAATACATATTTTAATTTAAAAATATATAAGTTAAAAATACATATATATTTTAATTAAAAAAATTAGCAACAAAAATGATAAGTTCAAAAATTAAAAATTAAAAATTAAAATTAAAAAAATGAAAAATAATCCTTATTCCAGGCCCCTTATAGAATAATATTTTATTATGTGCAACAAGATTTCATTTGAAAATCTTAGAGTGACTTCCAATGCCTTTGGAATTTGTCCATGATAACTATCATTACATTAAGACTATGTCATGAGCCTATCATTATGTTAAGACTACGCATCTAAATATTTGGAAAATTGTAGGTTCTTGTGTGGCATCAAACATAAGAATAATATGATAGTCTTCACATTCTTAATCTTAAAATCATCATTTTTTGTTCATAGAGATGTTTAGTTATAAATTTTAGATAATGATAATTAATTAATTAAATAATTTCGTTCAATTTAAAAAGAGGTCCATTTTTAAGAGAAATCATTTTATTAAAATTAGGAATTTGTTTTTTAATCTATATTAATATCATTAAATAAATAAGGTATATTAAAATGTTTATTTAAATAGTTAAAAAATGTTCATTAAATATTTTAAAATTCTATATTAAAAATGATTTTTAGTTAAAGATTAAATGTCAATGGTGAGGATGCTTCATAGAATGGATATTAATTTGTTACTCTTTTACTTTTATGAATTATTCATTTTATTCTATTTTGTTTGTCAAAGAATTTATATTAAAAAAAATTGAAACTCCAAAGATTTAGTAGTTTGATAAAACACGGTAGTGGCTATCCAGCCACGAAAAAATGTTTCCTTTGTATAACTTCTTCCAAACTTTAGAAAAAAGCCTTAAGTGTTTCCCCTTTGTATGGTTAAAAATTTTTGTGTCTACATAGCCGCTGCCATAAAACACCATTCATTTAGTACAACTAAATTTCATAATTAATGAAGTATAGATGAATCATAACTACCATGTCTCATTTGAGGTGGCCAAGGCATGATTTCAAATAGTTATATTTGAGTTGTAATTTCAAGTTATTCTATTTTTAGTTCTACTAGCACTTACACCTATGGAGGTTTAGGATATAAGTTGATAGGAAGTTATATATGTGATTTAAATGTGAAAAATAAAAAATTAAATTTTTATATAAAAATATATATTTTCTATATTAGTTAAAATATTTTTTTGTTTGTAAATTTGGTATTATATTTTATTAGTAATAATAATATTTTACATCAAATATATATTGCCATAGCACCAACCCACAAATCAAAATCATAATGCAACCAAAGTTCATCTGACGATACAAAAAATCCCATCACCCATCTCCCCTTTACAAGCAAGATGATCATAACAAATCAAGCAGTATCTCACATATACATTTTTAAACCCTAGTTCTAACCCTATCTCCTACAACCCACAATATATAACCCTTAAAGGCTACGAATTACACAGTGCCAATATATATAAAATTACAAAATTTAGATCAAAACAATATGAAAGTTTGAACAAAAAATCAAAGAGATGGGATGCCTTCCCAAAAAATTACAGTAATTTTCAAGTTTTAGATCCTCACAACCAAGTCCATTTCCAATTCTAACCCTCATAGAAAAAACTCTTAAGAGCTTCTTCTATCATGGCCTTGATTGTGATACCCACCACCTCTTCCACTCCTTGTACCACATACACAATGATGAACCACAATAGGAATCTGCCTCTAAAAATTTGCAACCTTATATTGACGAATGATTTGTCCATTTACTCCTTGGGAACCCTTGTAGCCAACACCATTTTTCCAATTTTGCATGTAATCCTTGATCATATTCCAATATTGTTTGGCCTCCTCTTATCATCATTCTTTATTTTATAATGCACCCCAAAGAAAAATAGGGTAGACATGATGGGGGCAGCCAAGCTTACCAATCCAACATGTACTTTCTACCACAAATCCCACACCCAGTTTAGCCAAATTTAAAATCTCTTCCAAATCAATTCCCCATTCAGGCTTGATGCATCAGTCAACAATGCACTTCAATCCTTGTTCCAGGTATCCATCTCTAGCCCCCATGGATAGAATTCAAAGGAAATTGTGGTGTTCATTCTATTTTTGAACTTGGAGATAATGAATTCTATCCTCAATAGTGCCCTAACCAACATAAAAAAAAAATGATCATTTATAGAAAAGATGATCTTCAGCCTCTCCTTCGTAACCCGATCCCAGAAGGAAATTTGTTGGTTGTCCTTCTTGAAGCTAAAGTTCAACTCCATATCACCTATGCAACTGTCGCTTTCTCTGTGCAAGCACACTAGATGTTGGCAATAAATATTCCAAACAAATTCTCAAAAAATGAAAAGATTTTAAATAAAAGACTTGCTCCACCACACTCTTAAATGAGGCATCATGAGCTACCATTCACATGCCAAATTGAGGTGAAATGGTAGTGCATTATATCACTCACCCACCTACCAACGTACTATTGTATTCAAAATTATCATTGCAATTCAAAACACTACAGTCACCAAATTCTCTGCTAGATTTTATCCAAATTCATCGACGAAGGGGACCATCGATTTCAAGAGTGCATCTACCAACTTATTCCCTTTGCAAAATATGTGGGTTATTTTAGAATTTTTGAAACCTTCTATATTTTATTGGATAATTTGTATAGTTTTGTCAATGTACACTATACATGGGCATACCCATTTGAGATCTTCTTGACAATAATTTGTGAATCACTTTCGAGGTGCACATACTCTACCTCGATCATAGAAGACAAGCCCACTTCCAAAAATTCTTCTTGAGCTTCTACATCATTATTTATTTCAATTGTTAGCTACTTCATTTCAATCACCAAAATATTTCCTTCTAGGTCCCTTGCCATACACCCAACACCCTAGGGTCTAGGGTTTCCCTTGGATGCACTGTTAAAATTTACTTTGATCCATCCCTCCTTTGGCTTCTCCCACTGTACCTGACTCCTCTTCTTTACATTGAGATTAGCCCTAAAAGGATTATTAATGTGATATATTAGTTAAAATATTAATAAAATAATTTATAATTAAATTAATTTTAATATCTTTAATAAGTATTTTTCACTTCATAAAAATAATTAGAGGTCACACATAAAATATATTTAATGAAATAAAACTAAAATGAATGTTCTCAATGATTGTGAGATACTCCAACATGAAGATTCAACATCTATACTGAAGTTTCAAATGTTTTCCTCTTGGACTATGAAGTAGCCACATGCACTTCCAAAACTACATCTTCCATCAATCAAAATATAACTCTCAAATTTATATAAACTGCTTATAGTGAATGATGCTTCTTATAAATAAAATCTTACTTCAAGAAAATAAACTACACAATAGTTTTATGGTAAACAACTATTAAACTTATAATTCCAATCCAATTACAAAGTAGTCACCTTCTCAAATATTGTGATCTTTAATTTATATTCCTTCACAACAAAGATTCATTAACTAACCTCGATAGAAAACATATTTCTTCTTTGTTTGAAAAAAAAACCTAATGATAAGGGGTAAATATAGAGTATAAGCAAAAAATTATTGGAAGATTGTTGAGCATGTTATAGTCTTGGATTTGGGTGTGCTGACATTAATGTTTTGTCATTGATGTCAACATGCTAGTTATTGTTTAAGACAGTGTGTTCGATATGGAGGATTTCAGTTGACCAGGTATTATGTTGAAGATCTTGAGTTGTGATCATGAGGTATTGTCTAGAGGTTTCTCTAGATGATCTATAGAGGTTTATAGAGGTTGGTATGACAGTTTGAATGAGGAATGATCGAGTTGCTAGATGCTGGTGTCATAGTGCTCCTGTGAATAGTGGATGAGTATTTGGTTTGGTATGATTGCTTGATTTGATGTTTTAGAGGTTGAGAAGATAGTTATTGCATGTTTCCTTATCATTGTTTTTATAGAGCTAGTGTTTTTCATGATTCAAAGTACATCAAGCTATCTTTTTTTATGACTAAATTCAATATTTTAGTGTTCCTATTGATTAGAGTTAAAGATGAGTTTGGATTTTGTATTGGAGGTGATGTGAAGGTTTTAGATGGTATTCATGTTTCTTGTTGGTGTTCTTGGATCATGCGATGATCATTTTTTTGGTCTGCATTGATTGCGGTGATCAAATTTGTTGTTTTGGTAGTGTGTCAGTGTTTCTTCATTTGGGTACTAGTCGACTTGATGGAGTAATGTGTTACGATTCTTGGTGCTACATGAAAAATGGTGTAGTGTGTTTAAGGTTTAATATTTGGGTCCTATCTAAGTCTTAGCCAACTTTATTTGGATCACATTGGTGATTGAGCATATTGTTTATATATTTTATTATAATAGGTCTTAGTTAGCCTAGTGGAGGATTATTCTTTGAAATCAATATAAATAAAAGATCATTTTGTAATTGAGAGAATCTATGTGAGAGAGAGGAGTATGTATATGTGTATTCTACACTTAAGGTAGAGTATGTACTTCATTGGATCTATTTTGGCATAGGAGATGCTATTTGTCAGTTTGGTTGTAATGGACTATATGTCCACTCTATTGTATTAAAGATAGATCACTGAACCCAATCAAGGGCTAGATCTGAGATTGTATTGTGAGCAATGAGCTCTAGGTAGTGAGGCTACAGATTGGACTGTAAGCTTGTGGTTGCAAGTGCATCATTCATTCTCTATTTTTCTATTAATTGGGAAGAAATTCTAATAGAGTATATTCATCTAGTGGGTTTGACTCCCATCAGGATTTTCCCTTAACCAGGTTTCCTCAAGAACAAATCTTGGTGTTCTATGTTTATGTTGTGGATCTTTCATTACTATTTGTCTTTAAGATTTAAGTGGCTAAAGTGGAGTTAAAGTAATTAGGTACACACAAATGATTTACCCCTATCTCTCAGTTGTGCTTGCCTCCTTTTGGGCCTAATACAAACCACCAATGATGAAGATCTTTTCCATAGGAAATATTCATGTGAACTACACTATAGTTCATGGACATTAAATTATTACAAGCATAAAAAGGAATGTACCAATAGGGAAGTGGCATAGCATGGTCATTTCATTGTAGAATTTCTTCATTCTCTATTGCTTGGTCTTTCACCAATTCATGCACTAGTGACTTCTCCTAGTACTTATTTAGCTAGCAGGTAATTAAGGGCATCAATGGTGTGGAAGGCATCCCAAAACATGTAATCTGCATGGTGAAAATATAACCTTGATATGGGAGTGTAGGGGAACTATGCTTTTAGATGCCCTATTTTGTAGCAACTATCATTTGCATAGTTGAATCCATACATCACAAGTTATAGTTAACACAATAGAATATTATTTCTTCTAGTGATTCCCCTTGATTTAAATCCATCCCATACGAATACAATTGTCGATGCTCTTATATCAATTATTGAAGTTGAGAGATCATATCAAAATGTTTTGATGTATTATTCTAATCAAAGGCAAATAATATATACATAGAGAGAATGGAGCAGTTATGGAGAATGGAGTAGTTACAAAGAATGGAACAATTATTCTATTAAAAATTATTCACAAATAGACCGAACTACCTATTATCAATGTATTACCCCAACATCCATGGATACCATTTCCCAATTTAGAACTATAATAGGCATGAGAAGAGGATGAATATGCCTTTTTCCATCTTTAGTCTCTAAGAAATAGTATAAGCAAAAGGGCTTCCCCTCCACTACACCAAGGCCTAATTAATGTTTTGTACTAGCACGAATTTGATAAATCACCTTTTAGGAGTAGGATTATTTCCTACCCTCGCGCTAAAATTAACCAATAGAAGTACCTTTCCAAAAGCTATATTCATATTGAACTCATTGAAAGTAATCCTATGTTAGAAGACTCTGACCCAAAGAAAGAAAGGAATAACTTCTAATACCCCTTACGAAAAATCCCTTGAAGTTGAGCTCTTAGAAATAACCCTTGAAAAACATAAAGGTTGTAGTGGTAAGCCTAGCCCAGCTAAGCTAAGAAAAAGTGGGAAGGGTACCAAATGTATGACTCAAAGTAGATAAATTGAAGATATGGAAGAGGAGATAGTGGAAATCGGGTACCAAGAGGATACCAAATAGGATATGAGCTCTAGAGAGACAAGTTCTACTTTTTTATTAAATAGAGAGTGAGGAGACAAGAAGATTATGGAGGAAATTATCCCAAAAAAATAATTTTGAATACGAGCTCGAGGAGGAGGAATCAAAAGATAATTCAAATGATGAAGATTATAACAGGTTCTACAATGGAACCAAGAAGTGGAGTTTAATGATATGAGTGTGTTAAAAATTCTTATCCTTTACCTTAAATTTGACAACCATTTATATGTAGGATTTTTTAATATTATATATAAACATAATATTTCTAAAATAAACACCACATAAAAATAAAAATATAAAAATTACAAGTTCTAAATAGTTGCATAAATATAAAATAAAAAATCTATTTTAAAAATAATTGTAAGATTTTTTTAAAATAAAACATTAGATGTGAATCATCAAATTTAATAAGCTATACAGATACGATAAAAATTTATGTCTTTGTATGTAGCAAATATAAATTAAAATAATTTTAAATAAAATAAAATAGCCTCAATCAATTACTTTAAATAGATGTATTAAAGATATCTATACTAGTATTTTTTCATATAAAGGTTAATCAAAGTTAAGGTAAAAGATAAGACTTTTTGTTAACATGTTAATACCATTATTCTCTTCCTCTTGCTATTATTTTAGAAGCCTCACACATACATTAATTAAAATTTGTTAATGTATTGAAACATGTTTAAACAAGTGCCACGTAGTGGCTAGTACTCGCCTTGTAGTTTAGTAATCAATTTATATTATATTATGAAATATAATTAGAATTTTAATAAATTTATTATATTTTATTAAAAATAATTTTATTTACTATAAATTAATTTAACTATAATTATAATAATGAAGAAATTATAATTAATTATTATGACTAATTAATGTAGAGCTCTTAAATTATTATATATATTATGATCACTATTTTTAATCAAAAATTGATATTTAAATAAATTTTTAAAAATAAAGCTATTATTAATAAATAAATTGATATTTTGAAAAAATAAAACTATTATAATAATATTAAATATTATTTTTATATATACTAATTGAAATATTAATATATTGTAAAGAAAAAATAATAGTTATAAACAAATAAAATTGCATAATTTTTTACATAAATATTTTTTAATGTATAATCAATATATAATAAAATTTAAAAATTTAAAAACTATGAATAAAAATAAATTATAATATCATAGGATTTTATTTAAAACGTAATATTTTGTAAAAAATAATTTTAAACCTAGAGTAAATTCATATAACATAATATTTAATTGAAAAATATATTAATACAAAACTAATGTAAAATAATAAATATTCACGAGAACTTAACAAAATAATATAAAATAAAAAATCCTAAAAAAACTCTTATATAAGCTATTCATGCCTAAAAAATAGGTTTCCAAGCCCTGAAATGTATTAGCCAATCATTTTGTCAAAAAATATTTTTCACAATTTATAAAGTTAAAAAACTTACATATAGAGTATAGAAAATATTTTATTTTTAACAAAATACAAATACACTAAATTATAATTGATTGAAAGAATTAGTTTTAATTACTAGTTAATGGAAGAAATCCATAAAATGATGCAATAGTACTTGCTTAGTCTACTCGCAATACTAAAAAGTCAAATTCTTATTTTATTAATATTTTCTTATAAATGATCATCAAATTAAGGTATAAAATATATTCCTATTCTTTTGAAATTTTCAAAAGTATTATTAACATGCCAATCTTATTTGCTTTTGTTAGTATTGTAGAATAAATTTGAAATTAAATAAAAATAAAAATATGTTGTTTGTAGTGCAATTAGATGTCTCCTTCAAAGAATAGGGGTAGTCCCATATCACTACTCCAAAATATGACTGATGTCCTAGACCATAGACCTTTTCTTTCCTTTCATATCATTAAAAGCAGGTAGTACAATGATCATTTTACGTTCTTGTATATCTGGCAGTGCAGGAGACATATAAAGGCGATGATATCATTTTATATATTATACGAGGCAGTGCATAAAACATACATAGGAAACGGGAAACAAATTTATATTGGAAGTTGGAAGAAAATGACAACAGGAGGAGTGGCAGAGACAGACGAAGGCAAGACAGAAAGATTATTGAAGGAGAATCACATTTAGTGGGCATAAAGTTCGAGAGTATCAACGATATCATATCATTAAAATGATAAAAGCAGTAGCACAGTGACCATTTTGCTTTCTTGAATATCTGGAAGTGCAATGTTCTGAGAATCACACTTAGTGGGCATAAAGGAGAGTGTGTTCTGAGCATTGTCGTAAAGGATGTGGAAGTTCTGCTGTTGTGTGTTTCCGAAGATGGATAGTGATACGCTCGACCCACCCATGGCGAGGCACAACAGACCAGATTCCTCAACAAAAAGATTGTCCTCTGGAAGCTCGTAATCCACGCCCCCTTCGAAATTGAAGACTACAGTTGGCAAGGTGATGTCAGCTGATGTCTGGTAACACAGATCGGAAGAGCCGTTTGCAGGAATAAGATCAATGGTGGACTGAATTGCTTCCTTCACAGGATTGTAGGCAGCCTCGACTAGATAGGTAATGGTGGTTCCCGAGTCGATGATCATGCCTCCGCTACCGTCGTAATGCAAATCAAAAGTTACAGCAGGAATATCGACGGGCATGCCATTGACGGTGATTCCTGTAACAGGAACATACCAGAAAGAAGGCATCGCACTGTTTTTTATGAATTGGATCGTCCTGGCTCCGCTGAAAGAAGCACTGTCACCGAAAATGAGAGGGCTGCTTTGTGAAGCGGAGTTAGTGATGGGCAAAAGACAGTAAGAGAATTTGTTATCTACCTTGGAGCCCAACTGTGAGATTAGTGAGAGAGGACCTCTTCCAAGCCCCACAAGACCGCCTCCTTGAGAGAAACCTTGTCCTTCGTTATCATGGCCGCATCCGAAAGCAATGTCTGAGAACATGCCGTCGCTGCCGCTCCCAATGCTGAATGACTCCTTAGCCAGCTCACCGCTTGTTCGAGAACGATCGCCATAGGTATAATTAAAAGTACAGCTTGGATTGCATGCACTTCTAGAACTGTCCAAAACATCACAAAGAGAGTCAGCGCAAGAAACTGTGGAGTAGGAGGAAGATTGGGTGGGATCGAAGATTGGCGTAGTTTGAGAGAAGCATTTCTCGCAAGGCTCGCACTGAGTCCAAATCAGATCGCTCCCCGTGTCCATAATCGCTTCGAAGCTCACACGGGGCGTTCCCACTGCAACGCTCATCAGAAATTCTCCATTCCCAACTGGAACGGGCGTTACAGCGTCTAATTGCCCACTGCTCTGCTTCTTTACAAACGCCTCTAACGTATTCAATCGTTTCTTACTTCGATCCACCGCCGCACTCAATCGCCCCCTAGAATTGAATCCTTCTTCTTATCTCCTTGTCAAATTCACCCTCAATTTGAACCGTCCGTTCGAAGAAGATGCCATGACGGGCATACTAAAACAAATGAAGGCCACAACGCCCAACAGCTTAGAACACTCCATTTTTATCTTCTACTAATATGCTGTGTCTCCTCTAGATAGAGCAAGGTGAGTTTATATAGGCAGATTCCAACCCTAACAAAATCTGCCCATGGAAATTAGGACGAGTCTAACACGATGCGCGCGTGAACAGTATAAAAACGCGTAATAGCAAGACCAGCGGAATATCGCGCATAATTAGCCTGATTAATATGAGTCCACAAATAGTTTCAAAGTACAAATATGCGCATTCGTCGGGCATAATTTTTGTTTAGCTCCATTGTTGATTTACGCTGATGCTTAGACAAAGTACACATTGTTCAACTTAAACGTCACGTAATTGTTAAGACCAGCTGAGTATCTGACATAAAACAGCTATGTAAACACGGGGATTAGAATTATGTGCCCACGATTTTTTGGCACCTACAATTATTCGCCTTCTTTAGGGCATAATTTTCCCTTTTACGTTTCTTCTCATCTATTTCCATTTCCTGTCATAATAAAGTAAAACTTCCTGCAGTAGGCAGGAAAATTTATGGAATCGTTTAGTGCAATAAAATAATAAAATAATAATAACAACTTTTTATTGATCAATAGAATTAAAGAATTTTTTGAGGTTTTAAATTTGTTATAAAGTTTAGATTTTTGATATATTTATTAAAATGTAAAAAGACTATTTATTGAGAATCTTATTGGCTATGATGAAAAATAGCAAGGAGAAAAATAATATTTTAAAATTGTCTGTCATTTCTGCCACGCACACTGATCAAGGTACGGTTACCGGGACAATATTTATGGCTAATGTTTACATTATTAGTAAACTAAAATGTAAAATATATAAAAGTTTGAAAAAAAATGAAGTGTCCCCCTTGGTAAGATTTGTATTTTTTAACACTTATTTATTGACTTTGCTCTCTTATAAACTATTTGTTTATTATTTTTATAATTATTAGGTTTATATTCATATTGTTGAAAATTTAATAGATAAATAGAACATTGACATAAATAAATAATTGTAAATAATTATGAGAAGAAAATTAAATTAAAGTAATATAAACTAATAATTATTAAAAAAATATATATTTATAGTTTAAAAATCTAATAAATTAATTCTTTTAAAATACAAGAACATAGAATACTGAAATAGAAAATTAGAGAAAAGTGTTGTTTACATAAGTGAACATATATATTTTTATTTTAAATCAATAGGTACACTATTCTGTTAAACTGAAAATGTTAAAAATCAATTGACTTAAAAAATTTCATTTATATGGTGACTTAAAATTTTCTTCATAATTTATGAATTTATTCTATTTTATTTACTAACTATCAATCTATTTAAATAATATGTATTTTATTACTATTTACTAAAATTAAAATTTCCTCAAACTATTTTTTCAATAATAACAATATAATGCATATCTCTAAATGCATTTCTATTATTGACCTTAACCCTAACATAACATTAAATCTAATCATAATTTAACTCTCATACTAAACTCTAACTTTACTTGTAAAACTAATTTGAATGCTAAACTTAAACCTCATTTTAAAATTATAATAATGAAGGAGATTAAGGATTACAATTTAATATTCATCATAATAATAATATTGAAGTTATAATTAATTTTTTAAATTATATGCCTAAAATTATAGATTTTAAGCTTACTATATTTGAAATAATTATTTGACATAGTAAAAATAATTATTCAATATGATTGAAATTTGGTTCATTATATATATATATATATATATATATATATATATATATATATATATATATATATATATATATATATATATATATATATATATATATATATATATATATATATATATATATATATATATATATATATATATATATATATATATATATATATATAGACACACACACACACATTTTGTGTATTTGTACATCATATAAATCTTCAACCCTACTTTTTCTTAATTTTAATTTTTTTTGCTTCCTTGAACTTTCATCCTCATGATAGATCAAGCATACTAGAATTATGATGGATTGTGGATACATGTGATAAAATAGTTGATTAAGTGATAAAATAATAAATGTAAATAAATTTTAATCATACTAGTTATTTATTACTTTTATTATTTATTACCTTTGATTCAAGAAAGATTAGGTCTATTTTTGAATTATTAGATTGTAAGACTAACTTTATATTCAACCCTACCAGATGATCCTTTTCAATTCATAGTATTTATCATTTTCTCATAAATGCTTATTATAATTTACAATTAATTAGGAAGATTATGAACATGTGTTCAATATACTATTCAAATATTTAGTTTACATTTTTTATTTCTTGCTATTCCTGTCCACTCTTCCTCAAATGCATTCTCATTTCACCATATATTACCCCTAAAAGCATTACACAATAGGCAGGAACTTTGATGCTTGCGTCTCTTGTTTTACATGTTACGCACATTTTATGCTAGGATAGATGAAGTAACAGACATTTTCAATAACGTAGTCGAGAGCCATTATATTTCCTTCCCTTCATATGACACCATTCCAATGAGAAGGATAGAATTGCAACTCGGTTTGCAATTTGTAGGCCGAATATATTGTGGGTTTCACTAATAAAAGAAATGTTTTTAATGGATGAAATAATAATTTATAGTGTTGAAATGTTTGATTCTAAATACCAATTACATTAATATTCAAAAATAATAATTATGTATTATTCAAAATATAAATCAAATATAAAACTTATTATTATTATTAATTGTTTGACCATTAAATCAATATTATTTTAAATCTTGAGAATTCCAACTTCAATACCCAATGAACCTTAGAGCTAACTCTAATCCTAATTCAACTCTAATATAATAAAATTTTAAAATGTAACAAAAAAATGGATTTTATAAGATCATTTTTTTTTACATTATTTTTATATAATAAAATTTTAAAATATAACAAATTTGTAACTAAATATTGTAAAGAAAATAAGTATAATTTTTTTCTTATTTATTTAAAGAATATTATAAATAGTTTCATAATAATTCTAAAATAAAATTTTCTAAGATCATTTTTTCACATTATTTTAATATAATGAAATTTTAAAATATAACAAATTTTTAACTAAATGTTGTAAAGAAACAATAAGTGTAAATTGTTTCTTATTTATTTAAAGAATATTATAAATAGTTTTATAATAATTCTAAAATATTTTTTATTTTATTTTTAATAATAATAATTAAATGTATATATTTTTTAATATAATTATTCACTATATAAAAATTGTAAACTAAAACTATTTATTTCTATTTTATGACTTTCATTAATATTATAAAGTATTAAAATATGTCTCATCCATTAAAATGCTATATTTTCAATTAGATGTTCCTGTGTATTATTTTCAGGCATTCCGAAACACTGTATGAATGACGGGGCGGACAAAAAATATGTCCAGAATTAAGATGCTAATGGGAACGTTTAGCTTTCCAACTTTTCTGGCAACTTGATTAATTATTCTCCTGCCACCAATAGCTGTCATCCAAGCCACCTTTGCATGCGCAGGTAACATTAATTTTGACACTATGCAGTGATCCGTGTGTTCTGTGCCTCCACATGCGTGCGCGAGGATCTGACGGTGGTCGTCTATGCGCGTTGAGGGAAGATAACCATTGCGATCATGCGACAACCACGTTTCTCCAACTTGTCGCCGCCAGTGAAGACAACCACCATTAAGTTTATGATTGTTGGCCCAAACAAAATTTCCAAGCTATCTATTACATCTGCTTCCTCGTCCGTAAACCTAGTTGTAACAGAAAGTATCTGAAGGAATCCATGCACACCGTCCTTTGCAAGGTTTATGCACTGCACAATTTTTCTATCAATGTCTTCTTTAGGTGAACTTGTATGAAACAGGCTTGTATGAAAACGAGTTTAAATAAAATTTATGAATACAATTTGTATTGGACCGCAAAAATACTTAGCTGCTGACAATATATTCTACCTCTTTCTTGCGAAGTAATGAAATTGCAACCTTATCTAATTTTTAATACCTAATACATATACATTTTCACATTCAGTAAAAGCATATTTGAAACTATGTTCATTTACATATGAGCACTATATGCTGAATTTGTTAGTCTCGCCTTTCTAAAGCCAGAGACTAATGTTTTCAGATGCTTTTCTACAATTAATCCATGCTTGAAAACTGTGCTCAAATCTTTTAACCTATGGTCATTTCAAATAATTGTATTAAAACAGAATTTTACACATTTATTTCTATTTTATGATTGGCGACTGTTAATTTTGCTTGTTTTCTCAGTTAACAAATTTGGGGAAATTTTTTTAACAGCTCACGTACTTGGGCATGATAGGTAGGTGGCAATCTTATAACATTTCATGTGGCTAGCGTACTCTTCGATATTTTGCATGGCAGTCAATTGAACCCTGTAAACTAGGACATCCCTTGCGCATTAATTAGATTGATTCCAGGTTTACCAGTTGTTTCTGTCGCTCAACTCTAGTGTAGAAGTGTATGTTTAGAGGAATTTTCAATCAGGTATGGTTCACCCCTACAAATGACTCCATTTCATTGCAAATAGCTTCAATTCAGTTCAGTGACCATGCAGTGCGTAAGTCAATGTTTTCTTTTCAAATTTCATAATTTTGTGAATACTTTGTTTGGTTTTCTTTGTCCTTTGTTCTTTGTTCTGTGGTGCAGAGAGTGATGACCCGTTTATTAGAAAGAACCTGAATCCTGTTTGGGATGAGGAATTGTCCCTATTTGTATCGCAATCTCACCCCCTGTTCTCAAACTGGTAAGCGTCTGCTTATTTTTCTCTTTGGTTTTGTTTTAACTATTAAAATCAGTCTGTTAGTGCTTAGTATTTTGAGTTGTGATAGGAAGTGTTTGACAGGGATAAATTGAGCCAAGATGACCAGACAGGTAATGGTGAAGTGGATCTGAATGCTGCAAGCATGCTTAAGATAAACCTATCAACATCCTTGGAAATGAAGAATAAGGACGGTTCTTCTTGTATTAAGTATGTGGATGGACATACGATGCAGGAAGTGTGTTTGATGTTTTGGAATATGGAGTCTGGTCACTATTGATATAGGAATTTTTTGGTACAGTTCAAATCTTCAGGTAAATTGTGAAGGTAGAAGAGCTTAGGCTTCTTAGTAGAAGATATTTTACTTTCCATTAAGCAAGTTAAATTGAAAAAACTCAGCCCATGCTAGTTTGAGTGATTTTAAAAAGAAAGGATGTGTCAAATGGAGCAGATTGCAGAACTATTTCTACTTACTCACCACATTTGTTTTGACTATCGAGTTTGACCTGCAAAAAAGAGAAGCAATGTTTTCCAATGCACAATTGTATAGTACAATAAATTGTGTCACAATTGTTCGGCAAGTAAAAATATCCAGAGTTTAGAACTTCATATTTTCCACACAAGTACAAGAATAAACATTTATATGGATTCTCTCCTTCAACAATCAATGGTGCTCCATCACTAACGGCAAATGCAGCAGCGCATGGCATCGCATTCTGCCCACCAAGAATGACAATCGCTTCTCAGTGGCATCATTTTTATAATCCCTCATACAATGCCAAGGTTTATCCTGTACCTCAACTCAATGTCAATATAATATAATGAATATATTATTATTTGTTTTTCTCTGCTAGACGGGTTGAAGCTTGATGGACTATCTGAGATCCTCGGCGCATTATTTTTTTCACTTTAATATCTCATTCGTTTCATATCTGTGTAGGACCACATCAAACATTCACAGGGCATCTTAAATTAATGCATCTACGGCGGACAGCTAAAATAATGAACTACTAGCGAGGAGGCCTCTGACACGGGGAGTACACGTGTTTCATAAGTCACAACCTTAATTCCGGTTTAACTTCACCCTGGGATTTGAGTCCGGCAATGCAGAACGGACAAAAGCAAAACCAAATTGGAAAGATCGGACCGTAAAAAGATTTGCACTCGTTCGCCACCTGTCCTACCTTTACGATAACCAATGAACAACAGATGAAATATGGATAATCAATGAGTAGCGAATAGAAAATTATATGCAAGTTAATTTTATAAAGAATACAATTTTATGTGTAGAAAAGTTGTATAATTTAATTTACAATAGTTTACGTATAGAATAGTATTTTTCTATATACAGTTTTAAAATATGATATTATGTTTGTTTAGTTAAACTATCTAATAATTTTACACTAATATTGTAATGGAAGTGTAATGGTTAGTTATGTCAATCTTAATTTATGTAAAATGATTTGTAAATTCAAAAGTGTTACTCGGTCAATAGAGAAGCAAAGATATTTTATAATGTATCTTCAAAAAATATTTATTATCATGTTATTCTAAGATATATAAATGATCTTAAAAATATATTAATTGTCATATTTTTTTATTAGAGATAAACTAGTTTTACAGGACCAGAAATTCAATATAAAAAATAACAAAGAGATGAAAAAGAAACAATTTGCAACCAATATCTAAAAAAAAATCTAACCAACCTGCAGATAAAAGAATGAAAACCAGGGGACCAACATCCCACCAAGCTACAAAGATTTTACTAGCTCATTATTTTTCCTAAGAACATCCTCATGAATACTCCTAACCTTATTAACAATACTACTAATGTGATTAGATCTCTTATCTTTACTTCGGAGCCTAGAAGCAGGGTCAACAAGAATAGCTTTATCTGAATCACCAAAAAAAACCATAGCCAGATTAGATCCCATATCTTCTGTATGACCCACTCTAGCAAATTTGACACTTACAGAGGGAGGGGTACAACCCTTGGAGAGACCTTGAAGCGCGTTTACTTGTTCATTCAATTTCATAAGCCCCTCCATCGAGTTATCCATTATCATTTTACTAATAGTAATCATAGCCTTGACTCTATCCTACAAGCTATTGAGAGTACCTTCTACATTGTTGATACGATTTTCATGATCTTCCTTGAGCTCGCTAATGCATTTGGCTAGTATCTGAGTGCTAACCATAATGTTATCCAATTTAAGGTTGTTCAAGGAGGGGTTTTCCTTAATCACAGTAATCTTATTAATTATCTAATTTAGCATACCTTATTGGCTATCCTTAAAAAGTTTAACCAGGCTAGCAATAGTCATATTCTCAAGAAGAGATAAAAGCTTTTTCCATAGGTGTATCCTTTCCCACATTAAAAGGAATCTCGACATGAATATCCATAGGACTCTTATTAATGGTGTCATTTGGGGGGTTTTAAGGACATGAATATTTACTTTTGACTGCAAAAGATCTAGTTTTACCTGTATAACCAACTGATTGCACCATAGAATTGACTGGTGTTCCATGGATAGCCACACATCCCTCATTCCTGTAGCACCAATTGTCAACCCATGTGTAGGAGGAACAATTCCTTCAAGAGATGCCAATGTCGAACGTACCTGAAAACATAACATGAAATTTTGACACTTCAGAAAGATACGATTCATTGAAATACAGAAAGACACGTTGTAATAAGAACTGCCTGCACCAGCACTTAATAAATTGTAGATTAACTTATCTTCACTCTTGAGAAGAGGAGTTGGACTAGACATATGTCGTGACTTAATGATTTCAAAGTTAAACATATTTGACCATTACATTAAAAACCTATTTGTCACTTGAAATGTACATTTTAAAAAAATCATCAAACTTAACTAGATTTTCAATGATCTTCGAATCCTCTTATAGTACACAGGATTAAAATAAATAGCAGTTAAAATATTCATTGGCATTAAGCCCTTGAATCCTCTTGGAGTAAACAGGATTAAAATAATAGCAGTTAAAATTTTCATTAGCATTGACATAATGCCCATTACATATACAAAAGCAATGTCATTTGCTTCCAACCATGTTACATGCAATGGAACTACTTTAAATAACTCTAAACTCCTTATCGATATGAAGCTCATGTACCACAAAACATAGACTTTTGTACAAAAATTCTATATAACTTGTGAGCATGAAGATTGGGACATCCTTCTAATTATAAAGAACTCTAAATAAAAGTTGGAACTTCTATTTAGATAATAGATTGCGAACCCTGGAAATGCTCCCAGATTTTAAAACCACACAAGAAAACATAGCGTTAACTCACCAATTGTTGCAGATGAGTTGCAGGCAGAAATTCACATTTTTAGCACAAAAATTTGCTGGGTTTCAGGTGATTCCAAAGCAAAAATCGCAACACGGGATGGAAAAGCACCGACATAGATTAAAACATGCCAACACAAGCTAAAACATGCATTTCACATGGATTTTTTGAATTTACTATAAAACCCTGCATTCGCCCCTCCAGTAAACACACAGCAACAACCATAATTTTTATAGCAGATTGGGAAGATTTTTTAGACAACCTGAAGAAGAAATTCCAGAATTTTGGATTTGCAGTTCCAAAAAAAAATCCCTAAGCCATTAAATTTATGAATAATTTATAAATCTTTTAGAATGTTAAAATTTTAAATGATGAATTGAATTGATTTTAATTGTTTAAATTTGAGGATTAATTAATTGTAAAGTAATTTATGCTGTTTTTTTTCTATTTTTTAATTTTTTTAAATAGGTTCTACATTTTACAGTAAAGAGATGATAATAAAGACACAAAAGTTAAAACATATTTATATAAATAGATAAACAAAAAATAATATCTATTCAAGAGATTTACTGTTACAAAATTGCCGCCTTCCGTGATTACAATAAGCCATCAGTATCTAAATATGAACTTTTGATGAACAAAGCTGCTACACATCCAGAATAATGTGTCGTACATATTCCTCAGAATTCATGTGTTCAAAACAAGTTCACGCTAGGACAAAACACTGTCATGGGTATTTATGAGAAGAAAATTTACAGAACTTAGCTGTGATTTTTTAAAAAAGGTTTGTGAAAAGAAAACTGACAGTGCTTAAAAGTGATTACTTGGTCCTAAAAGTCTTTTTTTAAAAGGAAGGGTATTTTTTCCTGGGTTCCCACTGGATGCGCCATACCCAGGACATACCCACAGTCTGGGTACAAGCCCTAAGTACACTCGGGAGAGGCTGGACATAGCCATCTTAGTCAAACTAATAGTCAATAGACAGTGCAAAATATCATCAAATTTGGACATAGATTAAAAAAAACATTAGCTTTACAAAACTATTTTACTAACCACATTTTTGTTAAGTACTGGGAACATCATATATTGTTAATGGTATGAATTTAGCCAAGAGTGACCCCTGTGATATGCGGGTACACTTCTATAAGAACCTTTAGTCTTTTGTAAACGAAGGCTGCAACTATAAAATAAATATAACAATTGACTATTGAGTGATCAATTACAGCATCAATACCTGATAGTCATGAATGCCACCAGAAATGGATAAAACTACAACATTGGACAGAATTGGATCAGATATCCAGCGACCTGATCTTGTCCTCTGTATTTGATATCCACTCCTCCAAGCTCTGTTCACTTGTGAAAAGAAGTGGCCAAGAGATGGTTGCAATGCAACTGGTGGTGATCTAAAACAGAATCATCCCATGCCTTTATTTTTCAGTAACAATAATAGTTATCTAGGTCCAAAAATAAGAAATTACAAGAGCAACTACACATGCTTTTTTCAAACATGAAATTACCAAAATTAAGAATATCATATCCAAACCTTGCCATATTGACACAGATTATTACCGATGTGGACTTGAAAGAGTGATAATGGTCTCCACTACACCTTTTCTCCAATTAGTGTGCACAACCGCCGCTCTAGCAACAAATCCTCCCATTGAATGACCCACCAAAGTTACACTGGTTGGCAAAGTTCCAGCATTCTCTTTGGTCTCTTTCAACCTAGCATTAAAAGACTCCCTGTACCTATCCAAGACCTACACTCCAATTTTTCAAAGAGAAAAAGCAATCACATTTAGTCATGCACATATCCTCACAACCAGAAAAATAAAAAATAAGCTAATTGTAAACAAATAGGTATATTGCTACAAAAATTCAGTTGATTTTGATCATTATGATTCTCTCAATAAAATATGGGTCAGATAAATAAAAGTGCTTCTCAGAAAAACCAACTTTTAAAACGAAGTGTTGCCCATCTATCACATATTTAATACATATCATGTGCCCGCCATAATGTATTCACATATTATCTTAAAAAAAAACTCTAATTTGGAGGTCATGAAGTATGAGAAGTGTGTCTATAAAATTGGCCCATGTAATATGTGACAAAATATGTAAAATGTCGGCCAATATCATACACAAAACATTTGAATTGCAAAACATTCTTTGCATAAGACATTTTTTACTTAAAAATAAATAATGCTAGCAGGAGAGGTCATTATTTACAATAAGATAATAAAATGTGATCTGTTGAGCCTAATCTCACTTCCCTCCTTTTAAACGTGGCTGATCATCATTACCCAAATGAAACTATGTAACAAACAGATTAAAAATAAAAAATGCTAGTAGGAGAGATCATTATTTGCAATAAGATGATAAAAATGTGATCCTTTGAGCCTAATCTCACTTCCCTACTTTTAGACATGGCTAATCATCATTAACCAAATGAAACTGTGTAACAAACAGATAAAATGGACTTCACAGGCTTGCTCTTAAGTATGTGTATGAAAATATTTTTATATCTATAGTGTATGGACCAGTGTTCCACGGGAACATGTTCCCTGCCCTGGAAACCCTGCTCTCATCCCGGATACAAAAAGAGGACGCAGGGACGGGAATTTCCCGTCCCCTTTCCCTCCTTTTTCTGCCAAAAAAAGGGGACATTTCCGAAGCGGATTTTTGGAGGGGTTAGAAAACTTGGGGACGGAATTAGGTACTCGGGATGGCATAGCCATCCCCTGACAACCCCCCTTACCTAAGCTGTCTCCATTTTCCCAGCCATGAAAAATGTTTGCCGTTTTTAAAAAGTGGCTTTTTTTCATTTATTAATTGTTGGGTGGGCCTCACATGCGTAGAAATATCATTTAAAAATTATCAAATCTTATTTGGAGGCTACAAAGGTGAAGTCTTCTTCATTTCTTCATTTCAACCATTCTGGGCAAGAAGAAAAAGAATGAGCAACAAGAAAGTTTTCATTTTTGTGTTGCAAGGAGGGTTTGGCATAAAATCTTCTTCATTCTAGATATGTGTTTCATCTTCCATTAGTTTTGCATTGTGCAACATATAAAGAGGGCATTTTGAGTGAATTTTTTTTTCTCAACTTGCAACAATGTTATATATTTCATAATGATGAGCAGCAGTAGTGAGAGTGAAGAGAAGTGGTAGTAGTGATAGCATTGAAGTGGAAATTCAACAAACTCAACCTCAAAGAAAAAAATGTATTACTAGGGCATTGGAAAAATTGATTGGATAAAGGCTATGATGTCTAAGGCTAGAGATGTGCAAATGTTTATTTACAATCATCACACATCTCTTGCATTATTTAGGACATTTTCCAAGAAAGAATTCCTCAAGCATATGGACACAAAATATGCGAGCTACTTTATTTTGATGGAGAGGATGTTTAAGGTCCAAGAGGCCTTACAATCCATGGTGGTCAATGCAAAGTAGAATAGATGGCATGAATTTAGCACAACAGAAACAAAGAGTCCTTGATGATAATTGGTCTTCCACAATGAGGTAAGAAACTTAGAAATTTGTTATTGCTGATTTAATAAAATTGATTCTGATTTTAGCATTTGCTGATTTTATTATTTAAGAATTAAGAATTTCAAAATATATGATGTTTCTAACTTGTAACTTGCTTGCATTTGCATATACATTTGCTCCTTCACTGAGCCTATTGTGCGGATCATTAGATATACTGATACTGACTCTACTAGCTTTGGAGAGATTTATGAGACCTTTGATAGCATGCTTGGGCAGATCAAGCATGTTATTCATGCCAGTGACCCTACTTTGGCATTTTAAGAGGAGCATCTTAGGCCCATTGTGATGCGACGGTGGAACATTATGAACACCCCGCTCCATATGGCAGCCTATGCTGTCAGTCCTAAATGGTATACATCAAGACCTAGGAGTGTGGGTCCATCTAGGGATGAGGGGGTGGGTCTCAAATCTAAAATCTAAAGTTTTCAATTTAAAATTATTTAATTAAATGTGAAATAGCAAGCTGCAAAGTTTTCAATTTAATTATTTAATATGTTTTTTATTTGTTCAACTCAAGCGAAGGAGGGCTTCTTCAAGGCCCTTGCAAAACTGTACAATGGAGATGATGTTGGTAAACTTCAGGGATAGTGGCTTGACTTTGACAACCTTCGTGGTCCAACCTTTAGTAGACCAGAGGCGAAGACAGATAGAGCTACATTAGCTCAAAGGGACCCTATTGGATGGTGGACGAGGCATGGTATGGATGTACCTGAGCTTAAAGTTCTTGCCATTCATCTTCTTTCACAAGTTACGAGTTCCTCTGCTACAGAGAGGAACTAGTCCACATATAACTTCATCCAATCATTCAAGAGGAAAAACCTTACCTCTAGATGATCAAAGAAGTTAGTGGCTATTCACAATGCACTACGGCTACAAGATCGGTAAAGTGTTCAATATTGTCAGACTCCAGCATTACATTGGGATGTTAATCCCGAGGATGCTATGCAGGTTGAGGAGGATGACACACTTCCAAGATTGCTTGGGGTTCCATTGGATGACCCTTAGCTTACCCATACCAGTGACTCAAAGATTGACTTTGATGATGATCTTGATTTACATTCCTAGAGGACAGCCATATATTTGGCATATATCATTTGCAGATACATTATTGATTTTGATTATTATGGACATCTGATTATGGAGTTGAACTTCTATGTTATTGTTTGATGTTTAGTATTTTAGTTGGACTTCTCTTTATGTCATTTCATCCATGAAACTTGGAGCCTTTGGGAATTTTTACTAATGTACGCCATGTTTTTACAATGAAAGTATTTGAATTTTGTTAATTTGCTATGTATTCATTGTATTGAGCTTCTGAAATGTCTATGGTGAATGGTTTATCAATGTTATGATATGCATATTTGAATTCTCTCCATATATATAAATTCCCCTATTTTTTTAAAAGTCATCCCCTGTCGTCCCCTAAAACTTGGCTCTGAACCATCCCCATACCAAAAACACATCCTCATCCCCAAAACTTTGTGGAGCATAGGTATGGACTGTTCACCACTTTCAATATCAATTTAAGAGAAGTTGGCTCTAGAGAGACATCCTCTTAGAACAAATAAAAAAGAAATCACTTCCCATCGCATCATATTCCTACTGAAGTTCAAGTCCATTGTCACAAATTCTGAAATTATATATAACAACAATTGGCGCTATTTTCTACTAACCCATGTTCTTTAATTCATTAAATGATGCATTGCATGCCCACTCAATCTTTGTTTATAACTAAATGAGATTGTCATATCTGACATTATAATATTGATACTTTTCAGGATCAAGGATCCACATCTATGTACTGACACCACTTGCACTTCCCATCTCAGAAGCATCAGTTCTATACATTCCATGTATGTTTCCTCTTCCATGACATGGCACAGAAAAATGATTCCTGATAATTCTGCAAGCATGAATGTAAAGAAAACAACAGGAACTAGGTAAAAATGAGTTAAGCAAATAAATTCCATAAAATAATAAGCTTATTCACAAGCTCTCTGCATGTACACAATAGCCTCAAGTATTGTATGCTACTCTTATCAAATGCCAAAGTCTAGAATATTTGTTCTTCACTAAAACTCATGAGCTTAAGGTCAGGTCTCCACCAAAGGATTTCCTTCTAAACATTTCCCTCACTGTATGCCTGGAGGATAAATTTCGTACTAATAGTGCTTTGCTTTAATATCAGACAAAACTGGCAGAGCTCAAGGACAAGGCTGCCCAACTCTAATTTTAGCATTTACCATGTTGAAATGTTCATTTTTCGGGAGAGAAATTCAAGCATTAAATTTGTCAAATATTTTGTTACAAAAAGTCAAGGAACTTGCTTTTACTTTTTAGTGAGATAGAAAAAGCATTAACTAATAGAAGCCATAATAACCTTGAATCTCAAAATTCAATCTCAATATTTGATATTTTGTAATCCAGAACGAACACTTGAGTACAATATTTAAAATAGAGCATGAACAAGTCCAGCATAGAACCTTATAAATTTGTAGTTATGGTCCCCCAGTTTATAAGTCATTAGCAAATTTGATCAACCTTTTGATTTAATAAATTTTGTGATAGATCGTGACAAAGAGAACTGGAAACATATTATGGTTGGTCTAAACAATTGCATGTTCCTCTCTATATTATAAGCTAACAATGTTATTGTACTTCTACAACTTAAAATTGTACTCCAATTATAGTTCTTGTAGTTTCCCCCAGATGTTTTCCAAATACAGTTCTTGTGGTTTCACCCATAAGGGATTTGTAGTATGCTTTACTGATAACACAAGATAGGGTTCTTACATAAGGAAGCAAAGCGTAGAACCTGGTTATCTCCCTCTCAAGTTATAAACTCCAAATTATGAGAGGTGGATCAGCTCAATTGTTTAACATATTAAAGAAAATACAATTTTATCATTAAATAAGAGATTATAAGAGCAATGAAAGTCACAAACAAACAGTGTTACTGCATTGTATTTATGCCTATTCAATAAGCCAGAAAAATTGCTCAGTCCAAGTTTTTATCAATCAAATTGCTGAAAAGGTGCAAATTTTGGAATTAAATAGGTGAAAGTCACACAAACCAATATCTCACCAATCTTATCAATCAAAAAGAAAACGATAAAAAAAAATCTCACCAATCTTGTGATGATTTTTTCCAATTTTTGCTGATTTGTTGACTGTATGGAGATATTTCTTTTCTTGAAAACCCTAACCCTTATTTTTCCTTATTGAAAATCCTAACCCTGAACCAAGAATGATTTTTGCTTCTATGCTAGATACAAGTCCAAGCTTATCACAAAATTTGACAAATTTATCTATACTAAGCAATTTAATCATTATATTTGCAATTTGCTCCCATATAAATAAATAATAAAGACAAATATACACATTATTAAACAGCTGGCTGATATAATTGTGAAGCACTTTGATATGTATGGTTCTGGGATAGACTGGACTCTTCACCATCTTGAGGACATTGTAAATTATCACAAAAGAGTGAAGTTGGTGTAGTGAGACCAAGTTGAAGATTGACAAAGATCTTCTGCAACCACATTGCCTCAAACCCTGATTTAACAACAACCTTAAATTCTGCTGCAGTGGAAGATAAAGCAACTGTATGTTGTAACTTGCTCTACCATGAAATTACTCTTGATCCGAGAGAAATAGATATATCTAGTTGTCAATCAATAAATAAATTGGCAGCATGTTGATAAAGTATGCCAAAGGGAAATGTTCCTTTAATGTATCAAAGAACATGTTTTGCATCTTGCCAATCTTCTTCTTAACGTTTTGACATGAATCTAGAAAAGCAGGTTACTGCAGAATGCGACCCCAACAGACTGGTAGTAAGGTAAAAGACACTATGCATTAATTGATGATGCACTAACTCCTTGATCATTGGTGAACCAATGTTAGTTGAGATTTTTAGACCAACTTCCACAAGTGCCAATGATGGATTATACTCGCACATTTTGAGTCTTTCCATTAAATCTTTCGCATACTTGGTTTGCAATACAAATATTGCATTCTGAAGTTGCCACAACTATAGACCTAAACAATACTGCAGGAGGAGGCCAGGATCATTTCAAAAATGGAACAAAGATCAGATTTCCCCTTTTGAATTGACTTGGCTATACTATTGATGATTGTAAGACAAGCACGACTTCTATATCTAGAATCTTAAAGTTATCAGTAAATTTTACATGCTGGGCTCTAGGATCCTAATTAAGCCTGTACAAAGACTTAAGCAACCTGCAAAACCTCTGTTTCTTTTGTCCTGGAACCTAGAACCATTGAAGCTGCACCATGTAGATTTCCTCTATTTGATCTTGACAACCATTCCATTCAATCTGAGCAGCAATATAACTTACCTTTTGAAACGTTAACCTTTTTCAGCAAGGCAAATGTCTCCTGATAGTCCACCCCTTTCTGTTATGCATATCCTTTTGCAACAAGCCTAGCTTTGTACTTCTTTAAAAAACCATATGATCTACATTTTACCTTAAACACTGAATCGTAACCAACAGGCTTCTTCCTTTGGGGTAATTCAAATAGCACCAAGGTCTTTTACTCTATCAAGGCTTGAAATTCTGCGTTCATGGCATTGTCTCATTCAAGTTTTCTCCTGGCCTCGTCACACATGCAAAGCTCAAATACCAGGATAATAATAGACAGAAAACTCTACCTAATCCCCACCTTGCATAAGTTCCAGAAGGTAATTGAATCCTGGTTTTTATTCTGATCATGTTCCATCTTTACCACTCAGTCACGTCCATTAGACTATATTTAAACATAGCTCTTGTGATTTTCTGTTTAACTAATTTAGTTTTATTTCCCTCTTGTCATGTTTAAACTTCTTTAGTGCTTAGTGTTCAGTTTATTTTCACAACATAGCGCTTTCTTACCTTAGTACTTCTTAAGCATAACTAGTTTAACTTTTAAATACGACTCACCAATTTTGTTTATCAATATAATTTGTTTATGTTTAATCTTTCTGTGGGGTTTGGCCCCCAATTTGACATGCTCTCATTTGAGAATGGAATAACATGAAAAGTCTATAGCTACAAAAGGGTATCATGACAGATCACTGCCATATCCAGAGCCTACTCCAGAACCCCGATGTTGGAACTGAACAGCCAACTAACATGAAAATTTTAGAAATTTCTTCAGCTTTAGCACCATGAACAGCTACACAAATGAATTAATTCCCATACTATACATAATAACCAAAAAACTACATAAACAACCACTAAAAATTTTAAAGAAGGAAATCCTGATGTCTTAGAGTTGATTTTCAACCGATCAAAAAGATAAAAACAGAACATCTCTCCTTCAGCCAAAAACTTACATTGATGTCATGCTTGCATGGTGCTTCAAACGTTTGAACTTGTCATTTTATTTTATAATACATTTTGTTATAATAATGAGTTAAATGTTGATTGAGTAAAATGATAAACATCAGATTGGAGTACACTGTTCCTTTTTTATTTCAAACAAAAGCTACAAAAGAATGAAGAAAAGCATCTAATTAGAGATAATGAATATAAATAGATGTAAGAAAAAAAAAAATAGCTTAAGATTCATAAATATCAAAACCCATCTCCTTTAAAAAAAAGGTAAAATATTCATACCCTGTGAATGGCTTGTACAACATATTCTGTATGTTTTTCAAGTATGCGCCCATCCATGGCAGAATGTTCACCTTCAAGATCGACAACAAACCAATCGAGAAAATTTGAATATTGGTTTAGTCCTCTAATACTTGAGAAAATAGTCCGTATATCCTCCTCCTATCTTTTATTTGAACTAGAAGTTACACCTGCCTCTTCAGGTGTAAAGGAAGATTCCTGATAAAATGTGGGCTCTAGAGGACCTCCTTGAAATGCTCGATCCGACTCTGCTGCCAAAGAGCGCACCTTTTGAAAACCAGAAATATTTAGTTCAGAACATGAAACAGTTGCAAACCTGTGTCCACTTAACATTCAACAAATATCAAGCATTCCATTAACTTTACAAAAAAAACATGAGATTGCAATAAACATTTTTTCTTTTTTAATTAATAATTTGTAATAGTGTGATTCCTATTTCTATCAAAATAGCAGGAACCATAATTTTACAAACCAGGCAGAAGTAATTGTCCACCTAACTTAACTTACTTAGTCGCTATCTAGAACTTAATCCCTATTTAGAGCGCTTGAAAACTATGACAAGGGACGAGGATTACAAAATTGTATCAGGAAGCCCACTAATAATAATCAGTTTCCATCATTTCAACCAGCTGAAATTTTCTGCAATAGAGGCTTCATCTCTAAATCATGCTTCATATTGCAGACGTGCTTAAAACATTTTGATGCTTCTTGCTACTGAGGACAATACAAGGAAAGAAGGAAGAATCTTGTTCCAGTCCAATATTCCATCTACTAATCTAGGCTGGCAGCATCTAGCTAAATTGCAACGGGAGAAAACAGACCTCCTAATAACCTTCAGAGAGACTAATACAAGCATGCCTTCCACCATAGAAGGGTTGAGGGAGGAGAGAACAACCTTAGAAAAAGATGAGGATAAACTTTCCATGGCTCACTTCTACACTTAGACGCCAAAAAATAAAGAGTATAGGTAGACTGAAAAGGAAACTTTCCAAGCATTAGGTAAAATTTCTTTAAATTTTACTTTATATAATCTTTTGTAAAAGTTAAATTTTAAAGTTTTAACTTTTAAACAATAATGAGGGTTTTCTTTTGAACTATATCCTAAAAAGGGTTCAGTTTTGAAAACATAAGGGCTGCCCCTAAAATGGTATGCCATATTCCATGACAGAACATCCAACTATTTAAGGATCAGTCATTTATTTTTACATAAACCCTCTTAAGGTGAACGAATAGTTTATTTAATCCTAATCATCTTTTTTATGATAAGCATTTAAAAAAAATATTATGTCTGATTTGATCCCTGCAAACTATATTTGACATGAATTAGCGAAATCAATTTTTTCTCTATTTTTACAACTGGTACTTCATTTATTAGCTCCTGAATTTTTGCCATTTTCTTCCAATATTTAGATACAAGTAATTAAATTCCATTTGCACTTTGGCCCCATCATGTCAACATCATGTAAATGGATAAGAAAGAATACTACACTTTTATTATTATACCAGTTTATTTACGTAAAAGACAACAGAATGCATGCATAACACTCATTGGCATGGAAGACGAATGGCATGCTGCTTCTTCCTTAATTTGTAATTTCAATGTTCATGACTCACCTAAATGTCATGAACCCTTTTATTTGTATAAATATTAATGTGTCAACAAGTGGGAACAAGTGACCATTTTATGTGTTTTGGTAATATTGGGGATGTTCATCTTCAAACACACCTTGTTAGCCTTTAGGTAGTGGATCCACCAAACCACACTTTAGGCAAATAAAAAACCTATACGCAATGTGTGTCATGCTCCCACCAAATACCTCCTCAACCATTCTTTTAAGAAAGAAAAAATAAATTGAATACACGTTGATACATGAAGTAAGTTTAACATACAGCAACTCATTATGGAAAAACATCAATGTTAATCGCCTATGTCAAAGAATTGGATAACTAACAAAAAGGAACAAGATGTGGCCGTTGAGAGTTTTATTAAGCAGTGATTCCTATTATGAAGAGCGGCAAATATACTATGCAATAATTATTTAAAGAGCTGTAATTAAAATGTTTGGAGATAGTGATTACTTTATAAAAACAATCATTTATTTATAGCAATGATTATATTCATAGGTCAGAGATTAAGTTAAGAAGGGACGCCTCAATTATGAGGAGTTGTATACCTTGAGAAAGTAATGACTCTTCATCCCTTCTTAAGGGATATATAAGGTGAATCACTTCATTGGAAAGGGGCATCGAAGAAAATAAAAGAAATCAAAGCATACTAGAAATACATATATACTGCATTCAATAGTAGAATTCTGATTTAGACTGATATACATGAGAATATAAATATGTTTGATAGTATGCTTAGTGATGTGCAATGTGATTGGACATCTATACTCTTAATACATCATTAACTAAGATATTAATAAAGCCTTGTCAATCTATTATGTTTTTTTAATTACTAAAATTTATCTATTCCTTGTTCCCACAAGCAATCATATTGGGAATGGAAGGCAATATGTTAGGGAGAGCCAGTAGACCAGTTGCCTCAAATTAAGCAAGGCCACCCAAGTGATGGAATTGTATTAGTAGATATTCCTGCCACTTGTGGACCAAGGGGTGAGTTGTCTTAGTTGGATGCTGCACAATATTGGGCTTAATTGGGCTGAGCAAGTCTTCCTCAATGACCCAAGTTCCCTCGAATTAAGCAAGCCACCCCAAGTGATAGAATTGTATTAGTGAACATTCATGCCACTTGTAGGTCAAGGGGCAAGTTGTCTTAGTTGGATGCTGCATGCTCTTGGGCTTAATTGGGCTGAACAAGTCTTTGGGCACCCTTTTTGGTTTTCCTCTCCAAACCCTACTATTATTAATTATGGGAAATGTACCTATTGTTGCATTGGTTCCTAGAGTTCAAAAGCTATGGCATAATTTAGCTAAACAGATTTAGATCATTATATGTGTGTGCGTGCTTGTGCGTGCTTATATTTGTTGTTGGATCCTTAACTATAATAGAAATAATTGGTCTTATGAATTATATTTCAAATATTGTCTAACATGATTGCACGATCTAAAACAAGATTATCTTGATAAAGACATTTTTTTGGTAAAGATATAATTATAACTATATTGTGTTTCATATTCTAATTGTACTTGTGATTTTAGGGCAAGATTTAGTATCATCCCAAAGGATGAGATTACAAATGGTATCAGAGCATCGTTCCTGCCAGCTTGGGGGACAAAAGATAGTTGATGCAACTTAGCCAAAGAACTCAAAGGGCCTTGGAGAGCCAAAAGAAGAAAATTGCATCAACCAATAACTCCCTCAAAACAATCCAATGAACAAACAAATGGAAAATGAATTGAGGGCCTTCATGGAGCACCATGAACAAACAACTCAACCTCTCATGGAGCAAAATGAGAAAACATCACAACTACTTCTTCAAACACTCCAAAATATGAGTAACACTATAAGCAACCTTCGATCCAACTAGAATAATGAAAGGAATGTCATCTCTAATCATTCTGAAAATGATAGAACTCCATTGGGGTCAACACCAAGACTAACAAGACCCTCTTCCATACCTAAAGAAGAGCCAACTAGAGAAGAAGATGATATTAGTGTGCCAAATCATAACTTAGATGAACTTGCCAAATCGTATTCAAGAGTTGACCTTGAGATTAGGAGAAACATTTCATTAGAAAACTTTGGGAGGCTGGATGAATAATTAACCCTAGAAGGGCAAGAGGTCAACCTAACAAAATCTTACATCATAAAGTAGGAAAAATAACTCTTCCTGATTTGATGAGCCAGGGAAGGTCAACACTCATTCATGGGTCCAAAAATTGGATACATACCTATCTCTTAAATTTGTGATGGAAGAAGATGCTATCAAATTCGCCATCTTACATTTAGAAGGGGTTGCAAACAACTGGTGGCACCATAGCTTGATTACACAAGGCCATTAAAATTTAAAACATAACATCTTATGATGACTTCACCACAAAAGCTCATCATAAGATTCAACCAAAAGCACCCAGAGAGGCATTTCAAATAATTAAGTCAATTAAGGCAAGAGGGGACTGCTATGTGGCAAAATTCCAAAAGATTTTTGTCATAATTCCAAGAATTACTAAAATGAGACTCACTTACCTATTCATAGAAGAACTATAGGAAACTATTTGTGGCCTACTAAGTGCCTTCGATCCTTCTACTCTCTAAGAAGCAATCTTAAAAGCCCTACGACCTGATTCCACTAAAATGAGGGATAAGACTTACTATAAAAACATATCATCAAAAGCTAAACTCTATTATGAGGAAGATGGGCATAAAAGAACATTTCCTCCAAGAGATAACCGTAAAAAAATTTAAAGGGAAAATTTATGTTACCAGTGCAAGTAAAATTGGGAGTGTGGACATGTTTGTAAGCGAGAAGAGTTTCAAAAGAAAGATTTGTGCTACACGTACAAAGAGAAATGGAAGTCAGGACATGTATCGAAAAAGAAGCCAAGTAGTAATATAGAGGCGTTGTCCGACAAGGAAGCATGGGAAGAAAAGGAAAATCCAAGCAAAAGAAAAAGGTGGGATGAAGAAGATCTCAAAAGCATCCAATCAAAGAAGCAAGAACAATAGAAAACTAGAATCAAGATTGGTTAATAAGGAGCTTTGGTGTGGAGGAGCAAATCTTGTAGTTGCTACACCCTTATATCCTCAAGATCTATACTGATCTCAATAGTGAAAATTGTAATAATCCAACTTGAAATCTCTCCAAAGAACCCTAAGGTTCCTCAAACCAATGAACAGAAACATCTTCATAGAATATTCCATAGACGTATTTCATGCTTCTAATCCTCATCTTAATATATAAGTACATCCTTTAACATTAAGAGATATCTATAATATTATGCAAACATTGGGACAACCTAATCAAAGCTAACTATAAAGATTAAAAAAATCCAAGGGTTAGTTTAGGGACCCTCACATCAAAAAGTGTAAGGAAACTCAGGTGCGAAAATAGCTTCCTACGCTAATCTCTATAGGAGAGTATTGTGCAAATTCTTTTAAATCCTTACAATTTCAGATTCGTTAACTACTTTAACAAAGATATTGCAACCACATACCATACATACAGAAAAATAGAGAGTGACACAATGATATACCCTAGGGAAACCTTTCAGAAAAAACCCCAGCACTCCAAACCCTGCACAATGTATTGATCAAAACTATTACAGCTTACAATACACTTGCAATGCAAGTTCTTTCAGAAGATTTCTTAACCCTTGAAGACAAATCACGGCAGCATAAAATGTTCCAACAATACACTCGCATCACACCTCTTCGCAACCCTAAAAAATGCTTATATCATGCGCTTCACTTTTTAGGGCTACTCCCAAAGATAACCGTATTAGGGTTTTACCATTCTCCGAGAAAATAGGAACCTCGAACCCCACGGTTGGGGAAGAGTGTACAGTACTCAAATTTATGAGTTGCCACATGTCTTCACCTGTCATTGAATCTTCCTGACATAGGTCTTACGTGTCATAGGAATCCGTCATAACCGTTTTAGCCATGATCTCCTTACACACAATTCAAGATGCTGACACATCAACATTATTTGCAAGAAATACATTTTACAAAACAAATAATAAGAATAGGAATTATCCAAGGTTGAGACACCTTATTCCTAACAAAAATATTTGGTCAAACTATCATTGCTTGAGGAGAAGCAATCTTGGGAAGGGCAAACTGTCATGCCCCCGCCTAATACCTCCTAAACATAAATTTATCATACAACAACTCATTACGGAATTGTATTAATGGATATCCCTGCCATTTGTGGGCCAAGGGGTGAGTCATCTTAGTTGGATGTCACATGCTCTTGGGCTTAATTGAGCTAAGCAATCTTCCTCGATGACTCAGGTTCCCTCAAATCAAGAAGGCCACCCTGAGTGATGGAATTATATTTGTGGATATTCCTACCACTTGTGGGCATCAGGGCAAGTTTCCTTAGTTGTCTTGGGCTTAGTCGGGCTGCTTCGGGCACCCTTACTGGTTTTCCTCTCCAAATCCTACTATGATTAATCGTGGGAAATGGAGCTATTGTTAGATTGGTTCCTAGAGTTCAAAAGCTATTGCATGATTTATCTTAAAAGATTTAGATGATTATATGTGTGTGTGTGTGTGTGCGCACTAAGATTTGTTGTTGGATCCCTAACTCTAATACAAATAATTGGTGTTATGAATTATATTTCAAATTTTGTCTAATATGATTACAAGATCTAAAATAGAATTATCTTGATTCTTAATAAAGACGTTTTATTGGTAAAGATGTAATTCTAACTATGTTATGTTTCTTTTTTTTAATCTATAATAGGTAATTTTAGTAAAAAAATAGAGATATAACATCATTCTTCAAATAGTTCCTGAGAAAGTCTTTTTGCACTAGCTTTTAGCTAACATTCATAGTTTTATGCATCTACTGCATTAAAAAATAGTTTGTAATCTTTCCTAATCGAACCTTAAATACTATCATTCTACATATATCTATAAAGATGAGCTAGAAATATATTCGTGCTTCACAAAAAAGACAAGACCTTTATCCTTCTTGCATTCTTCGGTCTTCATCCATCTTATCCAGCACTTCCGACATTTGATCGGAGAGGTCTTCTACACTTCTAGAACCCTTATATCTATGCATCAGTCATTCCCAACCCTTTCATCTTCATTCAAATCCCATCAAGCCAAAACATCCCTATTTAAATTATCTTCAAGGTTGTGCATCAAAATTTCAAAATTGCAAACTACATCTTTCATCTGCATTTTCAATCAACCTTCACCGGCCTGCTTCACCTTTGTCCCCTTCTTTTCTTTGGCACATTAAGTTGCAAAATCCTATTTCTTTCTTCTTCTTTAGCTCTAACTTTCTCCACTTCATTTTTTAGTTTCATCCATTTTTTAGTTATATCCTCCAAATAAGCCTTTTTGTTTACCTTTCCTCACCGGCGCATAAATGGAACCTATCCATAGATTTTTCCCTCATTTTCATCTTCAAAGCACTCTTGATAATCGAATCCAATCCCTAGCACGACCCATTCAAGAATCGACTCCAATTCCATCAGCAATTCATTATCAAACAATAGCATTACAATTCTCCTAACCTCCATTTCTAGTTCACCAAGTTGAAGAGCCCATGCTATTATCATAGATATGACATCTACATTGGTTCACCATTTTAACTTTCTTTCCTAGAACTGACTGCCCAAAAATTCAATGACAGAATCTGCAATGTTCACCTCCTTATAGTTTAAAATTTCAAGCATCCTCTCTTTGTTGTCGGGCCCCTTGAAGGCTTTCTGTTGTTTCTTGGTGTCTACCGAGAAAGAAGCCTCCATTGTTTAAGCCTAAAATCTTTCCCAGCCTCTGTAAATGTGAGAAAACACAAGTCCTTACCTTCTCCTTTCTCAAAAATAGGTGCCTTTAATTAGTAATTGATGAGGCTGAAGTTTATTCTTAACTCAAAAATCTCTCCATTAAACTCAACACCCATCAAACGTGCCAACTTCATCATATGAGCATCGTGCACTGTCAATTCCTACCTTTTTCTCTAATCATTAATACATCTTCATTTAGACTTAAAGAGTATAAGTCAAATTTGACACACATCATTAAAGGCATGATCACCCACAAATGACCTCATCCTATTTATCTTGTGCAACAAGTCATAATGCAAGTTATGGAGAGCACCAACAACTATTTTAAAAAAAACCTTAGTTAAAGATTTCTGATCTCGAGTCCAAACATTTTATTCTAAAACATGCATTTCCCATCTACTCTAAAGTCTTCAAAACATATCTCATTCACTTTCCCCATATTAGAGGCCAATTTTGAAATAACATTTGCTTCCCTATTACCCTCTCACTTGATAACTGATTTTAAAATCAAGGAATGTGTGAATTATATTATTTATTTATGCAATAATAATCTCTAGATGCTAAGCTTTGGCTTCCCCATTCTTAATAGCATTAACAATTATCTGAGAATCACCCTCAACATTCTTGTTGCTTTAAGTTTATGACCCACTTGGAGTGCTAACAGAGCCGATCTTGTCTCAGCTACATTGTTGGTTCCAACATGCAATCTTTATGTAGCTATGGCAACCAAATCACCTTTCCAATCTCTAACTATTATCCCTACCCCAGATGGGCCTAGATTACCTTTTGAGGCTCCATCGAAGTTCACCTTAATCCAATCTCCATTTGGTTTTTCCCAAACTACTTCCTTCACCTTGTTGATATTATCCTTGTTTCCACTTAAATTCCCATTTCTAAACTTCAAACAAGGTCATCCCGCATGAATTCTCCTATCATTTGTTGAGTAAACCAATTCACCCTTCCTATTTAGTAGACCCTCCCCCATGACTTCCTCAATGGAGATATTAATTCTGCACTTGACTTTGTCAATTGATTCCTCCTTACCCTAAAAATTTCTTCGATTCCGTTCCTTCTGGATCACCCATATGATTATGGATGGGTATATATTCTAGAGAGGAGACATTGATGTTTTTTTAAGAGGAACATGCCAGCTCTCAAAAACATCTTTAATTTTGTATTGCATTGGTCCCACCGATTGTAATTTGGATTTCACCATAAGACAACACTCACTTGCAAAGGGGCATTGGATGAGAAAATGGTCCACATCCTCTAATGCAGATTTACAGAGCACACACATAGTGGGTTCATAATAACCAAATCTTTTCCTCCTTTCTATAGTTAAAATTCATTCTTGCACTGCAAGCCAAGCAAAGGTCTCTACTTTTGGTAAGCAATATTTATCCCAACACATCTTTACTGGTCATCCATTAAAAGCATCATCATTCTCTAAAGATCTATATCCCATCTTTACCGAGTAGTTCCCACTAGTAGCAACACACCAAATAATTCTATCTTCCTTTGTTGTCCTTAATACATTCCTTTCATGAAATAGCACATTCATAATAAACTTTTGATTCTCATTTAGACCAGAATTATCTAAACTTTTCCATGTCCATTGAGGGCCTTAAGGGGTGTCACTGATTTCTAGGTAATCTGCAACCTTATCACACCATTTGTTTGATAACAATCCACTCACCTCATCAAATTTGGCATCATTCTTCAATGTTGGTAAGTCATTCCATGAGTCTCTCCAGAAGATAGCCTTTTTTCCATCTTCAATTTTCCATGAGATATGATCAGTTACAACTTTCTTGCAGTCCAATATAAAATTCCATACTGCTGACCCTCTAGGGGGAGATCTTATGGTTAGTATTCTTTCATTTTTTGAAGAATCCAGATATTTAGTCTTCACTATTTTCACCCATAGTCTTTGGGGGTTGGTGTAAATACTCTAGACCAAATTGGCTCCTAGAGCTTGGTTCATTCTCTTCCAATTCTTGAGGCCAACCCAACCCTTAAATTTATTTTTGCATATCTTATCCAAAGATAGAAAAGACCATTTATCCCCCTCCCCATTACCATTCCAAAAGAATTTTCTCATTCATTTTTCAATATCATTTATGACTTTATAAGGGATCTTTAGACAGCTCATTGAATATATGGGAATGGCAAAAATCATTGTTTGTAAGAGAAGGATCCTTCCTGCTGAAGATAACCATCTGCTTTTCCAACCTTCCATTTTCTTTAAGCAACTATCTATAAGATCTTTCCATAAATGTTATTTACAAGTCCCTTCAAAAAGTGGCACCCCCAAATATTTCCTTGGTAGCTTACCCAATCTGATTTCCAAGATTTTGCATAACTGTATTTGTTGTTCCAAACTTGTATTGAAGAAGTAGATTTCAGGCTTCCTCCAATTCACACATTGTCTAGCTTCACTGTATCTATCCAAAGTTGCTTTGATGACTCTTGCCTCCTTAGCTATGGCATCTCCCATAAGGTAACTGTCGTCCGCAAATTGTAAATGTGATGTGGGTTCAATCCCTTCTGCAATAGTTATACCTTTCCACAATCCATCCTATTTTTTGTTGTTTATCAGTCTCCCCAATACTTCTACATAATTATAAAAAGAAAAGGCAAAATGGGATCACCTTGTCTTATACCCCTTGATGTGTCAAAGAAACCCTATGGGCTGCCATTTACAAGAATGGAAATAAAGGTAAAGGAAATGGAAAACAGACTTAAACCAAGCCTTCCTAACATAATCTATGAGGAATAGATTGGATTTTTGCCTGGGATATCAATTTTAAATGGAGCTATGATAGCTCAGGAAGTAATTCACTCAATACAAAATAATAAAACACCTAATATGCTTATCAAGGTTGAGATCAAAAATGCGTATGATAAGATGGATTATAGATTTTGGTGCAAATGCCTAGAAACCTTTAGGCTTTGTAAATAGTGAATTGATTAGGTTTCTATTGTATATCAAGTCTTAGACTTTTCATTCTAGTTAATGGCATTCTAGAGAGTTTTTTTTAAGTCTCAAGGGTCTGAGACAAGGTGATCATCTCTCCCTATTTCCTTTATAATAATGAAAAAAGTATTAGGAATGGCATTTAGGAGGTCACAAGAGCTTGGACTTTGTGTAAGAGTAAATATTATCAATATAATGCAAGCTATCACTTACAAGAAGTTCGCAAATGACACAATGTTATTTAGGACAAGAAAGAAAAGGGAGGCTCTTTAAATCAAGAAAATATTAAGGTAATATGCTTTATCATCGAGACAAATGATTATCCAAGAGAAATGAAAAGTATTCTTCTCCTCGGTAGAACTTAGGAAAGAAATAAAGATTGTAAATTGAGTAGGTTTTAAGAAAGGAAAACTACCATGCATTTATATGGGACTACCATTAGATATAGGAATCATATTAGCAAAACTGAGGGATCCTCTAAAAGAAGAAATGGACAAAAGACTCTCCTCTTGGAAAGGTCAATCTCTCTCCTAGGTTAGGAGATTAGTGATGTTGAAATTAGTTTTGTATGCCCTTTCGATATATCTACTTTCTTGCCTCACAAACAAAAGGGATAAACACAAAATTGATATAGATGATACGTAAATTATATTGGCAAGGACTAGTCAAGGGAAAGAAAATGACAATGATTTCTTAGAACAAAATATGCATACCCAAAGAAATGAGTAGTGTTGGGCTGAGAAATCAGTAATGGCATAATAAGGCATTAGGAGCTAAATTAAAGTCAAAAATGTAAAAGGAACCACATATGAAGTGGGTTAAAAAAATTTAAAGTAAATATCTAGTAAGCAACGATCTATGTGGAATATTTTAACCTCTAAGTCCCCCAAAAGGGTCTAGGGTATGGAACTTCAAGATAAGTTGTAGGTCAGACATCAAAGAGCACCTCTCCTAGGACATACTTAACAGAAGAATTGCACTATTTTGGAAATACTCTTTGGTTGGATACCTTGTTATTGATATCATGATTAATATAGTGAGAATAAAAGAGTATATTCAAAGACCTTGGGGTACTAAAGTGAGAGATTATGTGGAGGTGGATGACAACCATCCATATATTGGATGGAAGTGGAAAAACATGGAAGAATTTCCTCTGCCTAAGCAATATATTACCCAACTTATTTAGATTCTATAGGATAGAGTGCTAGCCTTCATGAAAGGGTAGGACAATGTAGTACACATAGTATCTAAGTCTGGTTAATACAACACTAGAGATTGCTACAACATCATTATTCAAAAAATATAGTTTAAAAATAGAGATACCATTAAATTTGTGCTAGATCAAGTAATGTATGCCAAAAGCAAGAGTGTTCACATGGTCTAATCTCTAAGGAAGGGTTCTCTGGGTAGAATGGTTTGGAAAAATTATCTTTTAAGGCCCTTCAAGTTGTGCTTGGTGTGAAAAAGAAAAAGAATCAATAGACCACCTCATATTAGGATGTTTATTCTCTCAAGTAGGTTGTAGATGGTTTTGCGCCAAGACAAGGGTGGGTAATTGTCCTTCCAAATGACATAATGAGCCTATTCAAACGTTGGCCCTACATGAATAAGACAACCCTATTTGGAAATGTATGGATATGTAGCCCTTCGATACTATTATGGGAATTACGAAAGGAAAGGAATCAAAGACTTTTTCAAGACAAGAAGGTGGAATGTGTCATATATCTCAAAATGGACTCAATTAAACAAGACAACAAGATTAGAAAAAATTGGTATGGTCTAAAAATTCCTACATTTGTTAGCACTGGTGGTGAGGAAAGTCGATTTAGAAGCAACATATCATGGAGACCCCCATAATCTAGTTGGTTTAAGTTGAAATTTGACGAGGCATTCAAGGGCCCTTAAGAGGAGGATGTATTGTTACTTTATGGGATAGATCGATGGTAGGTAGGTTAGCCACTCCATTAGAAGAAGCCACTTACAATATTGTAGAGTTTAGTGCTCTAAAAAAAGAATTGTTAATATGTAAAGACTTGGAAATTACCAAGCTATAAATAGAAGGGAATCTACTTTTGTGATTAATGCAGTGAGATCCAGATCAACACCCAATTGGAAACTTTGTGGATTATTCAGGAGAGGTATGGAGTTATTGTATTTCTTTATAGAAGTTTCCAATAATCATGTATATAGGGAATCCAAAAAAGTGGCTAACTATATGGCCAATGTGCCAGTAGACAAGAACTTTTTTTCAGAAAAATGGGTTCGTAATAGAAAAGATGTCAACAAGAAAGGATGTAATGATGTTGGTTACAATTGTGAATGGAGCCCTTAGTAGAATGTCATTTAATTTCAATTATTAATGAGGTAATATTATGGTATCAAGATCTTAATATGATAATGGCATAATAGTGGTAGTAGTGATGACAATCACCCTTCATAGAATTGGTGCAAGGACCTTATGAATTAATCATGTGAAAACTCTGACATGATGTGAAAACCTTAATGAAAACAACCTAGAGATCGAAAATAAAAAATTGTTATAAGGACAAGACAACATTGCAATTTGTCAAAATGATGGAAATATTGCTAGAAATGGCATTGGACCTTTCATTCATGTAACAAGTGGAGGAATTTTTAAAAGATTTAGAATGGGATGAAAATATGGGTCAATTCATATTAATACAGTTACATAAGAAAAATGATTACTTAATAAATAACACCCTCCTATGATTTATCTCAAGTTGGCAACGATTTGGGCTATAAATAGTAGTTAGAGTGGGTATATTGCCACAAGTCTATAAACATGGATCCTCCCATTACACTCAAAATCACTGGAAGGAATATGTCATTTTCATGCTATATCGCATATCATAGGCTTCATGCAATATGAAATTTTCCCAACATCTTGATAATGGAATCTGTTAGGATGGTCTTAGGCAAGGAATTTTTGGCCTCATCCAACCGACATAGAGTTGACACCGACATCTAGCCCAAATTATTACCTTCACTACTTGACATTAGAGAAGAAAAATTGTAGGCTCTCATACTCTAACTAGTCTTCAAAGAAGAGGTGCTTGTTGGTGACTTGATCTAGTGGTCTTGGTTGAGTTGGAAGGATTTTCATAGCCAATTAGACACCTAAATCTAATCATTAAACATTTGTCAAACTAAATCATAATAAACCTTTTCTCTAGAGGCATATGATTAATTAAATAGTTTATTTATTTAATTAATCTACCCTTTTGTCTATAGTCCTAAGTAAAATAATTCATTTAATTTAAAGGTTATGAGCTAAGTTAGGTGGTATGTCTCGAGTTAAATGGATTCTTAAAGATGTTTGTCATGTTCCTCAATTGAAAAGAAATTTAATTTTAGTGATTTAGCTCTACTCTCAAGGTTTTCTTACCTCTCTAACAGATGCATGGAAAGTCACAAAAGGTTCCATGGTTATTGTAAAAGAGGATAAAGTTGGTAGTCTCTACATAGTAGAAACTATGGGTGAAGTGGGAGCTACCATGATAGTTGAGGACAAAAATTCAAAGCTTTGCCATCAAAGGCTCAATCGCATGAGTAAGAAGGGCCTTGACATTATGCACAAGCGAGAACAACTACCGGGTCTAAAATCCTTTGATTTACCATTCTGCAATCATTTTCTTTATGTCAAACAAAAGTGGGTAAGCTTTTTGAAATCTGGACATGAGAAGAAGGATACACCATTAGCACTTGTCAATTCTGATGTTTTTGGACCAACTAATGTAAGGTCTATTGGAGGAGCTAATTATTTTGTTACTTTTCTTGACGATTACACAAGGAAAGTATGGATATTTATGCTTCACAAGAAATCTGAGTTATTTAATAAGTTTAAATTTTTTAAAGCTTCCATTGAAAATTAGATTAGACATAAGATTAAATGTCTAAAAATAGATAATGGAGGAGATTTTTGCCCCTCATAATTTGACTCTTTTGTATAGATAATGGTATTTGAAGAATTAAAATTGTTCCATTTACACCTCAAGAAAATAGAGCAGTTGAGAGGTTGAATAGAACAATTTTGGAAAAGGCTAGATGCATGATTTCTAATGTAGGTTTGGGCAAGGAATTTTGGGTGGAAGCTTGCAATACATCAGTCTACTTGATCAATCGAAGCCCTTCATCTTAGTTGGATTTAGGTATCCTGGAAGAGGAATGATTGGAAAAGAGGATCTCCTATTCTTACATCCGGGTATTTGGATGTGAAGCCTATGTTCATGTCCCAAAAGAAAAATAGACAAAGCTAGATTCAAAAACTCAGAAAAGCATCTTCGTGGGTTATGGAGAAGATCAATATGATGCTTAGTCATAAATATGGCACTATTGTTGTCATAAAACATAAATTTTTTTTTCTTTCTTCAAGCCCAATTCTTTGAACAAAAGCTGCAACCATACCATATCCTTGGCCTCGTTGGAAAGAGCCACTTATTCAACCTCTTCGAATGATTGAGAAACTGAATGTTGCAATTTTGAGCCCCAAATTATCGTCACCCCAGCAAAAGTGAAAACATAACCAAAAGTGGATCTTCATTTATCTAAGTCACCACTTAGATTACTCATATATTTGCTTACTACTCCCACTGCATGGGAAATGTCTAGACGAGTAGTAATCATGGCATACATAATACTCCCAACTACAAAAGTATAAGGGATGTTTTGCATAAAATCTTTTTCCTCTTGGGTTTTAGGACACAATTCAACTGACAACTAAAAATGAGGAGCTAAAGGAATGTTAACCGGCTTAGCTTCTAGTATCCCAAATCCATCCAATACTTTGTCAATGTATTGTTTTTGAGATAACCAAAGTTTTCTCTTATGTCTATCCCTTGTAATAAGCATACCAAGTATTTTCTTAACTACCCCCAAATCTTTCATGGAAAATTTGCATGCTAACCGCTTCTTAAGCTCACAAACAAGCTTCATGCTAGTGCTTGTAACTAACATGTCATCTACATAAAGTAAATGTATAAAAAATAAACCATTGGGAAAATATTTGAAATACACACATGGATCAACTTTTGAGTGAACAAACTTATGCTCAAGCATAAACTGATCGAATTTCAAATACCATTGTCTTGGGGATACCATTGTATTAGGGCTTGCTTGAGCCCATATAGACTCCGCTTCAATTTGCAATAAAGATGTTCCTAGCTCATTTTGACAAAACCTTCAGGCTGATACGTATATAATTCTTCATCAACATCTCCATGTAAGAACATTGTCTTTACATCCAATTGTTCAAGGTCAAGATCCCAAGCTGCAACTAAGCCCAAAACTGCCCAGATGGTAGTCATCTTTACCACTAGAGAAAAAATTTCATCAAAGTCAATACCTTTTTGCTATGCATATCCTTTGACAACTAATGTCGACCTCTATCTCCTTCCTTCAATTTGTATACCCACTTGTTTAGTAGTGCTCTTTTATTAGGCATAAGAGATACCAAATCCCATGTTTGGTTTTTTGATAAAGAATCCATCTCTTCTTGCAGTGCAGCCTACCATTTATTAGAATTATCATCCTTCATTTCCACTTTAAAGGTTGTTGGCTCTATTTGATCAGAAATTAAAGCCATAGGCTCTTCTTCTTCTGCAAATAATAACTCATAATCAAAAAATTTTGATGGAAATTTTCTTTACCTAGTAGATCTTCTTAATTTAGGAATTGAATTAAATGTCTAGTTGTTTTGGTTTAAACTAATTTCTTTTTCACAATTTCTTACAATTACTTCATCTGAAATAAAGAAATATGTATTTCTTCCTTCTGGATGATTACAAAATATTTGAATATGTGTGAGATCCTCTGTCTATAGTGGAACGAGTTGGGAAAGAACTCCATGGTGTTTGGCATCTTCTACAATGGAGTCTGTTGCATCAAATTCCCTATGCCAAGGTCTGCACGCAACATGAATATCTTTACCTACCATGGTAGGTGACTCCTCCAAATTGGCCTGCATGTTGCGTTGATCCTCTAAGTGAGGTTGATGCTTGGTCCGTGCATCCTCCAAGTCATGTTGGGGTCTATGCGTGACATGGGAGTGCAGTGTTGGGTTAGTTTGGTGGCCACACAAAGGAGGAGAGAGGCCCACGTCCCCCTTATTTGTAGATTTCCCAGTGTGGCATGAACCTATTTGTGCATTTCCTCCATTCAACGTTAGAGGATTGGACGCAACACCTCCTTCATTTAGTGTAGAAGGAAACCTCTGCCAGTCAAGCTGTGTGTTGAATGTGACATGTGGACTCACCACAACTAGCATTTTCTATCCATAGAGGTTAGAGGATTCACCATAACCCACATTTGTGCAAGGTGCAGAGTATGAACAGTCCAGACCAGGGAATGTCTGTGTATCATGCTCATTAAATAGATCATCTTCATCATTGTTCTTAGCCATGAATTGAGGGAAAACATAGGTTTGTCAAAACCATTGTACAAAGGGTGTAGATATGGACTGATACATTTTTCCTCCACCAATATTACTTTGTGAAGACCTCTGTTGAGAAGTGGAATTGTTTTCAAAAATTGAAATTGGAACATAATCCTCTGCTAGTTTTTCATTTTGATTTTGAAGAGCTAAAAATATCTTCTCATTGAAGTCTAATCTTGATTTCATGTAATCTTCTTAGCCACTGGATCCCATATGTGAAAACCATATTGATCTTCTTCATAAACCGTGAAGATGTCTTTCTAAGTTTTTGAATCTAGCTTTGTCCATTTTTCTTTTGGGACATGAACATAGGCTTCACATCCAAATAACCAAATGTGAGAATAGGACATCCTCTTTTCCAGCCATTCATCTTCTTGAATACCAAAATCCAATTGAGATGAAGGGTTTCAATTGATCAAGTAGACTGCTATATTGTAAGCTTTCACCCAAAATTCCTTTCCCAAACCTTCATTAGAAAGCATGCATCTAGCCTTTTCCAAAATTGTTCTATTCAACCTCTCGGCTGCTCCATTTTCTTGAGGTGTAAATGGAATAATTTTAATACTACGAATACCATTTTCTGTACAAAAAGAGTCAAATTCTGAGGAACAAAACTCTCCATTATCTATTTTTAGACATTTAATCTTATGTCCAATCTAATTTTCAATGGAAGCTTTAAAAATTTTAAACTTATTAAATACCTCAAATTTATTATGAAGCATAAATATCCATACTTTCCTTGTGTAATCATCAAGAAAAGTAACAAAATAATTAGCTCCTCCAATAGAGCTTACCTCAGTTGGTCCAAAAACATCAAAATAGACAAGTGCTAATGGTGTATCCCTCTTCTCATGTCTGGATTTTAGAAAGCTTACCCACTTTTGCTTTCCATAAAGACAATGGTTGTAGAATGGTAAATCAATGGATTTTAGACCTGGTAGTTGTTCCCGCTTGTGCATGATGTCAACGCCCTTCTTACTCATGTGATCGAGCCTTTGATGCCAAATCTCCAAATTATTGTCCTCAACTGTCATGGAAGCTCCCACTTCACCAATAGTTTCTACTATGTAGAGACTACCAACTTTATCCCCTTTTGCAATAACCATGGAACCTTTTGTGACTTTCCATGCATCCGTTAGAGAGGTAAGAAAACCTTGAGAGTAGAGCTGACTCAACGAAATTAAATTTATTTTCAATTGAGGAACATGAAGAACATCTTTAAGCATCCATTTAACACTTCAATCTAAACACAAAAAAATATCCCATTTCCCAATAATCTCACAAGCCTTATTATCCCCTAAATAAACTTTGCCAAAGTTACCTTCTTGGTAATTTTTGAAGAGGTCTGTGCATGAGGAGGCATGAAATGATGCACCATAATCTAATACCCATGAATTTGAAGTAGTATCACTTGTGGACAATATCAAGGCACCATTTGCACTATCATAATCCATGTTTGCTTCATTGTCTCGAACTCTCTCTTGAGTCTTTTTGTAGTTTCTACAATCTTTCTTTACATGGCCAGCTTTTTTGCAAAACCAACAATCACCATTACGTCCTCTTGACTTTGATCTTTGTGCATATTTTGATCTCCTATGGTGATTATTTCTTCCCCTATTTTGGCTTCCTCCTCTATTCTTGGTACTTACTTCTGTCAAGGATTCTCCAGATGAAGATTCATCATTCTTCCTTTGCATGTCCTCAGAGAGAAGAGTGGCTGAAACTTCATCAAAAGCCAACTTTTTAGAGCTTGAAGTTGTAGTGCTTATTTCTATAACGATACCATCCTAGCTACTAGGTAAGGAGCATAAAAGAATAACAACTTTGCTCTCATCATCTTGTTTCATGCCAACTGAATTTGCTTGGCTGATTAATATGTTGAATTCATTGAGGTGGTTTGTCATTGTTCCACCTTCCCTCATTTTGAGCTTATACAATTTCTTCATAATAAAGACTTTTTTAGTAGTTGAAGCCATCATATATGTGCTAGATAATTTATCCTATACCTCCTTGGTGGTTGGTGAATTTATGACTTTAAACAAGACATTTTTAGACAACGAAATAAAGATTAATTCTCTTGCCTTTTTGTCCAAGATTTCCTAGTCTTTATCTTTCATCGAAGCTGGCTTATTTGTTTTCCCTTCTAAAGCAAGCGAGAGATCTTGCTTGATAAGCAACGATTCCATTTTTACTTTCCACAGGCTAAAATTTTTGCTTGAGAATTTTTGAACTTTTGATTCCTCTAGGACTTTCTAAGTTTATCCCCAATTTCCAATTCTGTTGGATAAACTTTCTCTAATACGAGTATTTCCTTCTCCAATTCTGTTGGACAAACCTACTCTGAAATTTCCTATGTAAAGAGTCCTATTAATCATAAGATAGGTCCCAATAGGTCATATAACCTATCATAGGTCCTAATAGGTCTAGTTAGGTCATAATAGGTTTAATTCGGTATAATTAGGTCCTAATAGGTCTAATTGGGTCTAATAAGGTCCTAATAGGTCATAAGGGGTCATATTACTCATAGTGGGTCTAATGGGGTCTTAAGGGGTCATATAACCTATCATAGGTCTAATTAGGTCATAATAGGTTTAATTGGGTATAATTAGGTCCTAATATATCTAATTGGGTCCTAATAGGTCTAATTGGGTCTAATTAGGTGCTAATAGGTCTTAAGGGGTCATATTACTCTTAGTAGGTATAATGGGGTCTTAAGGGGTCATATAACCTATCATAGGTCCTAATAGGTCTAATTAGGTCATAATAGGTTTAATTGGGTATAATTAGGTCCTAATAGGTCTAATTATGTCTAATTAGGTGCTAATAGGTCTTAAGGGGTCATATTACTCATAGTGGATCTAATGGGGTCTTAAGGGATCATATAACCTATCATAGGTCCTCATAGGTCTAATTAGGTCATAATAGGATTAATTGGGTATAATCCGGTCCTAATAGGTCTAATTAGATCTAATTAGGTCCTAATAGGTCTAATTGGGTCTAATTAGGTGCTAATAGGCCTTAAGGGGTCATATTACTCATAATGGGTCTAATGGGGTCTTAAGGGGTCATATAACCTATCATACGTCCTAATAGGTCTAATTAGGTCATAATAAGATTAATTGGGTATAATTAGGTCCTAATAGGTCTAATTGGGTCTACTTAGGTCCTAATAGGTCTTAAGGAGTCATATTACTCATAGTGGGTCTAATGGGGTCTTAAAGGGTCATATAACCTATCATAGGTCCTAATAGGTCTAATTAGGTCATAATAGGCATAAATGGGTATAATTAGGTCCTAATTGGGTCTAATTAGGCACTAATAGGTCTAATCAGGTCTAATTAGGTGCTAATAGGTGTAATCACCTAAAAATGGACAAAGGCAATTTAAAGATCAATTCAAAGCAAATCAATTCAAATCAAAGAAAATCAAGAATATAATTGAATAAACTGAATCACAATGCATAATTAGCCAATCAAAATGAAAATCAAGTCTTAATTCAATCAAAATCAAAATTGAGAGCATTTTAATCAAGTGCAATCAAATCAAAATATAATTAAATTAATTAATTGTATAGTCTTGGATTAAACTAAATTCAACCCATTCAAGGGGTACATGGCTAAAATAAATCAATTAAATCAATTAATAAATCTCAATTACTCTCAACAACCACAAAGTGAGGAAAATCAATCAACCAATGAGATTTAAGGAAAGACACTCACATGGATTAAGCCAAATTGAATCTCAATCACTCAAAGTGAGAGAGAATCTTAGCCATTCATCTTGTCTTCTTGTCCCCCCATTTGTGAACAAAGCAAAGTTTTTGACTTAACCTCAACTCAACCATGATTAAATGCAACTACACCCCCTCACCTTGGAAAATCTATAAAAGGAAGACATAATTCCTTCATAAAAATCATCCACACATCTGAGAATTGCATTGAACCTCTTGCAATTTGAGCTTAGAAAGGCATTTTGAGAAGCATTTTAGCATTTCTTTTGATCTAATTGTTAGCAAGCATTGTTATCTTTATCATTCTCATTCTAGGACTGTCATTAATGGAAGCTTGTTGAGAGCTATTCATTATTCATTCTAGTTAGAGAGCCATAGGATGCTCAATTAGTCTTTACTTTGCTAAATAGTTTCTCTATTTGCTTTGTGGTTGTATTTAGTTTCTATTTTCATATATGGACTAACCTTAATTCTATGAAGGTACTTTCCTTAGTGTACAAAATGGCACCCATCGTGGGGCAGAATGCTCTACATTACTAATCGTATGAAAATTTGTCTTTATTTCCAAAATTTGCATGTCATTAACCCTCGGCTTTTTCAGGAAATAACACTTCTGACAGATTAAATAGCGCTTCTACGAAAGGAAACAATGCTTTCAATCACTGTTTCAGTGCTTCTGAGGCAAATTTGCATGCCTTTGCGTAGATCTGCTTCACCTTTGCAATTCATACCTTCAGTCTATATATCTTTCAGCGCTTTTGCGTTGTGAAAGAGTTCTTTACTCCTGACCCCTAGGCGCTTTCACTTGTTTTATTAGTGCTTTTGCATAAATATTATCGCCTTTGCCTTTTAAAGTAGCACTTTTAAGATTTATTTGTGCACTTTTGCAATTTGCTGTCAGCATAAAATAGCACTTTTAATTCTAATAACTGCGCTTTTGAATCATAAAATAGCACTTTCAATTAATTCTAGTGCACTTTTGCATAATTTCATGAATGAATAAATCTGACTGTTGCAAAATGATTTTTAATTTGCAGAATGACAGGGCATAAAAAGGCAAGAAGGCCAGAGATGAGATTCAATCAGGAAGGCAAAGCACTTGCAAAAAGGATCAAAAGGGAGAACCAAGCACACATCAAAGCGGTTCTTGAAACAACACAAGAAGACAATCAGGTATACCAAAAATACCTTGCTGTAATTGAAGCTTATAAGAGAAAATTTGTCTCCTTAAATTGGATTTTCAGTCCTTAAATTCAAGTTTTTGGTTTGAAATTCATTACATAAAGCCTTGTGTTGTCAATTTTGATTTTGGTTTCCCCTCATTTTGAGTGTTTGTGTTGACTAACTTGTTGGAGGACACACACAATTGGAAGGAGTTATTGCCAAGGTGAGTGAAATAAAATGAAATCACTCAAAAATGCCCCTAGCCTATGCTAGCTACGAACAAGGTATTTCTCTATTTCAAGCTTGCATTTGCTTAGATTGTGGCATTCATTTGATATAAGCTTGGGGTAAAGTAGGAAATGAATTTCACACTTCAATTATAAGAATCTCCTTGTCAAGAGATTGAAAAAGAACAAATGTGTATTTGATTGTGTGGAACAAAGGAAGACAATAGGGATATGCTCTTCACTCTTTGAGTGGATCAAACTCCCAAACTTGTCTTACTAAGTTCATTTTCCTTGCTTTCAAAATGAACATGTTAGAACTTTAGTGGGCTCGCCTCCCAAGTTTTCCTTAACGAGGCCAGTGTGAGGGACAACCCAAAGTGGGATACGCTCGCTTTTGCTATGGGAATCCAACCCACTCTAAAAAGAAACACATGTATCCTTAATGGGGTGCATGACAAAAGGATTTTAAATTTTTCAACCTTCCTCTAGTAGTCCTCACGGATTGCGCAAAATCATACCTCGGTGCATGTGGGAAGCCCCTTAACATACTTGGGGGATGAGAGATTAAAGTCCATTTTTAATGAAATCCATATTAAATCCTTGATCAATTAGCAAGCCTACCTCATTAGAGCCATTTAAAAGCCAAATTTGACCTAAGGTAGATTGCTTGGAATAATTTCTTGTGATAATTGATAAAATCATTGTGTGGTGCTTGAAGATCTTTGATTACAAAAAGAAAACATTCATTAAGATCCAAAAATCAATTAACAATAAAAATTCAAGAGAATATTCTATTCACAAATGGAAAAAGAAATGGAAACATTATCCAACCAATTCTCATTAAGAACATTGTTTCCTTACCTCTATGATCAAGAAGAACATCATGAATGCCCTATCTTTGATAATTCAAAATTTGATAAAAAAGAATATCATGAAAATCCTATGTTTGATCAAGAATATCCTAATGATAAACTAATATTTGATGAAGAACCTATTTCAAAATATCAAGAGAATCTCATCTTTGATCAAGGAAATCAAGAGGAATTAGTCCCATCTCAACAATATTTATCATATGAAAACTCTTTGAGAAACACAAATACATCCAAATATCCTTAGGATAGATCATTTACTCCTTTTGTAATTTCATACGAATCAGTTTTGGAAAAAATCCTTGAAAATGATCTCATCACGTTGCCTCAAATCACTTCATGTGGTTTTAGCTTTTTGAGCAACTATTGTGCATATCATAGACATAATGAGCATGAAAATTCAGATTGTATGGATTTGAAACATAAAATCCAAGATCTTATTGATGATGACATAATTGAAATTGAAAATCCTAATGAATCATCTAATAAAGATACTACTCTCAAGCAAGATCAAACTTATGAACACATGTCTAGTAGTGGTCCTCTTATAGCTTTCACCTATTCCACCATTCCTCCATTTCATATAGAAGAAAAGCTATCCAATTTTCCTCCATCAAACAAAGATCCAAACAGTTTTCATAATGACTATGTATACCCTCAAGGGCTACCTCTAAAAGAGATCCAAGCTAACCTACATCTTGCTACAAACTTCTTTCATGATTCAAAGGTTATAGACTCCAAGCCTTCATGTGCTACAATACCTATCATTCCTATTTCAAATGAACCATTATCCCTTAAAGAATCCCATGTGAAAATCCAAACTCCTACATTGTCCTTAGAAGTGGCTCCGTGTCAAGAGACTAATCAAGAGTGCAAAGAAACAAGTCTTATTAAGGGTCAAGATCAAGAGATTATCCCTTCTTATCCTATAGTTGACCAAAGTCCCATATCCCTAGAGTCCCATGATGAACCCTTCATACCATTTCATTTTTTTCAAGAAGATACCCTTCCATCTCAAGCACCTCATATTCCTTCATCTCCTATATCATACCCATCTCCTAAGAAAGATCAAGATATTCCTTCCATCTCTAATGAACTTATTGAAAATCAAAAGCAAGGTATTTTTCTTAGGCTATCAAAAGATCCTTGTCAAGATCAAAGTACCCCAACATTCACTTTTCATAAGCCTCCATATCTATCTCAAGATTCAAGTGCTCATATCAAAGTCACTCATATCAAAGGTACATATAAGCCTATTGGTACAAAGATAAATCCAAAAGATGAAAGACTTGGCCATGCAACTCAAAATAAAGATGTTGATATCCCTTCCACATCCCATTTACCTCCATTTGTGCATAAGCATATTCCTTCTATATCCTCCAAATCCATCCTTGGTCCCTATATCCAAAAGTTGAAACCTTCAGATCTTCCATCCATATTGGGCCCTTACATTTGTCCATCAACCTTTCCTACCATCCCTATCCCACAATCCACTTACCCTATACCCTATCAAGATCAACAAAGACATACATACTTGAGAAACCAAACACCCATCCATACGAACCCTCCATATCAAACCATCCATATGAACCATTCATACCAACCTTATTCATCCACCAATCCCAAGTCCTTTGGAAGAAGTTGGGATGTGCAACATAAGAATCAGAAATCCAAGAATCCATGTATGTTTGACGAGCACCATGTTCAATCTAATCGACATGTGAATGCAAGAAAAAAAGAAATATTAAAGAGACCACAAAGGTCCATCAAGGAAAAATAAAAATCAAAGAAAATGTAGGTTCCTAAATCCCTCATGGAAGAAATGCATTCAAAAGCATCCAAAAGGAAAGACAAATCAAAGAAAGTGTGGATTCCCAAGTCACTTTTGAAGGACTTACACACAAAAGAGAAATCAAAGTTGACATTCAAGCTTCCAAAGGCTTCCACTCCACATTCTCCCAAACATATTCCATCTCATCCATCCATTTTGAGTCCTTGTGTCCCAAGATCCGTATCCTCTCTTACATCAAAATCCCAAGCTATCTCACCCATTTTTCCTCCATTATTCCGCTACCCTTCAAGGTGTGTATCGATGTTGATCTTGATAATACTGATTATCTTCCTATTCATTATCTTTCCATTCTCTTTTACACACCCACACATGGAAAGACTTATTATCCTTTCATTCATATACCTTTTAGTGGCCTTGGCACATCATATCATACCTTTTCAAGGAGTATCCAAAGAGCATGAGGCCTGAGTCCATCCAAAATTGAAAAAAAAGAAGAGAAAATTGAAAAAAAGAAAAGAAAAGAAAAGAAAAAGATAAAGAAAAGAAAAGAAAATAAATCCATCCTATGGTGAAAACCACTTCTTGTGGCATCTTGAATAAGTACCATGATGAAAACCTGGCAAATAGGCATCATGCGTAATTCCTCTCTTGCACTCTACACTTGGGGGCAAGTTACATCCATCATATTCTCCACCTTTCTACCATTGATCTCACTTGTACCCGTACTTCATCTTTCACCTTTGATCTTGACAAGGTTGAACATATCTGTGAGCATTAAGTATCTTGACAAGAGTTATCCTATCCATCAGCCTATTCACTTGTTATGTTCACGCTACCTTATCATGATCTTGCTTATCCTAAAGCCACCTTCATTATTCTTAAGAAGCCTTCCCATAATCTCAAACCATTCACTCATAGCCTTCACCACCCTTTTATCATGATTGTGTGATTCTATCCATATTGATCCCTTGATCTTGATCCAAGTGAAAAATGAAAAAAAGAAAAAATGTTAGAAAAAGTGTCTTGATATGTCCACTCCTTTGGACCATTGTCATGACACCAGGTCATTATTCCATATGCTATCTAACACCACATCATTGGCCTATATTGAGATATCATTTTCCCCTAGCTTGGATAATCTTGAGGAGATAGTCCTATGGGTAACACACTTGCTTCATCCATCATGGCCTATTCATCTTACATCCATCAGTTAGAAAATCCATCTTTCATGTCCTATACCTTGCTAGACATTGGGGGAAATTCAATGTGATCTTGCTTGAGAAATAGTGATCTCTAAAATCCAAAAAAAAATCAAAATCTCTAAAATCCAAAAACATAAAAAATCTCTAAAAATCCCAAAAAATCAAATATCTCTAAAAATCCAAAAACATAAAAAATCTTTAAAATCCTAAAAATCAAATATCTCTAAAATTCAAAAAAATAAAATAAAATTTAAAATTCAAAAAAATAAAAAAAAATCTTTTAAAAATCTAAAAAATTGCAAATCTTAAGTAAACTCTCAAAGGTTGGAATTGCCCAACAAAGCACTATCTTTTCCAAATCAAACTGGGGGCACCAATCTGAATTCAACGAGCTTAGCAAAGAAAACATCAATTGGCTTAAATCATTGCATCAAAATTGGAAAATGGCTACACTTGAACTTATTGAGCAATATTATATTTCAAACATCCAAAAAGCTTAATCAAATTAAAATCTTCAAAACAACAAATCAGATCAAAATCTAAAAGGCTTAAACATAACTAAGGATCAAAGTGGATGAAGTTTATTTGAAATATGGATCTACAAACAAAAGCAAAAATGTTCGAAGTGTTACTAAATTTTTGGAATCATGTCTTTTTAGCAAATCGATGATGTTTGACTAGATGAGCGATGATGAAGACATGATATTTTCTTGATTGCTACTTGAGTGCTTGTCAGGTTGATTCATAGCAGTATGCGAATCCGTCTAATGACATGATCATCAAAGAATCATCGAGGACATTTGTATATGAAAGGGATCAATTCTTTGATTGTGTTACTTGCAATTGTTAAAATTTGAGGAAAGAGGTATTCATATCATCATGGTTGAACCAGTGAGGGTTGTACCAGTTTCATGTTCCAAAAGCTCGATGATGAAAATAAGCTTCTAAATTCTGAATAATGATAGTTAGCTGCATACATCTTAGATTAATTACATTATATATATTTGTTTTGTCTTTCTTAGCTTAATTTGCAAGAGGAAAGCTAAAGGGGGTGTAGTTATCATCATCAAAAGATTAAATCAAGATACATCAAATGGTCAATGATATCATCAATGGTACATCATCAAATGTTTTGAGATCTACATCATCAAATGTCTATCGATATAATCAAATTCTTGATCAACATCATCAATGTTTGAAGTATCCATCATCAAAAATCATGTTCAATCTGATCATCAAAGGTACATCAATGTCATCAAGATACATCTTCAAATGTTTGGTCCATCAAAATGATCTATGCTCCATCAAGGAAATCATCAATAATCAATCATGCTAATCAAATAGGGGCAACCTAATCTTGTTCATCACCTTCTCTTCTATCAATCCATAATTCTGTATAATCTAATCATATCATGTATCAAATATCAATCAGTCAAATCATCCAATTGATCATCTAATGTCAATCAAGTTATCCTATCATCCATTTGCTCATCGTGAGTGCATCAAAAACTCCTAACTCTATATCATGAGGAAGGAAAATCATTGTTTTGTCTCTCTAGATCTTGAGAGCAAAATATCAACCCATCAACTTATCCTAGCAGATTGACATCAACATCAACCAAGTGATTCTGACTGACATCAAATGATACCAAACCATCATCAACTTATCCATAGCATCAACAACATCTTATCAACCAAATCTCTTCTCATCAAATTCTCTCATGATCAGGGCATTTCAAATTTCTACATCGGGAAACAAATCAAAATTTCCTAATCTCAATCAAATCATCCAAAATCATTTTGATTCATTTCCCAAGGGGGCATGCAATCATATTATCAGGTCATAACATCATCGAAAATCAGAGACTGATCATCAAATCAAAGCGAAAGCTGTTATCATAAAATTTTTCGTAATCAAACAAAAGGGGCATTATATTGATCATCAAATCAGGTATCATATCAGTGAATCAAATAAATCATCGATCAACCATCAATCATCATATCGAGAATGATCATCAGAGAACCACATCAATCAAGAGAGTTTCATATCAATCATTATCTGCAGTAATTTCATATCAAAAATCAAGATCAACCATCAAAAGACATCAAATGAACAGTAAGGATTGACCATCATTGAATCAGGACCTATCAATCAAGCAAGATCAGAGTATTCTTTGAATCAACATGCTTCGCAAGTCAACTCAAAGAGGGGCATTTGTAATCACCTAAAAATGGACAAAGGCAATTTAAAGATCAATTCAAAGAAAATCAATTCAAATCAAAGCAAGTCAAGGATATAATTGAATAAACTGAATCACAATGCATAATTAGCCAATCAAAATGAAAATCAAGTCTTAATTCAATCAAAATCAAAATTGAGAGCATTTTAATCAAGTGCAATCAAATCAAAATACAATTAAATCAATTAATTGTATAGTCTTGGATTAAACTAAATTCAACCCATTCAAGGGGTACATGGCTAAAATAAATCAATTAAATCAATTAATAAATCTCAATTACTCTCAACAACCACAAAGTGAGGAAAATCAATCAACCAATGAGATTTAAGGAAAGACACTCACATGGATTAAACCAAATTGAATCTCAATCACTCAAAGTGAGAGAGAATCTTAGCCATTCATCTTGTCTTCTTGTCCCCCCATTTGTGAACAAAGCAAATTTTTTGACTTAACCTCAACTCAACCATGATTAAATGCAACTACACCCCCTCACCTTGGAAAATCTATAAAAGGAAGACATAATTCCTTCATAAAAATCATCCACACATCTGAGAATTGCATTGAACCTCTTGCAATTTGAGCTTAGAAAGGCATTTTGAGAAGCATTTTAGCATTTCTTTTGATCTAATTGTTAGCAAGCATTGTTATCTTTATCATTCTCATTCTAGGACTATCATTAATGGAAGCTTGTTGAGAGCTATTCATTATTCATTCTAGTTAGAGAGCCATAGGATGCTCAATTAGTCTTTACTTTGCTAAATAGTTTCTCTATTTTCTTTGTGGTTGTATTTAGTTTCTATTTTCATTTATGGACTAACCTTAATTTTATGAAGGCACTTTCCTTAGTGTACAATAGGTCTTAAGGGGTCATATTACTCATAGTGGGTCTAATGGGGTCTTAAGGGGTCATATAACCTATCATAGGTCCTAATAGGTCTAATTAGGTCATAATATGCATGATTGGGCACAATTAGGTCATAATAGGTCTAATTGGGTCTAATTAGGTCCTAATAAGTCTAATTAGGTGCTAATAGGTCTTAAGGGGTCATATAACCTATCATAGGTCCTAATAGGTCTAATTAGGTCCTAATAGGTCTTATGGGTCTAATTATGTTCTAATACATCTAATTAGATCCTAATAGATTTTACGGGGTCATATTACCTATCATAGGTCTTAATAGACCTAGATAACAAGGTATAATTAGGTCCAAATAGGTCTAATTGGGTCTTAAGAGATCATATTAAGCATATTGGGTCTAATTAGTTCTTAAGGGGTCATAGTACAAGATTATTAGGTGTTAATTAGTCTAATTATATCTAATTACACCTAGAAGGGGTCCTATTACTCATATTAGATAGATAATTAGGGCTTATTAGGACTAATTTAGTTTAAGGGCTCCTATTAAGTTAATAAATAGGCCCCTAATTAGGTATTATTACAATTCAATATTAGTTCCTATTACTCATGTTAGGCCATATTAATCACATGTATTAGGTACACTAATTAGTATAATTAGGTCTTGTTAGGTCGTATTAGGGGTTAATTAGTCTAATTAGGCTGTATGGGTTATATTATCCATATTAGACCTCATAATATGTCTAATTATGCCTAAGGGATCCTATTGCTCATATTAGGTGTACTAGTAGGTCCTATTACTCATATTAGGTGTTAATTATGTTAGATTAGGTGAAATACTAATCTCCCAAGAACACCTGCATGCATAACCCTGTCACATGGAAGAAGCAAAGAACAGAAGCAAGAAAAATCTATGGAGGCCAAAAAGCCAGAGACATCTTATGGACATGTAAAGAGCAATTGTATTCCAAGATTATCTAAAAAGAATGTACAAAGGGTTCAACCATATAGGTGAACAACAAAACCCTAAAGCTATAAAGCAAAAAATAAAGCTAGGTTGCACATTATAATTAATAAATATATTAATTATAATGCACCTAAAAGATAGCTTAAGTAAATAGAGTAATAAATGACTTAATTAATTAAACCAAAGTGATTTAATTAATAAGCATAAAGTATGATTACTCTAACACCCCCCCTTAAGCGTAGCTCAAGAGGGAAGCTAACCTAGCACAGCTATGAAAGCAGAAAATGGGTCCCGGCAACAAGGCCTGATCAGGTACCTAGTACAAGAAATAAACTAGATGAAGGAAACAAAGCCTCCAATCTAGGGAATGTCCCAGAGAAAGGAACAAGAAAGAGCATGAAGCATCTCCGAAGCATGAAACTGCAAACACTGTCAGAAGAAACTGCTGGAACCCCCACTGAAATAGTGCATGACCAGGTAGAGAAGACAAAGTCTGAAGAGCTGATCAATCAAAGAGGTGGCCTCCAAAAGAAGGAATGAATGAGTGTCTATATAGTAGATGATCCATCTCACCGAAATGCATAGGTGCCTAGCCACTGCATCTGCCTAGTACATAGGAACAAAAACTGAATACGTAGATCACTCAACCAAACCAAGGAAGCAATAGAACCAACAGGTGAACCCCCCCCATAATGCTGAACAAGGAGAGGGGTGACAGGAACACTGAAATGCAATGCCAGAAACATCTGCAAGAAGAAGAATCGGGAACACCAACAGTGCAATAGAAGTACACGCACAGGATAAAGGGTGGTGTCGAAGAAGAAGAATAGATCTTCTGGACACACAGCATGGGCTAATGTCATGGAAGGTACACTCACTTGACAAAGGTGGATGAGCACAAAAGGCAAAACATCATAACCCCCCATGGCACTTTATAACTGAGTGCGAGTACAAACAAACACAAGGCGTACAAGATCCCAGATATGCAAAAGTAGGCACTTTATCTCAGTGCGTTTACAAAAAAAAGAATGCAATAGAAGAGAAGCATACAATGCTCAGAAGTCAGAAAGAAGAGTGAGCCAGAAGAACAGAAGAAGAGATCCCAGGACCTGTAGAACCCAAGTAATCCGCCAGAGTGCGAAAGAGAAAAACTCAGAGGAGAGAAAACCTGGAGCAGAATCTAGATAAAAAAACCCCTGCAATTGAATAACTCATAGAACCAGCTTTCCAATGATATATGGTGAGCCCAAAAATGAGTCCGGATGAGCGAGATATGGCTCCCGGAAGGCAAAAAATAAATATCACCTTTGATAAAAAAAACACTATCAAAACAGTAGATCCAAAAATCCTAACCTCCATAATCAGAAAGAGCTCAGAAAGAGCTTTCCGATGATATAAAGAAGTCAAAAAAAGACCTCCGTATGCTCCAGATAGAGCAAAAAATGCCCAAGTACCCTTAAAAAGCACCAAAAAAATATTTTAAGCCCTTGGGGCTGGAAAAAATAGAGCCCCTGGGCGCATGGTGCGCACAGGGGGCTAAATCCAGAGCCGTAGCTCCCGGTCACCCATGTGACCGCCGCTAGAGCTCGCGGGGCTTAGAAACCCGTCGGGCGGAGCCGCAGGCGGAGCAGAGAGCTGGTGGCGGGGTCGCGCGGGCGGCTAAGCAGCGGGCGGCTGAGCAGCTGGGGAGCCCGGGGAGTCGGTGGCGGGGACCGAAGGCGCAGCCAGTGGTGGTGGAGCGCTGGTGGCGTGGCAAAGGAGGGGCCGCGGGAGGCGCGGTGCAAGTGGTGGCGGCTCCGGCTGCGGAGCGCGGGACTGCGGAGGCCGTGGTGGCGGCGGTGGCCGCCGGGTGGCGCTTGGGTGGCCGCTCGGTGGCTGCGCCAAAAACCAAATTTTTTAATTTTTTTTTTGACAAAAAAAATCGCCGTCTCGATCCGCGTGCCAGGTCGTACGGCCTGGTACCCAAAATTTTTTTTGCCACAAATTGCAAAGGTGTCCAAAATGGACAAATTTTATATGGATTCTGGGGATTTTGGGCCTTCTGGACGCAATGGTGGCATCCGTTTTTCCTCAAAATACCCCCAAGAATTTTTTTTTCTTTTTTGCAGGCAAAAAAGAAACAAAAAATAACGTCCTGCAGAGAGTACCAAAACTGAAATTTTTCTGAAACCCTCCTGCATCTGAATCACTTCAACAAAACATGAACAGCGAGCAGCAAGATGGCTCTGATACCATGTTAGATTAGGTGAAATACTAATCTCCCAAGAACACCTGCATGCATAACCCTGTCACATGGAAGAAGCAAAGAACAGAAGCAAGAAAAATCTATGGAGGCCAAAAAGCCAGAGACATCTTATGGACATGTAAAGAGCAATTGTATTCCAAGATTATCTAAAAAGAATGTACAAAGGGTTCAACCATATAGGTGAACAACAAAACCCTAAAGCTATAAAGCAAAAAATAAAGCTAGGTTGCACATTATAATTAATAAATATATTAATTATAATGCACCTAAAATATAGCTTAAGTAAATAGAGTAATAAATGACTTAATTAATTAAACCAAAGTGATTTAATTAATAAGCATAAAGTATGATTACTCTAACAAATTATTCTTATTAAAGGTCTAATTAGGTCTTAAATTACTTATGTTAATTAGTCAAGTATTAGATCTTAAGGGGTACTCTTATGTCTTATTACTAAATTTAACAAATTAGGTCACAATAGGTTAGCTGTTATGTCTAATTAGGTCTTAAGCGGTCATATTACTCATATTAGGTATACTTAGGACTAGTTATGTGTCTTATTAGTTGTTAATTAGTCTTATTAGGTCTAACTAGGTCTAATTACATCTAAGGCCCATCCTATTAATGATATTAGGCCCTAATTTGGGTCTTATTACTCGTATTAGGTCCTAAATCATTAAATATTACTCATATTAGGTCCTAATAGGTTGAATATTAGGTCTTAAGGGGTCATAATACTCACATTAGGTCTAATTAGTCTTATTAAGTCTAATTAGGTCTTCTTTATCAAATTAGGTCTAATTAGGTATTGCAATATCATGCTTACATGTTTCATTAAGACAAGTCCTAATCATCAACTTAAAAATCTAGAGAGAGAGAGAGAGAGAGAGAGAGAGAGAGAGAGAGAGAGAGAGAGAGAGAGAGAGAGAGATACCTTGTTTCCTAAGATAATATCTTTCTCATGCTTCTTCACATTGTCTTTGTTCAATCTCTTCTGAATAATGTCATGTACTCTTGTTTAGCCTTCTCTTTTTATTTCCCATCACTTTGCAAATTTGTTCCACTAAATTTTGACAAAAATTTTAAAAATACAATTTCAAAAGTCTTCCTTCTCCAAAATGTGAATTATTTTGCAGCTTTTGAATTAATCAGATGAAAAAAAATCATATTTATTTATATGTAATCATTATTAACCTAGAACGAAACCAAATTGGCCGACATAGGTTTCTATAGAAAGTCATTTATAAGTTTCTATTGAAAGTCAAGACTTTCTATTGAAATTAATTTTGTAAATGGCTTAACCCATGCTAAACCATTCAAGTAATTTTGATAGAAGATACTTTCAATCGAAAGTACTTTCTATTGAAAGTCCCCAAGTAAGGGCAATTTGCAGAGTTGTACAAAATTCTGAACATTTAATGGCTTAGGGGCTCAATCGCAGGGCTCAAATGGAACAATAAGGAGACATCCTTTTTCATAGCACAAGTACTCCGAACGAGCTTTCTAAAGATTACAAATTTGATAATTTTTGAGTTTATTATGTATACGTTTTTTGACGTTAATCAATTGTAGATTTTTTTAATCAAATATAAACCTCTGAGTTTGACTTTCAATGAGAAATACTAGAAAAGAGAAGTTTTTTTTTTGAAAAATAACAATGCCCTCTATCTTTGAGTCTACTTTATATCAAAAAAATAAATTTAAAATTAGATAAATACACGACAAGTTATAAGCTATGTAGTCAAGGTATGCCAAAATTACAGTTTAGTCAACTTCAAATGTTAATAAAATATGAAATAATTATGATAATATTGTCAAAATAATTGCATGCCCTTCGTATGGATGTTACAAAACTAAATTTGAAAGAAGCACATTGATATCTATTTTAGAAAAAAAGTTATGCTCTATGAAAATAATGTAACTCTTTGAAAATGATGTTTTCGACAACATACCAATTTTTGTGGGAGAAAGAAAAAACCATTCAAATCAATTTAAAAATAAAATAAAAAAATATGTTTAGAATCTAGAGAGAAAATCCGAAAAGACTCTAATTGACTTCATCTTCTGATTTTAAATGGTTTAATGACAATATGCATTTGAATATGATTTTTTTTTCAAAATGTAGAGTTTAGTGTCCGTTCAGGCAAAAAAGTGTAACCCACTATTGTGGGTTCACCCTGGAAGAAGTCATGAATATGGATGGCATTTCCCTTGCTCCTCCTAGTAAAGAGTTTTTTGGAGAACACCCACCCCTCCCCTAGCCTGGGTTTCCAAAAAGAAACTCCCAAAATTCAGGATCAAGTCGATGACCTCCATAAGAGAGTAATTTCTCTTGAGGACTTTGCTTCTTTGTCTAATATCCCCAAAGAGTCATCATTTAGATATTATTCTTCTCTACAGGGTTCTCGATGGTTTCATGAAAAATGTAGTCTTTAGTGTGGTCACTAGTAAGAGCAGAATAAGAAAAATTATGAAGAAAAGGAAGACCAAGTATCAAAGTGAGGAGGAAGCATAGGATGAGGACATGGAAGATTGGAAGAGTGAGCTGAAATGTCACTCAATGGATTGAGAGATGATCTCAAAATTTAATGATCTAGTAAATATATTAATTCTTAGTTTTGTGTTCCTTAGTGTTGTTACCTATTTTTTCACTATGCTAGTTTTAGGTAGATGTTTATATGCTAGCTTTTAGCACAGTTGTTATTTCATAGACTACATGTATCTTAAGAGTAGGGATCATGTTGATTATGATCTTAATTTGAAAAAAGAGTACTCTCATACAAACATTATGATGTTAAGTTAATATTCTGATAATATTATTGGTAGTAGTGTTAGAAAGAGCTTAGATATGGATATTAACTCTGTTTTTGATTGATTTTGGTTAGTGGGGTTTTTGGTGTGCTTTTGGTTGTAATGGCCCAAAGAAGGGGTTCATGTGTTGTTTCTTGATCTATTGTTGTTTCTATAATGGGATTAGGGCCCTCTCCTCACTGATTTTATCAAAAAAATTTAAAATTTTTTTTGATTGATAATTTTATTAGTATTTATCTTTTTAAATATTTTTTCTTTTTTCTTTTTTGAAACATTAGAAAATAAGAATATATTAATATTAGAAGATAATATTGAAATGTATTCTTATGAAAAGTTTTAATACTAAAATATAGGTTTATCATTTTATACACATTCTTTTTCTTAGTAATAATATTTAAATTGGTAAAAGTACAAAGTCATGTCACACTTTTATAAAGGAAATGGTCAACACTGATCCAACTTTTTAAATTCAATCACTAAAATGAGGGATATATGTTGAGAATTTTCAAAAGATGTAAGCTAATGAAATGTTTAATTTTTATGTATTTTATATTTGTAATTTTTGCAAAAAATTAAAAATTATAGAAATATAATTTTTAATAAAATGAAAATGAAAATTTAGTTGTTGATAAAATACTAAAATCATAGTTACATCTCCTGTCAACCTTTATATAGTATTTGTTTTTCTTTTTTATTCAATTTTTTTTTTGTGTATAGATAACTTGAAACTTTAGGGAATAGATATATCTTTTCACAATTTTTATAAATATGTATTTAATATAAAATTAAAAATTTATGTGTACTCAAATATATCTATTTTCATTCGACGTCACCTTTTGTCTTAGCTATTCATCCAAAATAGAAATAAATTATATCCTAGATTAATATGATAGATTTTGTTTGCCCCCTCCTTGTTCTTTAGTCTGCTTTTCTATCATGAAGTATTTTAGCTTGGAGGTTCAATTATAATTTCCCTATCCTCAACCATATTAGGCATGGGCAAAGGATTAATGTCTCATTTTTTTCTATTCTCATCCTTAAGTAGAATAATTGCCAAACAAATTTACCTCTATTGCATCAAGGTTTATTCTATGCTTTGTACCAGCATGAGTTTGACAAGTCTCCCTTTCATAGCCATCTCCTATCTTACCCTCAACATGAAAAAAACCAAAGTGCAGAAGACGTTTGAAGCTTTGTTAAAATTGAGCTTATTGAGACTAACCCACTACTGGAAATCCCTAACCCCGATGGAAATAAAAATGATGAAACCTCAAAATCTGATGAAGGGTGCTCCCCTTAATACCACAAACACATAACAGAAATAGAGAAACAATAGCAATATGCAAGAACAGAAAATTGGCTTCTTATTATCTCCTCAAATGTGGAATTACAAACTTTCAGAATTACAATATGCAAAGCCACATGGGCATTCCCTTACAATATTCTGTAGGACAAAGCCTCAAATTATTACCCAGATCTACTACCTAGAACTACCCTAGACAACACTATGTGCCTTCTTTATATAGGCAATTTCCACCACCTAAGAAGGTTCCAGAAATTTAGCTAACAAGGCCGACCAAACTTAGAATTATTTTATTTTACAATTTATTACATCAAAGTTGGCTCAAAATAACTTTTGAAACCCAAATAGAAATTTTGAAGGAAAATCATTTTCTGCCATTTCAGGTGACCCAACTTCAGAAGACCATAAGTCATCACTAGTTGACTTGATTGACAATTATAACCTCATTCTGGAAAGGCCACAAAGCACTCTACAGGCCTAACTCACACAAACACTTGTCACCCAAAATTTTGACCTCATCCGGGGCCTCTAAAGCCTTCAAAACTGAGTTCAAAGTTTTTGTACCCTGCTGCCAATACCGAAAATCTTCAATATCTACAAAGCTAGACTTGATATGTCAATGAAACTTTGCTGGTAGGCTGATATGACTGAGATGAACCTCCACATGTGAAATCAGAACATTTCAAGATCATATGACCAACTTACTAAAAATAGCAAGTTTCCATAAATAGCAGCTCTACACAAGATAACCCTTATTGAATACAAAAACATAAATATTTTTGGGTGATGCAAGATTGCTCTTACACCCAGGATGCTGCTGCATCAAAATTTGTTGCTCCAAATATCCCTCTTGAAGCTTCTTTGTTGGATAGCACTCGTTTAAAAAGAAAAAACCCCTCCAGTAAGCCAAGATCGTCAAAATATAGAAATAAAGGATAAAAAGGTCATGAAAATGAGCCCTCTCATAGATGTTGACAAGGAGGAAGATATTGTAGAAGAAATTTAAAATATGGAGGAGCTAAAGCATGATGTTAGTTCCAAGGAAAGGAGATCCATCCACTGTCTAAAAAAAGAAAGAAAAAAGATAAACAACTCATTGAAGAAATGGTGCTAGAGACATGTTTTGAATAATCAATGGATAATTTGAAGGATGATGACTATGAAGGAGAAGAGGATTCGGGGTCCGAACAAGAAAAATAAAAATCAGTAGACATAATGGTTAATTTGAATGAATTGGATGATGTAGATTCTTTCCTCTACTACATCATATTTTTTCCAAATTTTTTATATAAATATTACTATTTTTCCATGACAAGATAATCAACCGTATAATTTTGTGTTGATGACTACTTTGAATAAAAATTAAATATATAATATAAAATATAAATAGTAATTAAAATATTTTTAAAAATATCAATAATTTGAGTGGGAGTTGTTGAAATGTCACTTTTCTGAAATAATTTTATTTTTTTGGTAATTAGACCCAAAGTTGTCTAAAGTATGCATTCAATAGACACTTCCAAGTAGAAAATTTGAGACACATATCTAACTTAGCTAGAATGAATATAGATAGACCATATGTTTGACCAAAACTAATTTTTAGTTAGAAATACTTTAATTCAGTTGTATTGATAAGTTAGCCTAAAGTGTGACACAACTTTGTACCTTTATCTTTTAAATATATTTTCTTTTTTTTAATCAATGCAAAATTATTACAATTACTTCAAGGGATATGTCGATACGAAAATAAGAGATAAGATCTAATTGAAGATCAACTAAAAATTGAAGCTAAAGAAACACAATTTTGTTAACTGTTGAAATAAACTAGTAATGGTTTGTGATTACAGTGCAAATATCCTTGATTCCATAGGGTATTCTACCAGAAAAATCATTGATGAGGAGATAAAAAACTTCAAATGAACTTATAAATTTTAGAATGGGAGAAAAATGCAATTGACATGCCCTAGAACAATTCAATTTTTTGCACCAATTAGAAGCTTCCATTTCCCATTTGCAACTATCGGTATATAGATGGAAACATAAATTTTATGAGAAATAGAATCATCTATGTGATACCTAATCCAAAATATTATACAAAATGATTTTTGAAAACATACTATATGCAATCAACTATTATGAGGGGATCATTTACCAACCAAATCTCAAAAATCATCTTAAAAAATTATAGAATTTTGATTAGGACATTCCTTCGCATAGAAAAACACTAAAAAAAAAACCCAAGAAAACATCTAATAAAAATTAATGTAGCTAATGTACTCTTCTTGAGTTCAAGGAATTTTAACTTAATAGTGTAAACTGGCATGTCCTATTAGAGTTACTTTTTTTACACTATGCTAGCTGCAAATTAGTCTATAGTCTTATATAGAACTATCCACATCTAAATTTTAATTACTTTACTTTCTACTTTTCTTCTTTTGAGAATTTGATTGAAGTAGAGTTTCAAGTGATTTTCTCTATGTCCTTTGTGTTCTGATAGCCATTCATTTGTGTTTAAAATCCACATTTGGATTCGATTATATGAAGTCACAAAAAATTGTTAGAGTGGAGACACAATAAGATTATTAGTGAGAGGATTATACAATCTATATGCTTTACTTTCCTTACTATAACCAACAAAAATGCATGGTTCACTTTTTGTAGCTAGATTTTGTCTTTGTTGATCAAGTTCATGGATATATGCTAAAGAATAAAAAAACCTTGAAATGATTAACATTGGGCCTTTTTTCATAACATGCTTTATATGAAGTCATCTTGTCAAGTGCACTTGTAGGAATCCTACCGAGAATGTACACAATTGTAGAGACTACATCTCCCCAATAAGAGTTGCTCAAACATTTATTTTATAAATCTGATTATCTAGTGCCATGATACTTTTTGAAGCTCTGATACCAACAAAAGAAATTCTTAAACTAATCTCTCAAGTTCTAACCCAACAACTTATAAATAATTACCAGCAATAAAAATACAATTTACTACAATCTAAAAATAGTCATGAGAATTTTTTTATAGAAACAAAATCTATTTTTTACTATAGGTTGCCATGTTTTCTGATTCCCTATCTTATTGGAGAAAACTATGTTTTTTAACTATAACCCAATACATATTTTATTATATCTTAGTCAAATGTTATTAAAAGGTTACATATAAATAAATATCAAATGCTATGAAACTAATCATAACTCTTAAGTATTTAAGAATGCATTACATGCATTATTCGATGGAGGATATGAAACTCTAGTTTGACAAAGGCTAACACACCAATAAAATTATGATCTAAATTGAATATTACAAAGATAAAGCTAATGCATCTCATGCACCGATGAACACAAAACTAGAGATCTAAACTAACAGAACCAATGTAATCTATACATGTGCAAATACATGCTTTATTTAGTGTAGTAAATAAGGAAATTTAATAAAGTATTGTTAACAAGGACCAACTGTGCTATGCATGTCGGTGATTTTGGCATCCATAGGGCTGCATGATCAAACGAACAACAACATAAACTCTCAAAAACCCAATCCATACCTTACAAACCATAAAAAAAATATCTTAAAGTTTTTTTGACTTCATATATTTGAAAAAAAGAAAGTAGAATTGACAAGATACAAAATTTATAAAATCCCCTAGTTTTAAACCACTAAAATTATTAGAGCAATATAGACATATATATCATAAAACATTCTAAACTAGACTGGGTACATGTGATAGAAACTACCAATTTTATTTTATTTTTTTGTGGGGGCGAGCAACTTAATTTGTAGCTCATTAGAAGAATTGAAATTAGGCATGTCAATTGTATCTTGTAATTCCTAAAGAAAATCCAATGCTCTTGATTATTGGTAAATGTCTTTTTGGTAAACAATGAGAAATTTGACTAATCAACAAAAATGGTCAACCAATTGTATTGCAATAGCAATCATCTTCCTTAGACCTAAAAAGTGGGTTTTAGTTCCGTATAATGGAAAAAGCTTTATCTTTTCTAACATTTATGGTTTCTGTGTACAACAGTAGGATTAAATAATAATAATAATGCAGGTACCAAAGATTGACCTTACTGTCAATGTTTTAATTTTAGTTAAAAACTTATTATAAATTCCAAGTGAATGTAGAAAGAAACTACAACCAAGGATAGTAATTTTATGCTTTAACCTCACTCCTCATTCACCCAAATAGCTTTATGACAATAACAATGTCCTTAATCGTAATGGTAGAAAAGAAAGATGGATGGGAATTTTAGAGCCTAATTATTGTAACATTTCTATGAACAAAAAATTAATGAATATTAATAACTTTTTTGGCATAAATGAATAAAATATAATATAGATTTTGAACTCTTAGAGAAGAGAGACATAGACATATGCAAGATTACAATGAAGGTTATGTAATAATTAACATATAGATACACCCATACTGATGTTTATACTATAGTAAATAGAAATAAATGATCAAAAAATATAGAAATGAAGTCCACTTATGGATAAAATGGAATCCCCAACACCAAAGGGATCAAAAACACCACATATGGGTTGGCCTATATGAATGATCTTACTTTCAACTATTGATCAATATATTCCATGAATTCACTGTATGATTAAAGAAATATAATATTATAAAGAAAAAGAAAAAGAAAACCTGATTTTAAGGATCATGTAATGTTATTTCCAATGAAGAACTAGGGCAAGTGTACACCAAAAATAAGTAAAATAATTTGAAACCCCAAATGCAAAAACAAGGCATAACGACCCTGTAGAACTCAATAGCAGACATGTAGACAAAATTCACTACATAAATATGACAAGATAAAGTAAAAAATATAAAAATAATTAATATCCATATGACCTACCTAAAAATTGTACCAAATAACGATTTTAAAACAACATTAACAAAGTATTTTACATTGGAAACCATTAGTCCATTACATTTAGAAATAAGCAATTCAAATTAAGGTATTAATTGTCCTAGGCCAAATGAATTTTTTGAATGTGTTCTTTGATGAAGGAACTGACAATACTATGAAGGAAGCCTTAACTACATGGTAGAACTGAATGGATGCAATAAAAAATAGGATTTTAGATTAGAAAATGTTGAAGTGAGAATCTAAATATTTTCTTAAAGTTTTAAACATATGGGGCCATAAGATTGAGCAGATAAAAACAACTAAACTACAAAAAGATTGTCATTTTCCTAAATGGGGATTCTACAAACGACATGGTACTAGAAGGAGCTATTTTTTATCAAACAAAATAAATAAAAAAATTGATGGAAATACTTGATGTTTAGTTACTGAGATGTTTGGAGTCTTCTTTGGGCACTGGAGGATTGATCAATGTATCCCACTGTATTATCTATAGTTTGGGTGTGTCCATGATTTTTTTCATTCATTGCAATCTATTTCTTGACTATTTTTTGGGGTAGTTTGGGAAGTGATAGAGGGTGATGACAAGGAATGTTTGAGTGTCTAACAACATACATTAATTGAAACATACTCCTAAATCCACATTGCTTAGTCTGAGCTAGAGTACATGGTGAACATTATTGCTAGTGAGATGAGAATGGTGAGTTGGCTCAACTTCAAATCAAATACAAAACCATCTATGAAAATAATAAATACATACTTATATAATTATTATATATAATAGTTTTATTGTAAAAATTTGATACTATTAAATATATAAGTTTATAATTATTATATATAATACTTTTATTTTAAAATTATGAATGCTTATAATAGTTAAGAATTATTGTAAACTCTTATAAATATATATTATACTTATTATTATATATAATAATTAATAATTTATTATTTTATATTGTAAGTATGATTAATCTAGTTAAAATATATAAACATTATTAATGAATTATATATCAAAGTATTATGAAATAAATCATTTCAATAATTTTAAAAATATATATTTAATTGTATAATTTATTTTTATTTTAAACTATACTAGTAAAAATATTTAAGCTATTTAGATTTATATATTTTCTACAATTTTTTTTTAATAAGGTGGCAATGCCACATAATATATTTTATTAATAAAAACTGGTTCAAAGGGCTCTCGGAGAAAAGAACCAGAAAGAAAAACTTTGATCCTTTCCCATAAATACAAAAGGGAGCCTTGCCCCATATATAGAGTTTTTATAGAAGAAGAAACTTGAAAGAGAGAAATAAGCTAAAAACCCACCCAACTAGTCAATGGCTAGATATACAATTTGATGAAAACCTAAGGAGCAAAAACTACCCGATAAGGAACCACTAGTGTTACAAAATAAATGAAACATGTCAAATATACTAATCCAAAGTGAAAGACCTCAAGTTATGCTTCTCAAGCAACCTGGATATGTCAAAAAATATGATACACCAACATTCAAAATTAATTTTCAATTAGAGCCCGTGAGGAAGAAACTAATCCCAAGTGCAAGTCTAAGTCAGCAACAAGAACCTCAACATTAGTATTAAGATCAAAACTGCGGGAAGGGCATTCAGGAGAAGGTTACATAGAGGATTCAACCATAAGATGACCAACATAAAACTCGAGATGGTCCAATAGAGAAAAAATGTGGACTAAATATTGCTAACACAACTCAAGCTCAGATACCTTCCATGAAGCTGCAACATTGATTTCACATGTCTGAAATTATGCCACTCAAGAGCCTTTTTGATACTCACATACATAGAAAAGGCAACATGATTGTTGAGTAAGGCATGATGGTGAAAAGGATTACCAACTAGAGCTGCCCCATTCCACAGATCATAATTTCTAAGTGCTTTCCATAGTTTGTTAGCACCCAAGAAATATGATCTATCAAATTTATTTGCAAGCACTTCCAAATGAAATAGGGACTGCAATAGGTCAAAAGAATTCGAAAGGAAGATGGATAAAAGCTACGATGGAAAGATCATACATTTCCCTTGCAGAAATAAAACTTCCGCACCCATAATTCTTCTGATAGCCCTACAAATTTGAGACTGATCACAAACAAAAACAACTGTCAGAAGATTTTCATTGATATTTTTTGTAATTATTAATAGCATTAATCACATATTATTTTTGTTTCCTGCCATGCATGGAAGAGAGCTCTTGCAAAGGATTAATACGTTAAACAATGATTAATAATTTCAACTGCATCCAATGATAATTATTCATTTGCCTAATGTTACAAATTTCCTTAATCTTCCTGAATGATTGTGGGTAGGAGATGATCACTCATTAAGCATTGCCTGTGCATTATGGTTTCTGGTAGAATTCAGTTGGGAAGAGTGGAGGGCTCCCACATTTCTATGCAAGAGAACACCGAGATTTTGAGGTAGGGGTCAATAATCAATGTCTTGGAGCCACCATTTTTGTAGAGGGTGTGAGAAACTAGCTTTCATTTTGGGGGAGTCCTTAAATCAATGCTTGGGTATGCACGATTGTGAAGGTCATAGAGAATGCATGTATAAAGAGGCTACTTTTGTAGGACCTAATACAAATGGCATTTAGGGTTTGTCTTTTTTATTTTACGTGTTGTCTCGAATAGACAGCTCCAAAACCAAAGGCTATGGAAGACATCCCATTGGCAAAGGGAAGAAGCAATCATCATTTCAGGTTACTTGTCTTAGAATCCATCAGTTGGAAATTAGGCCTCTTTCTCCCTATGCAGGTTAGAGGCATGTCATTTATATTATGTTTTGTGCCTAGATTTTGATGAGTGGACTTTGTATAAATGGAGATGTATTAAAAGACATTCCACCTATAAAGACTTTTCCTCATGTAGTATATGGATGTGGGATACAATGCTCATGTGAATTTTCTAGAGGTATGAGGTTTTCTTCTTTGTCCATTATTACTTATCTTCTTTCTTTTCCATTTTCAACTTGTTGATGTAGAGGTAGTTAGAGATTGTCTGCTACCTCTGAATCTCCCAATCTTTGGCTTGACCGTGATTTCATTTAGAGATCTAGAGATCTCTTCAATCTCCAAATCTCCTAATGCATTGCCACTAACTGTTAGCATTTGGTGACTTGGCGATGCAGTTAACTAACTACCATCTCTGGATCTCAGGATGTTTGGACTAACCGCGGGCCTATCCAGAGATCACGTGACCCTTTAATCTCTGAATCTCTAGATCTTTGAGACTTAACCACTAACATCTAGATATTACACACTGTAGTTAACTAATTGCTACTTCCAGGTCTCCAAGTGCCCTGACTAACCACATCCTCATTCAAAAATTCAGTTTCTGACCGCCATGTGTCCACCTGATCGCCACCTATATGCCAACTCTCTACAAAATTTAGTCATTTTTTGTCATCGACATGCTTCCTAAGGTACTACCTTCGCACATGCAAGGAGAGCCTCCTACCCACTCTTCAAATTACAATGTTTGTGTTCTTTGTTATACACAGCTCAAATTTTCACACCCCACCAATGTGGGACTAAACACTTCACATGTTTAAATATTTTCCTTAAAAAATTTATCCTCCATGCGTAGCTGGTGTTCACATAATCTAGGCCCACACACCAAGAGGCCTCCACTGACCTTCCTTTCTCTTCACTTTACATTCTTACCTAGGCGCCTTTGTTTTAAACATATCCTACATGCCAAGCATGACGAATGTGGGATAAACCACATGATAATCCACCTATTCTAGCAGCCCCCCATGCGTGGCCTGCACATTTTTCCTTTGTGGTCTACCTTTGGCTTGCTTGTGCACCCCTATTCCTTTGTTTCTTGGCCTGCAGGCACTCCATGGAGGTATGCACAGCTCTCCAAAGAGAGTGTGTGCAACCTTTGGAGGCACGTGTAGCTCTCCAAAGAGAGTGTGCACACCCTTTGGAGGCATGTACAACTCTCTAAAGAGAGTATTCACAACCTTTGGAGGCATGTGCACCATAAAAAGGGCATGCACCAACAGAATAAGAAAACACACACTGCATTTTAGAAGACATGCGCAACATATTAAGAGATATTCACAACACATTTTAAAAATGGCATGTTTCATTTACTTAAAATAAAAAAGGCATGTTCAACTCATTGAAACACATGGCATTCCAGTTCCTTGAAAACATATGAGTGTGTGCAACACTTAAATAGAATGTGGCATGCACACACTTCATGGGAAAACACATGCAAGGCTAAAAAACAAGTGCAACACTAGCACTGAAGTGCGTGCCAGAGGCATTTTATGCTTGATACGAGCATCAACTTGGAAGCTCAATTTGAAGATTATCATTTTGAACTCCACATTTACCCTTAGTTTACTAAAATGTAGCCATTTAGTGAAGTCAAAACATGATGCGTCAAAATCTCAATCACAACAATCAGTTCATTATGCCTCTTTAAAACTACCCACCAACAACAATTGGCCTCTAGAAATGGCTTTGAAAACTAATCAAAGAGCCTCATAGAAACACGTCATTTGAAACTTATATTTATTTCCAACATGCAAAAACACGTTCCAAAGGGATTTGCATGGAAAGATTTGGGCTACAAGATATCACTAACCAAACTTGGCATTCTAAAACACCGTGCCAATGCAGATGCCAAAACAATAGAAACTATACACAAAATTGTCTTGACAAAATTATGAAATCATGCATTGAAGTTCCACCTCTGATCTTGGGAAAAAATTCAGATACAAGGAGCATAGGAAGAAAAAAATATCAAAATCACAACTTGATATGAAGTTACGACCCTCTGAAAATGACCACTCTAAAAATCAAATCTGCCAACACTATAAATCTGCATAAAATACTTTTGATTCTAACTTTAAAAACTTATCAGATGAGACCCTTATGATCTGAAATGTTGGATATGGATTCACTTACATACAATAGAAATGAATCCTCAATTAGCTCGCCCTGATGATCAATTGGTCAACTAGAAATAAACCTCAAAGTCATCCCTTTAAAACTTTTTTAACTCAAACACAGTAAAAATGCAGAAATTGGATTTGGAAAGGGACAAGCAAAGTGACCAAACAGATTGTTCATGGTCTACAAATCTTCATAGAGGTACACTTTCATGTTTTCAATGTAGGGAAACACCCAACTCCTTATGACCTTGAATTAGGTACAACTTGTGAGACCTCAAAGTAGGTGACTTAAATTCTGTATTTCACACATTCAGAGAAACTTAATAAATTGCAAACACAAAGACTTTGGCAAACTGATCAAATAAACTCATGGGGGCCTAAAAGTGGGCATGGAGATTCACTTCCATACCTACAACACATTTCAACAACCCTTATTTCATGACTATCAATTGGGCTCAAGATGCAATCCTCTGAAGTGGGTCACTTATGAAAATTTAAAAAACACAGATTGCATATTTTGGTAAACACCTCCAAATGGCTATCTCAAAAACATACCAGAACTAAAATCTGAGAGATGAAACTCATTACACTTTCTCAATGATAGCCTATGAGGAACACATCCCCCAAGCAGTTCTTCATAAAAATCATCAGACTCCTTTTGTATTTGCACTCAAACTTGGCTTCTCACAAAGATTTTCAAGGGCACTAACTTTGCCTTAGAGATATTTTCAGAAAATAGACTCTAAAATTTATCCAAAATTTTAGAGCTCCAACAATGGATTTGATTGGGGATGCGTGCCCCTTGCGGGCATGTAGAGGACTTAGAATCTCATGGTTAAAGCAGACCAATCCAAAAATGAAAACAAACTTTTCTCTTTCTCTTGTCATAAAAAATAAGGGAACCCTTATCTAACCATCAAATAACTGAAAACAAAGAAACTTTACAAATATACAAACATTCACAAAAAACTTCAAACTTTGACAATGAGAATCAACATTTACCTCTATCAAAAATATAATTCTCATTTCCACGTATCAAAGGTAAATTGAAACCATTACTCCCACTAACATAGTCAAACATACTGCCACAAATCTTCAACATATCATATAGAAAATAATCAACACCCTCAGTGTCATTAAGCATTTGGAAACCACCAAAATTCTGAAAGTGTTGATCATTGTGTAACATAAAGCTATCACACTCTTTGAAATTTCTAACTAGTTGAGGAGAAAAATATTCCGACTCAACTACAAAGCTGGAAACATGTTGGCTTTCCTCAAAACATGTTTGAATATCAAAGGAAAACTTTTGAAATTCAACTCTATGTATACCACACAGGTGCTCAAGTAGATCATTATGAACTACAACTTGTGGCTTCAAATTCAGTTCACCCTAAGAAACATCAACATGCTGGACTAGAAAAATAAAAGACTCAATCTCTACCTGATAGCTGATATATCCTTGCTAATTCATTTCAATATCTGTTAAAAATAAAGCATCAAAAATCTTTACATCTAATTCTTGGAGAAATGCACATACCTCCGATTGAAACAAATAATCTATTATAAATTTTGAAACATATTTTAGCTTCACATGAAATATTTCAAAATGTGGCTCCAATAGGTCAGTATGCAGTCCATTACACATGTCATCATCTTGGCACATGTTTCCCTGGCATAAATCACTTTCATAGGGCACATTATCAGCATTATTAATTTCCTCTTGAAAAAACATTGATTTCATACCATTAATAATATAACAACCATCAATTTCCACAAAAAATAAGCTGACTTCCATTTTTGGTTCAAAACCATTCTGAGCTGTCATAGTCTCATATTTTGGCTCATAGAAACCTTCATGCATCTTAGGATTAACAACTTCATATGATAAATTAAAGGATGAAAACATAGAAATTGAAAAATTAATTTTATCATCATTGTTATCTAAAACAAAAAAAATCATCATTGTTTTAGACAAATCAACATCTTCACAATTATATCCAACACATGATAACTCTTCATCCTTTGCACAAGGCTACAAATAAACTATTACCTTATCATCAAAAAGATTAAGGCCATTATGGCTCCATGAATCCTCTTCCTCACTATCAGCATCATTAAAGTCTGATAGAACCTCATCATTTGGGGCTTCAACATCATCATCCGATGAAAGACATAACCCCTCATCATTTTCCATATTTGATTGTAAACAATTTGTTCCTGCAGCCTCATAACTAGAAAAACTAGTTTCCAATTTACTTGGTGTGTAACCCCTATATATATATATATATATATATATATATATATATATATATATATATATATATATATATATCCCTACACCAAGGACATTTTGAAATTCCTCACTAACTGTGTTACCTCCCATGTGAGGGGCAGCCATTTCTTGTTGAAGACACTCTTCATTTATATTTTGTTTAGAAGCATAATCTGAAATATGGTTAGTAAGATCAACATGGATAATGATACTTTGACATTGACTTTCATTTCTTGGTCTACACCCATCTATTGCATTTGATACACTATGATAGTGAACTCCAGCAGATAAAAATCCTTTGGTAATTTCATATTTCAGATTATTTTCAATATCCATCACTGTCATAAAATCCTGATGTAAAGTCTTTGGCTCTTTATCTCTCAACAAGAAGCTCATTTTGTTACCAAAAGCACCCAAATAAATTATTAAACATACTTGATCATTGGGCCTATGGCTTCTTGGAATATCACTTCATGTTTTTGCAAATCTGATGTTGAACAATGGTACTAATTCATCTTCTTGAATCTCAATCTACATCAATTTCTTCAACACACTACTTGCACTTATTCTTTCAACAAACTACTCCATGAAAGTTGAACTCAACTCTTCCCATGAAGAAATATAACTTTTTGGTAAGGAATAAAACCAAACCCTAGCATCTTCTTTCAAAGTCTGAACTATTAACTTCATGAAAATATCTTCATGGCAAATTTTAAAATCACCCATCAGATCAACAAATTCCTGCAAATGCTTACATGTTGAATCCGATATTTCCCCTTTAAACTCTTGTAAATTATTCATAATATTAATATGAATTTCATTTGGGAAACCATAAATGCCATCAAAACATAATGACACATATCTTTGCATAGAAAAGTTTCTGCACGAACTCATTATGGACTGCACTTTCTCTTAGTGAAATTTATAAATTCTTATCATCAACAACTTATGCAACCATTAAAATTTTCAAATCACACATATTTATCCAAAATATACAACCAAGACTTAAACAAATCTGGAGAAATATGCAGACCCACAACCCAAAATCCTTTCTATGGTGACTTTTTCACCCAATAAGGTCCATGTAAATACAAAAATACTAAACAGGGAATACCTAGTATATTTTTTTTGTTGATGTTGTTTTCTCTTTGACTAGAAATATAGAAGATCTAGAGCTCCTTTTGTAGCTCCATCGGGTTCTTTTCACATAGAGTCACCACCTCCTTGAAGAGGAAAAATATATTACTACTGAGAACATTCTTTGTATCTTATTTCCAGCAAACACAATAAAACCTCACCAAGGTTTTAGAATTGTTCATCAGAACTGCATATTCATTATATCTTTTATTTTAATCATGCACTGATACAACAAAGACCTTTAGAGTTGCCAATCAATACTTAATGAGAAGATATAAAATCTTTAAACTTGACTCTATACAACATAAGTCACCACTTAGTTGTCTGACTTGGATGGGAAAACTTTACTAGATATTTATGAGCTTTTCTATTTGATCCCCAATAGAGTTGCCATTTTGTTGGCTCCTTTTTTGTCTACTTCCAAATTTATAATTTGATTGACAAACTAATGTCACTGACTCTTTAAACCCATTCAAAATCTACAAGAAAAAGGACCAATTAACAAGGATCAAGAGGGTGATCCTTCTACACTTCGAGCCTTAATGCTCAAACGGGTATACCCATGGATTCACTTCTTAAAAGGAATCAGTAAACTGCACTTGTATTCTACAAATACAAGTTATGAACATGTATGATCTTCAATAGAAAGATAAAGATTAATGATGAGAAATGCATAACCAACAAAGAGCAGTGCCTTATCTATTGGGCAATAGAGTTAAATAAACATACATCCTCAGAAAACCCTCTAACTCCAAACACATAGAAACCAAATGAAATGCCTTACGAATCACTATTTTCACTCAAATACCCAGACATCAGATTCATGTGTAAGTTTTAACTCTCAGAAATTTTCTCAAAGATTTACTCTCTCCTTGAAAGAAACTATGAAAATAAATTCATAGCTACTTTGTAACCAGTGTATCAAAGTGCCTTAGAAATTAACACGTTCAAGGATTTAAAACAAGACACACAAAGACATCACCAACATGGACAGGGATTCCATTTTTTTTCATTAAAAAGCTTTTGATTCAGTACATTTACAAGACAAGAAACCTAAAAAATAAGACTCAAAAGTTAGAATACTGTCTAGCAGTGTTAAATTTCATCATCCTTGTAACAATGGAGAAGAAGACAGATATAGAGAAAATGAGAAGCCCATTTCAGCCAACTGACACCTCTAAGTTTTCAATAAAATATCTTCTTCTTCTCAAAACTTTGATCTCCAAAACTGATCTCCTTCTGTAATTGCCTCATCTTGCAATCATTTCTCTCTAACCAATTTGATTCTCTACCTTTTAAAATTATATCTAATTCTGCTTGAAAATGTTTCCTGTGAATGCCTCTCTTTAAACTTGAAATAAAATATTTCACAAGAATATTGAAAGACTATTGAAAGTTTTTTTAAAAAATATTTCATTTTAAATCTGTACTTTCCCCATTGTATTCTATCTCCTTTTCGCACTTTTGGCCCATAACTCACCAGAATCTGCCAAGTGTCACATGTTGGTTCACTGCTCATTTTAACTTGCTTGGGTTGACTTGGAGATTCAAAGACTGGCCTTTACCTCTGAATCTCATAATCCTTTTCTTGACTATGACTTTATTTGGAGATTTGGAGACTAGCCCTTACCTCTAAATCTCCCAATCTTTGGCTTGACTGTGATTTCATTCAGAGATTTGGAGACCTCTTCAATCTCCAAATATCCTAACACATTGCCACTAACTGTTAGCATTTGGCGACTTGGCAATGTGGTTAACTAACCACCATCTCTAGATCTCGGGATGTTTGGACTAATCATGGGCCTATTAGGAGATCACGTGACCCTTCAATCTTTGAATCTCCAGATCTCTGAGACTTAACCGCTAACATCTGGAGATTACACATTGGATTGAACTAACCGCTACCTCTAGGTCCCCAAGTGCCTTGACTAACCTCGTCCTCATTCAGTGATTCAACACCTGACTGCCACATGTCCACCTCATCACCACCTATACGCCAACTCTCTACAAAATTTAGTCTTTTTTGGTTGACGACAGGCTTCCCCAGGCACCACCTGCGTCCATGCAAGTAGAGCCTCTTGCTCACTCTTCAAATTAGAATGTTTGTGTTCTTTGTTATAAATAGCTTGAATTTTCACACCCCACCAATGTGGAACTAAACACTTCACATCTTTAAATATTTTCCTTTAAAAAATTATCCTCCATGCGTAGCTGACATCCACATAATTGGGCCCACACACCTAGAGGCCTCCACTAACCTTCCTTTCTCTTCACTTTACAATCTTACCTAGGTGCCTTTATTTTAAACCTATCCTACATGCCAAGCACAACGAATGTGAGATAAACCACATGACAGTCCACCTTTTTTGGCTGCCCCCATGCCTAGCTTGCACATTTTTCCTTTGTGGTCTTCCTTTGGCCTACTTGTGCTCCCCTATTCCTTTGTTTCTTGGCATCAGGCACTCCATAGAGGCATGCACAACTCTCCAAAGAGAGTGTGCACACCCTTTGGAGGCACGCACAACTCTCCAAAGAGAGTGTGCACACCCTTTGGAGACATGCGCAACTCTCCAAAGAGAGTATGCACAACCTTTGGAGGCATGTGCACCATAAAAAGGGCATGCACCAATAGAATAAGAAAACATGCACTGCATTTTAGAAGACATGCACATCACATTAAGAGATATGCACAACACATTTTAAAAATGGCATGTTCCGTTTACTTAAAATAAAAAAGGCATGTTCAGCTCACTGAAACACATGGTAAGCCAGTTCCTTGAAAACATATGAGTGTGTGCAACACTTCAATAGAATGTGGCATGCACAAACTTCATGGGAAAACACATGCAAGGATGAAAAACAAGTGCAACACCAGCACTGAAGTGCATGCTAGAGGTATTTTATGCTTGATACGAGCATCAACCTAGAAGATCGATTTGAAGATTATCATTTTGAACTCCACATTTACCCTTAGTTTACTAAAATATAGCCATTTAGTGAAGTCAAACCATGATTCATCGAAATTGCAATCACAACAATTAGTTCATTATGCCTTTGTAAAACTACCCACCAATAATAACTGGCCTCTGGAAATGACTTTGAAAATTGATCAAAGTGCCTCACAAAAATACGTCATCTAAAACTTATATTTATTTCCAACATTGGAAAACATGTGCCAAAGGGATTTGCATGGAAATATTTGGGCTACAAGATATCACTGACCAAACTTGGCATTCTTAAACACTATGCCAATGCAGATGCCAAAACAACAGAAATTGCAGAAGGAATTGCCTTCACAAAATTATTAAATCATGCATTGAAGTTCCACCTCTGATCCTAGGAAAAATTTCAGATACAAGGAGCACAAGAAGGAAAACACATATGAAAATCACAACCTGATATGAAGTTATGACCCTCTGAAAATGACCACTCTAAAAATCAAATCTGCCCACATTGTAAATCTGCATAAAACACTTTCGATTCTGACTTTAAAAACTTATCAGATGAGACCCTTATGATCTGAAACCCTGGATATGGATTCACTTACATACAATATAAATGAATCCTCAATTAACTCACTCTGATGATCATTTGGTCAACTAGAATTAAACCTCAAAGTCAGCCCTTTAAAACTTTTTAAACTCAGACACAGTAAAAATGCAGAAATTGGATTTGGAAAGGGACATGCAAAGTGAACAGATGGATTGTTCATGGTCTATAAATATTCAAATAGGTACACTTTCATGTTTTCAATGCATGTAAACACCCAACTCCTTATGACCTTGAACTAGGTACAACTTGTGAGACCTCAAAGTAGGCCACTTAAATTCTGCGTTTTGCACACTCAAAGAAACTTAATAAATTACAAACAGAAAGGCTTTGACAAAATGAGCAAATGAACTCATGGGGATTTGAAAATGAGCATGGAGATTCAATTCCATACCTAAAACACATTGCAACAACTCTTATGTCATGAATATCAATTGGGCTCAAGATGAAATCCTTTGAAGTGGGTCATTTATGAAAATTTTGAAAACACAGATTGTAGATTTGGGTAAACACATCCAAATGGCTATCTAAAAAATATACTAGAACTAAACTCTTAGAGCTACAACCCATTACACTTGCTTAGTGATAGGTGGGGAACACATCCCCCAAGTGGTTCTTCATAAAAATCATCATGTGCCTTTTGTATTTGCACTCAAACTTGGCTTCTCACAAAGATTTTCAAGGGCACTAACTTTACCTTAGAGAAATTTTCAAAAAATAGACTCTAAAATTTATCCAAAATTTTAGAGCTCCAACAGTATCCATAACAAATACCTCTAGAGGTTTATCACTTTCCCCTTGATTGTCCATCACACCTTCAATATTACTTTCCCTACCCAACGCTTCTAGGGAGTCATTGCTTGCCTTAGTATCTTTTTTGGTCATATCATTCTCCTGCCCATGACTCACAATATCCAATCTTTGAGCTCCAGTCTCCACATTAATGGGTTGGGGATTCGTAGAAGACCCATCTCCACCACTGTGATTCTTCCCTACCAGAACCAACTTCTTCATCTTTCTCTAGACTACCTTAGTCGGGCATTTCTTTTCCCAATGCCTAGCTTTTTTATAGTGAAAGTAAGCAAAAGGGATAGATTCATATTCTATCTTCTGCTCCCACGATCCAAGTTTAAATTGAATGCAAATAGTTTCTGGCATATCAGCTTCTTTCACACACCCACATAGATTCTCACATACATAAATCTTCTTCTAGAGGTTGTAATGGGGTCAATCGAGAGAAGCTCCCCAAAGGAATTGTCTATTCCTACAAAAACATCCTCCATCTAGAACTCCAAAGGGAGTCTAGGCAGCTTGACCCACATCAAAGCTTGAACCACTGTTTCATCTTCAAAAACTAGGTTAGGACACCACTTTTAAAGGATCGAAGTATTTTTACCTATAACCCAGGGCCCATTACATAAAATATTCAATCGATCCTCTTCACAAGAAAAAGTAAAAGAAATAGATCCTTCATCATAGCCACAATATCCACATTCCCCTTTGAAACCCATTTCCTCTTGGCGTAAGCACGAACAACCTTAATGTTCGGCCTAACACCCAAGAAGTGACCCACTAGGGAATTTTCCATCTTAGCAATGCTAAAATCAATGATCTAATCTAGGATAGCAATGGTAAAGATTCTGGTAGCTGGATTTGAGAGATTCATAAAAAGCGGTAAAGAAGACTTACCTGTAGGTTTAACTCCTAAAAGGGATGACCATTTTCTTAGAACTATCTCTTGACCCCCCGTAACACAATAGATGGGACCCTCGGGTCCCTAGGCTTATGTCCTACATTGGAATCCTTACCTTGCACCTCATCTTCCTCTGAAACACCGAGAATCTTTCCTGCAGTAATATGGCCAGCACCATCCCCTATCCCACTAGTCCCACCCAAATTCGAATTTGAAATTTGAACCTGACATCCTAGTCGCTCTCGTTCACCTCTTCCTCCTCCGCTCATGATTCACTTGGTTGGAAGAATATCCATATAGAAATAGGAATTTATATAGACTGAACAGGGCCAACACCATCCCCTGTCGCAAAGGTCCCACCCAAATTCGAATTTGAAATTTGAACCTGACATCCTGGTCACTCTTGCTCACCTCCTCCTCCTTTGCTCATGATAAACTTGGTTGGAAGAATATCCATTTAGAAATAAGAAGTGAACTTGTTAATTCATACACATAGGAATTTATATGGACTTGGTCTTCTATAGAAAACAAATAACTTTTCCATTCAATGCAAAAATAATGGATTGAACTGGATACTACTTTTAGAAATTATTGGAAAATGAATGCAATCTTTCAGATCACTACCAAGATACATACTACGTTGTTATTAGGAAGCAAAGACTCAAAATACAAACATTGTAATGATGCTTTAAAATCTATGTTTGGCACTAATTGATTAATATGCTTAAGTTTTCATGTGCTTTTATCATAGAACTTCTTGTGAATTACAAAGAGAATATATGAAAGTTGGGTTATTCAACTAGTGCTAGTGAAAATGGTTGCTGCAAAAGGGTCTTTTAATTATTATCTTGATCATCATTTTGTGAACTAATTGTATGTACCATGTAATGTCATTGAGGATGCATACAAAAAAGCCAAACTTGCAAGTACTCACAAGCCAATTTGAATTGCCAAGTAACTTGACAAGTGAGTATCTTATGAGTAATTATTGAGTTTGGAATTTTTTTTTTAAAGTACTTGGGAGTCCATGCCAAAAACTTAACATGTTTCTTCTTGCTATATGTTTCGAATTTATAATTAAATTCTTCAGCTTTTCTATACTACTGTGCATGTTAATTTATGTTCCCTTTTTAATTTATATTATTTTTAGATTTTTCAAGTTTTTGGCCAAGTCTCCAGACATAATTTTTTTGGATCTGCTGAATTCTCATTGACATTTTAAACTATTGAAAAGACCATATTCGTTTGATGTTTAAGTATTGATTCATTAAACAAGTTTGAACAAATGAAAACACTAGTAAAATGCTGCTCGGAGCTTAATTTAAGTAAAATTAATCTCCCCTTCTCATTCCTTTTATTTTTCATCATACAAATATGGAACATTAGTTTCAGTATATATTTCCATTCAAGTGATTTTCTATTATTGATATTATTTGTCCCTTCAAGTATATCAAAAAATGTAACAATGTGTAAGGATGCACATCCAAATTTGAAGGAGGCGGTCCTTCAAAGAAATCTAGAAGATGGAAGTAAACCAACAAACAAAAGTTGACAATAGGAAAGTTTTTCCCTCGTTGTTGTCCTCATTATTTACGTCCATGAAATTCAAAATTTGGGGATGTCCAAAGATATGATGTGACTATCCTAGAGAGAACTACTAAATTAATCCTACTACTGAGATTATCATGAATGAATTTTGCATAGGTAATTGCCCATACAAAAAGGAGAAAGAAGCCTAATATCAAGCTTAGAAAAACATAATAGTATATGACTAGCCAAATCCCACTTTGACCCTTAACTACTTTACCTTCCTCACTTTCATAAGTCTGAAGAGAAAGAAATTCTATGACAAGCTTTCTTACCATACACTTTCCCCCTTCTTTTTAGCTAGAAATTATTTCTTAAAAAAACTATATGTTCTGTTTGATTTTGAATTGATTGACAATCCTTAAAAAACCTATAATTTATTTCCTTTTAACAGTATCTTTGCCTTCATTTAATAATGTTTGAACTAAACTTAAATAGCTATAAACTGATCAATAAAAACTAAATAATAAAAAAGGCCACAATTTGGGTTCTGAATTTGGTTTCCCTATTAACACATATTTCCTTATCGTCTATGTGCAACCTAACTTCAATACCACAAAACCCAAGTACAATTTTGGACCTGTGTAGATACTGGAATGGGCTCCTATTTGAAGGTGAGGTATTGGTCATTTACGAGCTTGCAACAAACATCTTACCCCAATGCACAAGATAAAGTAAAAATTGTACATGTCGACCATGTGGATGCTAATGGACAAATGACGATAATAATGAACATCAATAATTCCTTAATAGATGATTTCTTACCACGAATAGTAGTTGGTACTAGCATACAAATCACTAAGCTCGTTGTAAAAAGTAAATCAAAGTACAAACAAGGTGATGCAGATTGCTCTATTGCTTTAACAGCCAAAAGCACAATGGACATTATCAAACATGTGTGCAAGCAACATAGACTAACATCCAACATGACCATTTCCCAACTAATAGACACTGATTGCAATTATTCAGTTGGCTCCTTTAGTGCTATTGCCACAAGCTACTACAACAATAGAGGACAACTTGAAGTACACGTGAAAGATGGAGATTCACAATAGGTCACGGCCATGGTGCATTTCTACCCATACCAAAAATCATTACTACTTCCTTCTTTACCACTATATACTAACTACTACTCACCAAGTGGAGTTATGAACTAACCAATAGTTCTTGTGCCAAGCAATTACACATATTTGTGGGCTGCTCCAATAAAAATTATCTCAACAATGGACATGCCTCTACTATTGTTCAAAAATTTTGTACGCATTGGTCTAAGAGGCTTGCATTCCATCTGACCATCACAGTCTTCATTTGTACATGATCTCAATGATGAATGTACAAAATCACATTTGCAAATACTTGCCAAATGCAACACCTAGGCAAACACAAAATTCTTTCCTTCCAACTCCACATTGCATCCACATCTTTGCATCCTTCACATAGTTCGTACTTATGCCATTTGTTTTGTAGGTACTTGGCACACTAAAGGCAAAGAATACCCATTTGCCACCTTATGAGATATGTTGCCGCACATGCCACCGTGCATTGACATCTGACACTTTTGCTATTATCAAATATGTAGATTGCACATATTGCAATAAACCCACTCAACCTACATGCCACCACAATTTGTTATGCACCTTACAAAGGAAGGAAGGAAACATTGACTGCACTCTACAAGATGACTTGCTAAAATAACACTTCTGAAAAATTGCAGTCATACCATATGAACAATACAAAAAAAATCCCCAAAATGGTATATGTGTTGTGGAAATTGCATCTTTTTGGTACATTCACATTGGCTGTCAACAATGCTATTGGTAAGATAGTTAAGCAGTAAGCCCTTACAGTTAATCATTTAGCCCTTCACACCACACAATCATGGATTTTATATTTTGCATATCATTCCAACACACATAACATTGACTCTTTAATTGTGTATAGTGTTTGGGCCAAGCTCCCTTATTTTCTTTCATGCCAAAAAATGTTGGCTTTTAGAGTCTATTTGTCTACTATGTGTTTAGAATGAGTTTCATAGCCAAGCTCCCCTGTTTTGTTTTATGTTAGCAAACTTTGGCTTTTGAAATATGTTTGTCTATTATGTGTTTATAATGAGTTTCAGGGCCATACCCACTTATTATATGACACTTCTATGTTTAGTTTCTAATAGGCCAAGGAAACTCCTTGGATTTTGGATTATGTTTGTCTACTATGGGTTTTTAGCAAAACTGATTGATTTGATTTTTGAGTATTATGATATGTCATTTGACACTTTGCACTCTCAGTAAAACAAAAATTTCTTGCAAACTGTGCAGGCTTGGCTATGTGATGTTTGTTGCTCCCATTTTAGATTTGAAATTAGCAAATACAATAACATACAAAATAGCCTCTCTGACTACAGTTTTGTATGGTTCAATTACATTTTCCTTTATTGCAATGACATTATTCGTAGAAGAAACTGCAACTTGATAATTGAGTAGATAACTTGGCAAAAAACTATAAATTTTTGTATCAATTCTAATAAATTGGAAATAGCATGTCTTTTGCCTGATAAAGTAGTTAAATAATGTTGATTTTGATGTTGAGGAATCTAGACAAGTTTGATTCTAGTAACATTGGAGTTTCTCATATTATGGTTGCAGAGTTTAGAATTTATTGTCTTCTTAGGCTTTTTATTTGACTAATTAACCAGTAAAAACTTCCACAGTGATGAATGGAGAAAGAGGTAATAATATTTTTTGTACTTTTTATGCCAACTGTGCTACATGCTACAGTCTTTCCTGTACAACAATTTAGCCAACACACTTTTCTGTGCAATCACTGAAAAGGTACAATTATTCATATTATTATTCTTTATATAATTTGAATGCAAATAAAATTATCTTCAATTATGTGTATGTTCACCTGAATGCTTTTGTCGCCTGTACACTTGTTTCTAATAACTCATATTGCAATTAGTATCATTAATTTCCAGTAATTTTATGTCCCTCCATAAAATGGCTATATTTATTACTTGTGGTTTAGATTCTTCCCCTTGAACAACATTAATTATCACATTCAGGTAACAAATTGAGTGTATGCAATAATACCTTGGACTTGATGGTTGTGAGAAATAGGTGGGCTACATAACAACACATTTGTCAATTTGAAACCGGCTTGATAAATTTCCACTATGTCTATTAATATGTTAATTTGACTCCATTTTAGTTGCTAAAATGGTATGAATGTTTCTATAACAGGTTGTGAATCACGGAATTCCTCTGTTTATGCTCGACAGAATGAAGGGAATTACGAGCGAATTTATTCAACTACCATTCGAAGAAAAACTCAAGTATGAAGTGGACGAGTGTGACGGCTATGGGCAGGCCTTCATAGCCTCAGACGACCAAAAAATGGACTAGGTAGATAGGCTGCTTTTGACCATTTTACCTCAAGAAAATAGAAAAATGAAATTTTGACCAACAAAATCTGAGGATTTTAGGTACCTAAATGATTGTTAATTCAGATAGTTGTGAATTCTTTAAGATCATGTACAAATATATTGCACAGAAAGGTTATAATCACATTACTGCAAATTAGATAGGATAACTAGTTTAGGGGGTCACAGTTGTGTTGAAGTCATTTATACATTGGGCCCTGCAATGGAAATCACATGTTCACTTGGGTCACCTATAAATTACCTTTACCTTCACACTTTCAAACTACTGGCGCAATGGAAAATTTACTGTGATTAATAGTGAATTGGTCCCGTGTATCGTGAATTTAGATTCTTCCTCTTGAACAACATTAATTGTCACAGTCAGGGAACAAATTGAGTGTATGCAACAATACCCTATTTCACTAGTTTTCCTCTGTTCGAACATTCTTTGTTTCACCTTCTTCCCTACACTTTTGCCAACCATGCCTTTACTCTTTCCACTCTACATGAGTGAAGCAAAAGTGACTTGTTCTCTACAACAAACGTGAAAACAAAGTGAAATGGAAAACAAACTTGACAACTAGTATGGAGAAATGTTCCATGAGTGTGCAGCTCATGAACATTTTGCAAAAGCTAGAATTGAAATTCACGCTTCATCCATGAAGCTTCATCTGCTGCACAATTCTCCCCTTCTTCCGATGCATGAACTACCAAACCTGCCATACCTGCCATTGGCAGGAACTGCGCTACAATGCAGCCCTTGTTTATTATGATTCTCAAAACTAAATTATAAGCCTTACTTATTTTATAAAAACAAAAATATTTAATTAAGAAATAAATTATTCTCTTGAATTATATCGTCTCATAGAATTAATTTAAAAATAAAGGAACTTCCAAAAAAAAGAAAAGTTTCATCCACTTTCATGTTTTTACACTAAAATAACTTTCACGTTATAATTCAAACATATTTCTTTATGCCGCCCAAACCAAAATGGAACGTGTTTGACTGAATGGAGATAGAGAAAAGTCTCGCTAATTCCAAGTTCCAAGTTTTAAATTAGATATAATAGTTTAATGAGCGTTGGGGATCGAGCTCCATTCAGGGCCACCTCGTGATTCTGCTTAATTAATGGAGTTATTCATTTCTCCCACTCACAAAATGAATGTGTACTGCTCTGATGATGCGATTGGACGAACTCTTTCCAATGGTGAGAAGAACTTTCCACATGTTTTTTTATATTTTAAATAGATTAGTTCTCCCATCATTTTGGCGTTGCGATGTCATCACAGCGTACGTTGACGGCCGGAGAGAAAGAGAGAAGAGGATATTATATAAGGCCCGTCTCCTTCCTTCTTTTCATACAAGTCTAAAAATTGTGTTGGCTACGCAAAGAGATCAACTTTCTGTGAGTAAAAATGGTGAAGGCATGGTTTTACAACAAGTATGGATCTGTAGATGTTCTTCAGCTCGGGGAAATCGAATCTCCAAGTGCTGGGCCAGGGCAGGTTTTGATTAAAGTTCGTGCAGCTGCTCTCAATCCCGTGGATTTCAAGATACGCCAATATGGCATCCTGCGCAGTGCGGATGCCCCGTTTCCTGTACATTCAACTTAAAACTCGTTTCTTTAGGGTTTGCTTTTGTTTCTGGATTTCATTAATTACAAATATTCCCTTTTTTTGTTTCGCAGATTGTACCGGGGTGTGACTTAGCTGGAGTGGTCGTCGACGTGGGCGACGGCGTGTCGAAGTTTAAGAAGGGCGACGAAGTTTACGGCGATATTCAGGATTTCACGGTAGGAAACCCTAAGCAGGTGGGAACTCTGGCGGAGTTCACGGTTGCAGAAGAACATCTGTTGGCTTTGAAGCCGAGCAATTTGTGTTTTGAGGAAGCGGCCAGTATGCCGCTTGCACTCTTAACCGCTCGATTTTGTTAATTTTGAGAAGGGGCAGAGTGTGTTTATTGTGGGAGGGGCGGGCGGCGTGGGCAGCCTGGCGATCCAGCTGGCAAAGAACGTTTTCGAAGCTTCTGGATTGTTTCGAGTTGCAGCACAGGGAACGTGGAGTTTGTGAAGAGCCTGGGAGCAGATCTGGTGGTGGATTATACCAAGCAGAGCTACGAGCAAATGGATGAGAAATTCAATTTCGTTTTCGACACCATAGGTAGGGTTACAATTTGTATTTTTCGTTCGTACTAATATTTTTTTTTGGGTGAATTGCAGAGGATTTTGATGGAAAGGTTCTGAATTTTTATTTTTTTTCAAATTTACAGGCGAATCGTGCAAGTCTCATCTGGTTGCGAAGGAGGAGGGTAAAATAGTGGACATTGCATCGTTTCCTCCTCATCAGAGAGCAGTGAACGTATTCGTTAAACCCCAAGGTAGCAATCTGGAAAGGTTGGGCAAATACATAGAAAGCGGGAAACTGAAGCCTGTGATCGATCCAAAAAGCCCCTACGCTTTTACAGATGTTGTGTAGGCATTCAAACACCACGAGACCGGGCGAGCCAGAGGAAAGATTGTCATCTCCCCCATTGAATGACTGGTATTTCTGTGTTTCACTTTCATGGCGTACAATGTTCTTGCAGAATAACAGATAAATAACAAAGTTGGGTGTGTAACGGCGACACATTAAGTCTACCTACTGTGTATATATATATATATATATATATATATATATATATATATAATATTAACACAAAACTCATAAGCACTTTTAAAATAATATTTTATTATGTTCAACAAGATTGCATTTGAAAATCTTAGAGTGACTTTGGAATTTGTCCATGATAACTATCATTACATTAAGACTATGCCATGAGGCTATCATTATGTTAAGACTCTGCATCTGAATATTTGAAAAATTGTAGGTGCTTGTAACCGAAGAATAAAATTTGAGTCTCTTTTGCTAATCTTTAGTAACTTGTCTAAGGGGTTTCGGTCCTGTTAAAATCTGTTTTTTTCTTAATTCAAAACGGAAGAATAATATGATCATGTCTTCACATTCTTAATCTTAAAATCGTTTTTGGTTCTTAAAGATGTTAAGTTATAAATTTTAAATATTGATAATTAATTAATCAAATAACTTCGATCAATTTAAAAAGAGGTGCATTTGTAAGAGAAATCATTTTATTAAAATTGGGATTATGTTTTTAAATCTATATTAGTATCATTAAATAAGGTATATTAAAATATTTATTTAAATAGTTAAAAAATGTTTATTAAATATTTTAAAATTCTATATTAAAAATTACTTTTAATTAAAAATTAAATGTCAATGGTGGGGATGCTTTATAGAATAGATATCAATTTGTTATCCATTTACTTTTATTAATTGTTCATTTTATTCTATTTTTTTGACAAAAAAATTATATAAAAAAATTGAAACTCAATAGATTTAGTAGTTTGATATAGCTAGTAACATTCCATTCATTTGGTACAACTAAATCTCACAATTAATGAAGTATAGATGAATCATAACTAGCATGTCTCCGTTGAGGCGGGCAAGACATGATTTCAAATAGTCATATTTGAGTTGTAATTTCAAGTTATTCTATTTTTAGTTCTACTAGCACTTGCACCTATGGAGGTTCAAGATATACACTGATAGGAAGTTATATGTAAGATTTAAATGTGAAAAAAAATATTAAATTTTTATATAAAAATATATATTTTCTATATTAGTTAAAATAAATTTTTATCTGTAAATTTGGTATTATATTTTATTAGTAATAATAATATTTTACATCAAATATATAATCTCATAGCACCACCCCACAAATCAAAATCATAATGCAACTACAGTTCACGCGACAATACAAAAACCCCCATCACCCATCTCCCCTTTATAAGCAAGATGATCATAACAAATCAAGTAGTATTTAGCATATACTTTTTCAAACCCTAGTTCCAACCCTAGCTCCTACAACCCATAACATACAACCCTTAATGGCTACAAATTATACATTGCCAACATATACAAAATTAAAAAATTTGGATCAAAACAATATCAAAATTTAAACAAGAACTCAAAGAGATGGGATGCCTTCCCACAAAATTACAACAAATTTCAAGGTTTAGATCCTCGCGACCAAGTACATTGCCAAGTCTAACCTTAACAAGAAAAACCCTTAAGGGTTTCTTCTATCACACCCTTGACTACAATACCCACCACCTCTGCCACACACATGATGATGACCCACAATAGGAATGTACCTCCAAAAGTTTGAAACCTTGTATTGAGGCATCACTTTTCTATTTACTCCTTGGGAACCCTTGCAACTAGCACCATTTTCTAATTCTGCACATAATCCTTGATCATGTTTCAATATTTTTTGGCCTCTTCTTGTCATCAATTTTTATTTTCTAATGCAACCCAAAGGAGAAAGGGGTAGACAAGATGGGAGAAGCCAAGGATACCAATCCAATATGCCCTTGCTGCCACAAACCCTACACCCAGTTTAGCCAAATTCAAAATCTCCTCCAAATCAATTCCCTATTTAGGCTTGATGTATCGGTCAACAATGCACCTTGCCCCTTCTTGGGTATCCATCGCTAGCCCCTATGGATGTAATTCAAAGGAAATTATGCTATTATTTCTATTTTTCATCTTGGAGATTATGAAGTCTATCCCCAATAGTTCCCTAACCAACATAAAAAAGGGATCATGTATGTTGGTTGTGGATTATTCCCTGGTTGTGGATTATTCCCTTTGATCTTCAACTTGCAGATTTACACTTTGATGGATAATTCAAATACAACTCCTGACTTTATCACCACTCCAAAGTCCACAAGGAAGAGGGCCAACTGACAAGGATCAAAGATCCTTCTACTCTTTGAGCTTCAATGCTCAGGCGGGTGTACCTTGACTCACTTCTCTAAAGGAGTCTAAAACAATATTCCACTACATTCAATACAAGAATGTTAAAGATTTATCAAATGATGTTTGTGTTTGTGTGGTTGTCAACCATGAAACTTCAAGAGAAAAGACCAGTGCCTTATCCCAGGGCTCAGAGTCACCTAACTGTATACCTCAACTGAATAATTCAAATCAAACATAATGGAAACCAGAGTAAGTGCTTTTCCTATTACCCCTTTCCCTCAAGCACAAGGACATCAAATTCTATACCTAGCTGTAAACTCACTAAATTCACCTAAAAGGCTTTAATCCTAACTTTGTTAGAAACTCATAGATGAATTCAAAATACTCTTTGTTTACCATACATTAACACACTTTATGACATTAACATATATGAGCTTAGAGACAAGTAAGAAGACATACATAAGATACAAGATTCGAATTCGAGAATGTTTTCATTAACAAATTCAGAATCAGCATACAATTAGCATGACACAAAGCTGAGAAGAAGATGCCAAATCAGACCTCTATCAATGTATTACAGTCAAGAACCAGGGACCAAAAAACAACAATGTTTTGGAACCCCTGCAAAGTCAAAAATTCTCTAACTTATACCACTAGCTGCCTTGGAATTCTCAGAGAGAATGCAACAAGCTACGGATAGCTAGGGCCAAGGTCTCAACCACCCAACCTGCTGGAAACGGTCTAAAAGTTATTACAGGGGTGGGAAACACAAACAGCCTGGAGAAAACAAATTCAAACAGATCTGCAATCATGAGAAACTGCGAGCCAGGACAGAGAACTAGGAGCTGCCATGAAAATCAGTCAAATCAGCCACCTGCAAACAGCTCCTTGAGCGCAAAACCATACTCCACCAAGTACAAAACCTCCTTTGCAATTAACCGCATAGACCTTGGACCACATCGCAACAACCAAAATAATCCAATCAGACCACTAAAACATTTAAGACCAGTCCTTCCTGTCGCAAAAAACTCACTGCAAGTTTGAATTTGAATTCCAATGGTCACTTCATGGCTTCGCGGGCTCTAAGTTTCTCAAACTGCTTTGCCCTTAGCCATGCAACCGTGCATCCACAACACACTACCACAGGAAACGGGCTCCATAATATTTGTTTGGTCGCATGATCGCATAACCCAGAAATAGGTTATGCAAACATCAGACAACCGGCTATCCTTTGCCTTCTCTTGACTGTCGATGCCAGACCGTCACCACAAAAGGGCATGTCGCATGTTCCTAAGCTGAGAAACTAGCTCACGTGAACATGCGACAACCTGCGAACATGCACCCTACCGACCGTCAAAACACCACCAAGAATCCCAAGCCTGGGCCCGCGTTCAAACTCACCTTCCCGCCAACACGGTCCAACCAGAAACCACCATGACAGTATCCTCCACCGAGCCCACCAAATAGCTACAAACGGGCCCACAAGGACACGTGGCACCTTGTCGCATGATCGCATAGCCCGAAAGTGGGCTATGCGAGCACGCGACAACCCGCTAACATTAACCGCCACCGGTTAACACCGCAACCATCACCGCAACTGCAAGGGGTATTGCAACCGCCACCACACTGCCAAGGACATGTGTCACCTGGTCGCATGATCGCATAGCTGAGAGAAAGGCTATGCAATCATGCGATAGCCAATAGGAAACCACCACATCACCACCTCGGGACCACGAAACACCACCACCACACAACTCTGCAACCGCAAACAAGGACACGTGTCAGCCGGTTGCATGATTGCATAGCCAAAGAATGGGCTATGTGATCATGCAATAGCTAACCAAAGGCTGCCACATCACCACATCCGCCAGCAAGCCCAAAGCGAACAAACCATCGGCACCAAATCGGACAGTGGGTGCATGATCACATGGGTAAGGAATATTCCATGCGATCATACACCGACCGTAGATCTTTGATCTCTAGCCCCACAACATCGTACCTGTGCTGTTAGAGAAGTAAACCACCAAGCAGCCGCAGAGGACCGGGACCCACACGGGCATGTGGCAAGCGGTTGCATGATCGCATGTCAGAAAAGTCTGACATGCAGCCATGCGATAGACAATAGGGAAGAAGTTGGACCCACCACACGGTCGGACATGTGTAGCTAGAGAAAAACACCATCAATGAGGGTAGAAGTGCGGTGTCAAAAACACACAGGGTTTTCACACAGACCAAAAGGCAAACAAGGGAGCCGAAAATAACACGAGTTTCTGATGCCAAAAGATAAGCGAACCAAACAAGAAGCACAGGGTCGAAAACAACACATAGGTCGAAAACAACGTGGATTTGCAAAAATACTGTGGGTTTTCAACACTGTGGTAGAATTTAAAGAATTTTCTCATAGACTTTAAACTTTGAATAACTTTCAGGATTTGGTGAATTAGGAGATGCAAATTTGACTAGAAATTGGTGACAACAATAAAGAGCACGAGGTAGGAGGCAATGAAGAACACTCTTTGTAGGGAGAAGGACATTTTCAAAGATTTTGTAGTGATAGAAAACTAGCCTAACAGTGGCTTTGTCTGGGGACGATGGGTAACTTGTGCCTATGCAAGAATTCAGAATTTCTGAGAGAGCAGACCACCCCACAGGACAAAATTGTAGACAACAAGGAACAAGTAGGGCAGGACCAAGCAACAAGACCAAAAACTGACAAACCAGGGCAAAACAGGGCACAGGGGAAAGCAACTTATATACAGAGATTTACAAGATGTACAAAAGGCTCAGAGCCCCAAAACTTTTGATCAGGTCTTTCCTCTATCAAACAAGTAATTTTAATCTCCACTTAGCAAAGGAAAGCTGAAAATGCATTTCTCATCCATCCTGCCAAAAACACTGTGATCCACATTCAGCACATTATATAAAAAATGATCACCATACTCACCATCATCTGACAAGATAAAGTCATCAGGCTGCCACAGATGCTGACCATTTTGTGACAATAAAATGTCACACTCTTCACTTTTGCTGCCATGCTGAAAAAGGAAACACTCCAACTCAACACCATAACTAGAAGCATCAACATTCTAACCATTAGTTTGCCATGAATAATAAACACTTTCTATCTCCCTGCTCTACAAACTAATATAAAACTTCTCAAGACAAAAATATGGCTGCATGAAAATGGTAGCAACTTGCTGATCAAAAATCACATCAGCATCTTCTAGAAAGGAACAAGCACTATCAGTCAATGACTCGTCAATCATTTGCAAATCTAAGAAAACTCCTTCAGAATTGCCGCATTCTCCAGCATCAGAATATAAAGAAGAACCACAGACATTAGGCTCTTGAAAAATTGAATCCACACTGGTACACATATCATCATACTCATCATCACTGACATTATCAAATTTACTGCAATAATGTGTACCATCCACTTGCATATCAAAAATGGGAGAAAGGACCTCAGTAAAAGTTTCACACACCATGCCATCACTCATTTTTTCTTCATCAAAAATAATATCCACTAGGCATGGGATCTCAGAAACATACTTGGGAGTGCATCTTTGAAACTCTGCATCCAAAAGTTCTAAAATTTGTTCACTACTTAGCAGGTACTGGACTTCACACTCAATCTCATTTGCCTCACTATAAATGCTACAAATATCTTCCTCATCTGAGACAGGGACTGAAATTTTTTGTGTCAAGTCATCACTGCAGGAACCCATATCTACAGATTCATCTTCTATCTCTTGATAATCACAAGTTCCATTATCAGCACCTTCATCTATCCAATCCTCTTCCTTAACTGACTGATTGCAAAGACATTCTGCCCCATATTGAGAAAATGCATCACTTTCATGACTGCAAGAAAGAGTGTCAACACCTGACACATCTCCTTCATAAATTCCATCATTCTCAACATCAGCACTACTGAGCAAAGCCCCAAGTGCATCCTCAAGTTCAAGACCACCATCACCAAGTATCCAATCCCTGACACATATGTAATGCTCTTCCCACAAGGCATCCGACCAACTGGTTGACTCAGGAAAACAAAGCTCCAGGAATGAACCAATGAAATCAGATTCAAAAAACTCAACATCCTCAGGAAGCTCATCATACACCTCATAAAATCTATCATAGAACAAGGATATGGATAAATCCTTTCTACTTCCCACTTTTAATCTTACTAATCTCATGCAATCCCTAAGGATGCCCTCCTCAAGGAAAGCCAGCTCCTCCTCAAGCTTACCCATTACAACTTAGTGCACTACTTCCATAAAATTTTGCAAAGCTACAACTAAAAACTTGAAATATGTTAACCTCTGCTTACACCTTATCCTTCTTTTAGTGCTTGACCACTTTATAAGGAACATTTAAAACTTGAAAAATACCTGGGAAAATCCTGCAGCAGAAAACCTTTGGCTAGAAGGCAAGGCAGATCCTGAGCTCACCTTGAAGCTCCATTAGATAACTTTGTCATGCAGAGCCGCCACCTCCTTAAGAGGAAAATGTTTCACTATTTCTTCATCTAACCAACACAAAGCTACACCAGGTATACACACTGTTTATTAGGGAGAACACTGATCAAACAAAGACAAATCAGAGCTGCCACTCACAACTAGGTGAGAAAATTTTGCAAATGCTTGTTTTTATATCTGACTCATTTCTAGACTCTTCCTAGTAGAGTCTCCATTTTGTTGGTTGTGGATTATCCCCTTTGATCTTCAACTTGCATATTTACACTTTGATGGATAATTCAAATACAACTCCTGACTTTATCACCACTCTAAAGTCCGCAAGGAAGAGGGCCAACTAACAAGGATCAAAGATCCTTCTACTCTTTGAGCTTCAATGCTCAGACGGGTGTACCTTGACTCACTTCTCTAAAGGAGTCTAAAACAATATTCTACTACATTCAATACAAGAATGTTAAAGATTTATCAAATGATGTTTGTGTTTGTGTGGTTGTCAACCATGAAACTTCAAGAGAAAAGACCAGTGCCTTATCCCAGGGCTCAGAGTCACCTAACTGTATACCTCAACTAAATACTTCAAATCAAACATAATGGAAACCAGAGTAAGTGCTTTGCCTATTACCCCTTTCCCTCAAGCACAAGGACATCAAATTCTATACCTAGCTGTAAACTCACTGAATTCACCTAAAAGGCTTTAATCCTAACTTTGTTAGAAACTCAGAGATGAATTCAAAATACTCTTTGTTTACCATACATTAGCACACTTTGTGACATTAACATATATGAGCTCAAAGATAAGCAAGAAGACATACACAAGATACAAGATTAGGATTCGAAAATATTTTCATTAACAAATTCAGAATCAGCATACAATTAGCATGACACAAAGTTGAGAAGAAGACACCAAATCAGACCTTTATCAATGTATTACAGTCAAGAACCAGGGACCAAAAAACAACAATGTTTTGGAACCCCTGCAAAGTCAAAAATTCTCTAACTTATACCACTAGCTGCCTTGGAATTCTCAGAGAGAATGCAACAAGCTACGGACAGCTAGGGCCAAGGTCTCAACCACCCAACCTGCTGGAAATGGTCTAAAAGTTATTACAGGGGTGGGAAACACAAACAACTTGGAGAAAAAAAATTCAAACAGATCTGCAATCATGAGAAACTACAAGCTAGGACAGAGAACTAGGAGCTGCCATGAAAATTAGTCAAATCGACCACCTGCAAATAGCTCCTCGAGCACAAAACCATACTTCACCAAGTACAAAACCTCCTTTGCAATTAACCGTATAGACCCTGGACCACATCGCAACAACCAAACCAATCCAATCAGACCTCTAAAACATTTAAGACCAGTCCTTCTTGTCGCAAAAAACTCACTCCAAGTTTGAATTTGAATTCCAACAGTCACTTCATGGCTTCGCGGGCTCTAAGTTTCTCAAACTGCTTTGCCCTTAGCCATGCAACCGCACATCCGCAACACATCACCATAGGAAATGGGCTCCATAATATATGTTTGGTTGCATGATCGCATAACCTAGAAATGGGTTATGCGAACATGCGAAAACCGGCTATCCTCTGCCTTCTCATGACTGCCGATGATAGACTGTCACCGCAAAAGGACATGTCGCATGTTCGCAAGCTGGGAAACTAGCTCACATGAACATGCGACAACCCGCCAACATGCACCCCACCGGCCGTCAAAACACCGCCAAGAATCCCAAGCTCGAGCCCGCGTTCAAACTCACCTTCCTGCCAGCACGGTCCAACCAGAAATTGCCACGACAGCACCCTCCATCGAGCCCACCAAATAGCCACAGACGGGCCCACAAGGACACATGGCACCCTGTCGCATGATTGCATAGCCCAAAAGTGGGCTATGGGAGCATGCGACAACCCACTAACATTAACTGCCACTGGTTAACACTGCAACCGTCATCGCAACTGCAAGGGGTACTGCAACCGCCACCGCACTGCCAAGGACACATGTCACCTGGTCACATGATCACATAGCTGAGAGAAAGGCTATGTGATCATGCGACAGCCAATAGGAAACTACCACATCACCACCTCGGGACCACGGAACACCGCCACCGCACGACTTCACAACCACGAACAAGGACATGTGTCGGCTGGTCGCATGATCACATAGCCAAAGAATGGGCTATGTGATCATGCGATAGCCAACCAAAGCCTACCACATCACCACATCCGCCAGCAGGCCCAAAGCAAACAAACCGTTGGCACCAAATCGGATGGTGGGCACATGATTGCATGGGTAAGGAATATTCCATGTGATTATATGCTGACCATAGATCTTCAGCCTGTGGCCCCACAATGTCGCACCTGCGCTGTTAAAGAAGTAAACTGACAAGCAGCCACACAAGACTGGGACCCACATGGCCACGTGGCAAGCGGTCGCATGATCGCATGTCAGAAAAGTTTGACATGTGGCCATGCGACAGCCAATAGGGAAGAAGCTGGACCCACCACACGATCGGACATGCGTAGCTAGAGAAAAACACCATCAATCAAGGTAGAAGCACGGTTTCAAAAACACACAGGGTTTTCACACAGACCAAAAGGCAAACAAGGGAGCCGCAAACAACATGGGTTTTCAATGCCAAAAGATAAGCAAACCAAATAGGAAGCACAGGGTCAAAAACAACACACAGGTTGAAAACAATGTGGATTTGCAAAAATACTGTGGGTTTTCGACATTGTGGCAGAATTTAAAGAATTTTCGAGCAGACCTTAAACTTTGAATAACTTTTAGGATTTGGCGAATTAAGAGATGTAGATTTGACCAGAAATTGGTGACAACAATAATGAGAATGAGGCAGGAGGCAATGAAGAACACTCTTTGTAGGGAGAAGGCCATTTTCAAAGATTTTGCAGTGACAGAAAACTGGCCTAACAATGTATAGAAAATATGATCTTCAGCCTCTCCTTCATAACCCAATACCAAAAAGAAATTTGTTGGTTGTCCTTCTTGAAGCTAAAGTTCAACTCCATATCATCTATGCACTTGTCACTTTCTCCTTGTAACCTCACCAGATGTTGTTAAGAAATATTCTAAATAAATTCTCAAAAAATAGAATGATTTTGAATAAAATAATTTCTCTACCACACTCATAAATGAGGCATCATGAGCCACCATTCACATGCCTTATTGAGGTGAAATGGTAATGCATTATATCACTTTCCCACCTGCCAACATACCATCACATTACAAATTATCATTACAATTTAAAACACTACAATCACCAAATCCTCTGCTAGATTTTATACAAATTCATCGATGAAGGGGACCACTAATTTGGAGAGTGCATCTTCCAACTTATTCCCTTTTGAAAATATATAGGTTATTTTGGAGTTCTTGAAGCCTTCTATCTTTTTTAGATAATTTGAATAATTTTTGTTAATACATCATACATGGGCAAACCCATTAGAGATCTCGTTGACAATAATTTGTGAATCACCTTCGAAGTGCACATACCCTACCTTGATTTTAGATGCCAAATCCACTGCCAACAATGCCACCTGAGCTTCCTCATCATTATTTGTTTCAATTGTTAGCTACTTCATTTCAAACACCAAAATATTTCCTTCTAGGTCTCTTCCCACACACCCAACACCCAACACCCTATGGTCTAGGATTTCCCTTGGATGCAATGTTAAAATTTACTTTGATCCATCCCTCCTCTGGCTTCTCCCACTGTATCTGACTCCTCTTATTTCCATTGAGATTAACACTAGAAAGCTTATTAAGATGATATATTAGTTAAAATATTAATAAAACAATTTATAATTGAATTAATTTTAATATATTTAATTGGTATTTATCTCTTCATAAAAATAATTAGAGGTCATGCAATAAATATATTTAATGAAATAAAACTAAAATGAATGTTCTCAAACATTGTGAGATACTTCAGTGAGAAGATTCAAAGCATAAGAATTTGTCAAGATAGGGAAGGTCTGATAGGTTTTAGATATTGCAGCTATAAAATCTTTGAGAGATATGCATGTAAAATATTCAAACATCAAATAGGGTGCATGAATAAAATATAATATAATTGGTTGTTATTTCATGGAATATAATGATTTACTAGTAAAATGTTTATAATTCATTAGAAAAGATTTTACAAAATCTAAACTCAAATTAGAAACATTCAAGAAAATACAATATGTATAAACTTGAAAACAAATATGAGACATGTAATTAAGCTGAAACTATGGTTTATGAACTAGGGATAAAAAAAATTAAGATCATGTGTTTCCTCTAGTCGATCCTCACATGCAAGGGTTAGTTTCATTCCTCAAAGTTCACAGATTGTTGAGAGAGTAAGGCTAGTTGAATTCTCCTCTTTTTTTATGGTCTAATAAAGAAATGCAAGTTGTCTATTTCAATACTCTTTTCTATTCATCCAATATTTCAGTAAATTAGAATGAATGTTCTGAAAATTGTGGAAAACCATCAATAAGGGTATGTGTATTTAATAAAAAAGGTTACCAAAATAGTAGTATAGTGTGTAGTGTATTGAAATTAAAAAAGAAATACATATAGATACCTAAGCATTTCTATAGTATGATCATGCATGTTTGATCTAATTTTAAAACTAATATTGAATACTCAGACTCATGTTTATCCCTACTGGATTTCAATAGAAATTAATATTTGTAAAAAATGGAAATTTTTATGATTCTTTATCCACATGCCATCGTACTGATAGGGATAATAGACTTGTGCCCCAAAATGATTTAGGTTAAAATCCCCATACCTATAAGTCTAATCAAGAGATATTAGATGACATGCTTTGTTTGGCCCATAATCGGGCTAATGAGTTCTACAAAACTATTAGTTTTATTGTTAACGAAATCAAAGAGATCAAGAAAAACAAATGGATACTGATAATAAAAAGAAGCTAGACATGGAGGTTCTTGGTGATGAGAAGGGGGATCCATAAGAAAAGACTACCCAAGATACTTCGATGGAAGAGGAAAAATATTTAGTTAGTAATTCCTTCCAAAGGATGGTGGATGCTATCGAGAAGCTAAAGAAGGATTATGAGAGTAAAGTTGTAGTGATGGAGAAGAATTTTATAAAACAAAAAAAAAGACTTTAGTCCATAATAAATTTTAGTCATAAAATCACTAAATATATTGCTGATTACATGAACAAAATGGTGGTGAGTCAAGAAAATGTGGATTAGGAAAAGGTTTTTGTGGACCTAAAAATTGACAAAGGCAAAGAGGAATCATTAGGACCAAGCAAGCATACTAGAGGTAACTTGAAAAGAAAAGCTGACAATGTTCCCTAGGATATATAGGACCTTAAAAAGGTGGCTCTAAAACTAAGCCAACTGTAAGTGGAAGTAGTTGAAACTCTCAAGAACCTTTTCTTGTCTCTACCCTATTATAGTTTCTTTCCTTTCAATTTTATGGTCTTTTGTAGGCTCTTACCTTCCAGTTTTATGTTGTTGTATCTTTTGGTAGCTTTATGTGTCTAGTATTTTCCTTTACATTTAAGACTTTTTTCTTGTGATATGATGTAATTGGGTTTCAGGTCCCTTCAAAAACTTCTTTTACCTTAATAAAAAAAAAAGTGTTTTTGAACTAATGTGTCAATATCCTTAAATTTCCACCCTTCTTGTCATTATAGGATGCCTCTCAATATTAATAAAAAAATTAATGCATTGAAACATATTTGAACAAGTCAAATTCTTAGTCTTTTCTTAAGAAAGACACATCTATTTTCTGTCATATACTTAGTGGCTTCTAGTAGAGGTGGAATTTGTACCCTCTCTTATTTTCTTAGAGATCCTATTTTTAGTTATAGGTATGTATATTTTCTTTGTGAAATAAAATACTATTGATGTTCTATTAGTTACATTTAACAAAAAATAGTGACATTTGACATAATTTTTTTTGGATGTGATTAGAATATTATCCATTGCAACTTAATCATCTTGTTTTATTTATTGCTAGTCTATACTTGGATGAGTTCAAGAAAAGTGTTAGTAGATTCAAAGTTATAAGCTAGATTTGCAGATTTTTTAGTCCTCAACTTTTTTAGAGGCATTGTTGTCTACAATTAGGAAGAACCAGAAAATGAAAGGAGAATAAAAACTTTATTAATATACAATAGATTGATTTGTCACTTTTTTTGCGAATGACATGATAAATATGGACCTAGTAGATCATGACAATATATTGTTTGAAACTCTTATCTTCTTATGAATCATAAAAGTGTGTTTTAACACTTTGAGGTGATTCACTTGATTTGATACAAATGTACCTTCATCCTCAAATTTTTCTCCTTTGTATATCTCTTCAAGATAATTACTAGTTATTTAGGAGTAAGTATTCATATCAAAATACCCTTTCACAAGAAAATTTGGTTTATCTATGCTAGAATTTATTTATAAAATTATATATCACTTATTCTCTTCTAGAAAAAAGTACTTTACATGTTGAAGATATTCAATAATTTTAGGCTTGACATTATTAAAATCTTCGATTTTGATGTAAAGGTTGCCATGAACATAGTCATTTCATTCAAGAATGTTCGAACTATAAGAAATACTTAGGTTGAAATAATAGATTTTAAGAGAAAATATATTTAGTTTTTTTCAATATATTAAAGAAGAGAACATTATTTTGGAGTAAAAATTAGTGTTCTCTAAATAATAAAAAAATTATTGGTCTTTTCTTTAAGTTTCAAAAATTTGGTTATTTGTAAACAAGTCTAATATCATTATATTGAAGGAGTAAAGAAGGAGGAAATGTTCTTCAAATTTTATCTACTACAACAATTGGTTGAGAAAGATACTTGAAATAATAGGCACTCAAAATTTAATGGAAATAAAATGACATTTGACTGTTTATCTTTTACATTGTAAAGATAAACAATGTCCTGCAACTAGTTGTCGCTACCTTCATAGGATCCCTCTTTTGATTTGTGTATCATATTCACCTTCTATTTGAATTGTTCATTGAATAATTATATATATATATATATATATATATATATATATATATATATATATATATATATATATATATATATATATATATATATATATATATATATATATATATATATATATATATATATATATATATATATATATATATATATATATATATATATATATATATATATATGAAGGCCATAATGACTGAAAAGATACGACACACGATTTCTATCTTCTACTAGAATGATGCATCTCCTATAGATAGAGAAAGGTGATTTGATATAGGTAGTTTCCAACGCTGAAGATAAATCCACACAATGGAAATTTGAAAAGTCAAAGATGACAACAAAATCTATCTATGGTTCAAGTTTCCTAGGCCTCTCTAATGTCCCCGAGGTGTTTAATGGTTCAATAGAACTCATATTCTTTCAAATACCTTATTTTTAAAAACCTCTAGATGTAAATTCCCTATTTTTTAGTCTAAAATATGTGGAAGGAACATAATAATAGGATCTTTAGAGATCAAGAAAGAAAAATTTATGTTCTATCTCGGATCATAAAAGTATAAGTTAAGGACAATTTTAATTTTTCTTCTTTTGGAAAAGGGAAGGTTTTCGCTAACCTTCAAGTAACCATATTAAAACAACTACGAAGAATATCTCAAAATCTTTGTTATATCAATTTGATGAATATTGAGGAGAAAGAATACAAAATCAATTCCACTAGAGGAAGAGTGGACCAAGTGTAATTTTGATGGATGTACTAAATGGAACCTTGGTGCTTCTACTGTTGGTGGTGTTATTAGAGATAGGAATGGGGTTTTCATTGAAGGTTGTAGCAAGAACTTAGGGGTAGGATACAAGAATAGAGCATAGGCTATGGATGCTTGGTAGGGATTAAAACATTTAAAGGATTTGAAGTACCTTTTTTTTTAATTGAGTAAGACTTGAAAACACAATTATAGATCTTTTAAAGGGGAAGAAGGCTACCCTTGGGACCTGATCAATTTTATAGAGTGCTATAAAAGAATGCTAACAAGTTTTCGCCAATATGAATTTCAACACACTCATAAGGAATCAAATAAAGAAATTAAATCTATTACTAAAATTGGTCTATATTCACAAAAATAGTGCTATATTACCTCTAACCAATTCTCTCAATGGAAAAATGAGATCTTAGAAAATGAACAAAATTAGATTGGTTGCCATGATTCTTCATTTCTGCATCACTATGGGATAAAACAAGGTATATAGAAATAATTTTGATTACATTTTGAATATGGAGTTGAGAGGGGGAAGGATGGGAGAAAGTTTAATATTAGATGAGTCCTTTAATCCTAAAGAAAAAGAAGTTAAAAGTTCCCATTCTGCTTTCAAATTCAAAAAAGGTGCCTAATTAAGAAAAGTGAAAAAAAAATATTATTAAAATGTTTGTCCATAAGGTTGATGTTAATAAGAAAAACACTCATTAATGTTTCAATTTTGTTTGGAATAATTATAGAGGTAACAATGATGAATATACAAGTAATAATGAAAGGGGAAGATAATATCAACTAGGCAAAAGACACATTTTGCACTACTTAATACAAAAGAATTTGTCAAGCATTTTCAATCAAAGTAAAGATGTGATTAACAAATCAAATGGCCTTTGCATGAATGATGATGAAATCACACAAGTTAATTTTCATTGGAAATGCCCTTTCAATTATCTGACACATCAACTTAAAATCATGCATGAGAATCAAAATATTGAAAGCATGTCAATTGTTCAAGAGAAGAAAGAATAGATTTTAATGCGATGACTTTTTAAATTTTTTTTTTAAGTATTGAGATGTTTTTTGGAAAAAGAAAGAAATAGATTTTTTTAGTTATAGTGTCATTTTGTATTGCGGGCCTTAACAGATGAACACTTTCAATTTCCAGTTTAGTAATCTGAAAAATGATGGGTGGCCCTCTTAAAAGAGACAAGCCCAAAGACTATAAGGAGGTCATACTAGAATGAATATCTTTGGAATTTGTTTACTATATTGGATCTTAATCCCTACCTTCTAGCTATGAAGGGATAAAACATAACTCTTTCAAGGTAAAATTTTACAACTCTCGATAGAACCTAGGTTTTGTTTCAATTGGAAGCATTAAATTCCAAGTTATGCCTGAGATGATAACTAAAGAGACAAGGCTAAAATATGAAGGGTATGATTAAAAATTGGAGCTAAGGATATTATAAGGTGTATATGAAGAAATTATTTAAGAAATGAGAGAAGTTGGTAGATGCCTCAAATGAAAATGGGTATGAAAGGTCTCTTGTCCCTCCTCTATATGCTCTTTTCTTCTATCATGTAATGAAATAATTGACTTTAGGAAGTAGGTATAAGACCTTCCATTATTGATGTTGATAGATCCAATTAAAATATTTTGATATATTATTCTGATCAAAGGAAACGTATATATAGATAGAGAGAATGGAGCAGTTATGAAGCATGGAGCAGTTACAGAGAATGGAACAATTATGTTGTTACAAACAGTTCACAAATAGACTAAAATACACTTTATCAATGTATTACACCAATATTCCCCACCTTAATACATTGATCCTAAATGATCATATTCACTTTTCTCTAGGGACCCCTCCTAAGGCTTACATATCAAAAGATATAGATTACATGATTCAAGTACATATTTTGATAAAATCTTCTTCTAAAGTAGTAGATGTTGAACCAATCAGAGCTCCATCAAGCTATCTCTTGACCCTCAGAAAGGTTTAGCTTTGATATGTGTTCTTAATATTTCAGTCCTAAACTCTTGAATCAAAGATTCTTGAATTGTGTATCATTGTCTAGTGACCACAAAAGGGTATAATTCTTGATCATATGCTCTGAATATTATTAGACAACAATCCATATGGAGTGAAAAAACAAATCCCAAATTTGTCTTGAAAAATGCATCTTTACAATACATGCATCCTTCAAATTTGTTAGCATTAGAAAAAAAATGAAATAGAAAACAAAAAATGCCAAAAAAAATTCTCATGCAAAAACCATCTTAAAGAAATAAGTTGACTTGAGATGATGGAAGTTCCACCATCCTCTAATGCCCCCAGTCTCCAAACTTATTCTATTACAATTTACCTATTTCATATTTTAGGTCATTCTACAGAGGCTTCTTCCTCATATGAGCTAGGAATCTTGATGTACTTATTTAGGATTTTATAATCTAATTGATAAGAGGTTCCAAGCTTGTATGAAATAAAGAACTCCATCATATAATGTCATGTTATTTTAGGATCAATTTTAACTCTATTGAAGGTTGTCTCATTGTATATACCAATGACTCTTCCAATTATTTCAAGTAGAGTAATCATGTTTATGAGATGAGTTTTAATTAGTTTTTTCTTTGGAAGATCTTTATGCCTAGCTTTGCATAGTTTCTTCATTAGGGCCATCGGGTTCCCCTTCAAACCCTGTTGTAACCTTCTTTGAGCATGATTATGAAAGAGATTGACAAAATTGTTAAAAGATGCATCAACATTTATACGAAAGTTTTAATTTTTTTCTTCTTGGACTATAAAGTGGCAACATGTACATCCAAAACTACATCTTCCATAAATAAGACATCAAATTGAAATAAAACTCTCAAATATATATAAAATGCTTATAGTAAATGATAATTTTTATAAACAAAATATTCAAGAAAATAAACTACATGGTGGACAACTAGTATAACACTTATAATGCTAATCTAATTACAAAGTAACTTCACCTTCTTAGATATTTTGATCTTTAATTTTATGTTCCTTCACAAAAAAGATTCATTAACTAACCTCGATATCCAACATATTCCTTCTTTGTATTAAAAAAAAAACTAATAATAAGGGGGAAAGATAGAGTATAAGAGCCAAACCACCAACAATGAAGATCTGTTCCACAAAAATGTTCACATGAAATGCACTATAGTTTATGGACATCAAATTATTGCAAGCACAACAAGGAATCTACTAACTGAGAAGAAACATAGTAAGGTCATTTCATTATAGAGTTTCTTCATTCTCTACTACTTGGTCTTTCACCAATTCATGCACTAGTGGCTTCTCCTAGTACTTATTTGGCTAGAAGGCAATTAAGGGCATTAGTGGTGTGGAATGCATCCCAAAACATGTAATCTGCATGGTGAAAATAAAACCTTGATATGGGAGTGTAGGGGAACTCTTCTCTCAAATGTCCCAAATTTCATAGAAACTATCATTTTCATATTTGAGTCTATAGAGAACAAGTTACAGTCAACACACTAGATTTTTATTTATTCCATCGATTCCCCTTGATCACTCTCCATATCACATGAATAAAATTTTTGATGCTTTGATACCAACTATTGAAGTTGAGAGAGTTGATTAAAATGTTTCAATGTATTGTTCTTATAAAGGAAAATAATATATACATAGAGAGAATGTAGTAGTTACTGAGAATGGAGCAGTTATATATAGAATGGAATAGTTATGCAGTTACAAACTATTCCAAATAGACTGAACTACCTGTTATCAACGTATTATGCCAACATCCATGAATACCATTTGTCAATTTTGAACTATATAGGGCATGCGAAGAGGATGAATATGCCTTTTTTCTATCTTTAGTCTCCAAGTAATAGTATAAAAAGGGGCTTCCCCTACACTACACCAAGGCCTAATGTATTTTCTGTACCAGCATAAATTTGATAAATCACCTTTTAGTAGTAGGCTTATTTCCTACCTTCGTGCTAAAATTAACCAATATAAGTACCCTACCCAAATCTCTATTTGTATTGATCTCATTGAGAATAATCCTGTTTCAGAAGGCCCTAACTTGAAGAAAAAAGAAAACTCTCCTAATACCCCTTGCAAAAAACCCCTTGAAGTTGAGCTCCTAAAAAAAACCCTAAAAAACATAAAGGTTATAGTGGTAAACCTAGTCCAACTAAACTAAGAAAAACTAGGAAGGGTACCAAATGTATGAATCCAAGTATAGAAATTGAAGATATGGAAGAGGAGATAGAGGAAATGGGGTACCAAGAGGATACCAAATAGGATATGAGCTCTCAAGAGACAAGGTCTACTTTTTTATTAAATAAAGAGTAAGGAGAGAAGAAGATTATGGAGGAAATTTTCCCAAAAAATAATTTTGAATATGAGCCCAAGGAGGAGGAATCAAAAGATAATTCAGACGATGAAGATTATAAGGGGTTCTACAATGGAACCAAGAAGTGGAGTTTAATTATATGAGTGTGTTAAAAATTCTTATCCTTTACCTTCAATTTGAAAACCATTTACATGTAGAATTTTTTAATTTATATATAAACATAATATTTCTAAAACAAACACCACACAAATATAAAGATATGAAAATTATAAGTTTCAAATAGTTGCATGAATATATAATAAAAAATCTATTTTTAAAATTATTGTAAGATTTTTTAAGAATAAAACATTAGATGTGAATCATTAAATTTAATAAACTATATAGATACGGTAAAATTTATATCTTTGTATGTAGAAAATATAAATTATAATTTTAAAGTAAATAAAATAGTCTCATTAAATTTATTTAAATATATGTATTAAAGATATCTATACTAGTATTTTTTCATATAAATAATAATCAAAGTTAAGGTAAAAGATAAGACTTTTTGTTAACATATTAATACCATTATCTTCCTCCCCTTTTTACTATTTTAGTAGGCCTCTCACTTAGATTAATTGAAATTTGTTAATGTATTGAAACATGTTTTAAAAAGTCAAATTCTTATTTTATTAATATTTTCATATAAATGATCATCAAATTAAGGTATAAAATAAGAGGTTTTATTAACATGCACCAATCACATTATATTCCTATTCTATTAATATGTTTAGAATTTTTATTAACATGTCAATCTCATATTTTTATGAACTGGCCAAAAAGGTGGAAAATAACACTAAAATAATGAGGAAAACCCTCCAGGTTTACTAGGAGGGCTTGGTACTCTCAGCCAATAACCTGGACGCCCTAGCTAGCTAACTTGAAGGGAAAGACCCCTCAAAAGCCAATGTGGATCTACAAAAGGATTATGATGATAAAAATACCATGCCCCCTGGTCTGAGAAAGCGTACTAGGGTGAGCCTGAAGAAGAAGGAAACTTCTATTTCCAATGTTGTCTCAATTCTTTGTGAGACAGTTAAGAAGATGGGTGAAATAGGTGAAGAGTATGAAGAAATTATCAAGAATATGATTTAGGTGGTGCTTAGTTTGTTTTTTTCTTGGGCTTGGTTTTCTTGGGTGGTTGCATTGGCTTCTGTGTTGGCTCTGTTCAGGGGAGCTACTAGCTTTTTTGCTTGGCATTTGTATTTTTGTTGTTTGGTTTGTTTTGGTCTCTTTAAAGCTTATCTTTTGTTTTGTTGTAAAGGGTTCTGAGGTCCCTTCAAAACCCAATTTTTCTTTAATCAAAAACATGCCAATCTCAATTTTTTTGTTAGTATTGTAGAATGACTCTATACATTAAATGAAAATTTAAATATATTGAAATATATTTGAAAAGTCAAATTTGTAATTACGCCAAGAGGTGTACCTATACAATGGGAGCACAAATGAGAGTACCAACATGAGAATATGCCAAAAAAGATTCCTTGTTGTTAGGATTAACAAGACAAAAATAATATTTACATGCAAATATAACTAATATCAAAAAATAATAAACCACACTTAAGAGAACACAAGACACAAAGATTTAACATGGTTCACCAAATCCCTGGGCTACGTCCACCAACAATGAGTCCAATATTCTTATTATCCAGTGATTACAACTTGATTATAATCCACAATCTCTTACAACTCAATACCACCTCAAGAAGCTACTAAAAACATACATAATGAAATCCCTAACCCTAAGCCATTGTATTCAAGCTTTTTGCCTCTTTAGGGTTAGAATTGGTTAGAACATGTTGGCCAAAAAAAAAGCCAACAATCTCCCACTTGGTAACTGATTAGACTCCATGCTAAAAAACAATCTCCCACTGCATGTGCAATATCTAGTCGAGTACATACTATAATATACATTAAACTTCCTACAGCTGAAGCATAAGGTACCTTGGACATTTTAGTCTACTCGTCTTGTGTTTTTGGACACATCTCCTTAGTCAATTTCAAATGACCAAGAAAAGGTGTGTTGAAAGCTTTGGCATTCTCCATAGAGAAACGTCACAACACCTTCTCAATATAAGTAGCCTGAGATAGAGTCAATTTTTTGTGCTTTCTATCTCTGCATATTTTCATACCAAGGATTTGTTTTATTTCCCCCAAATCCTTCATAGAAAATGAGTGTGCTAACTGTTGTTTCAATCCCTTAATGTGATCCATGTTAGGCCTAGCTACAACCATATCATCAACATATAAACATAAAATAATGTAGCTATCATCATCCAACCTCCTAAAAAAATACAATGGTCTGAATGATACCTAGTATATCCATGCTCATGCATAAAACTGTCAAATTTAAGATACCATTGCCGAGGTGCTTGCTTCAAGCCATATAAACTTTTCTTTAATCCGCACAATAAGTGTTCCTTACCTTTGACCTCAAATCCCTATGGTTATTCCATATATATTTCTTCATCCAAATCACCATGAAGAAAGGTTTTTTTAACATCAGACTTCTCTAAATGCAAATCTTTAGTAGCTATAATACTTAAAATAATGTGAATAGAAGTCATTTTAACAATGAGAGAAAATATCTCATCAAAATCAATGCCCTTTTTCTGTGAAAATCCTTTTACAACTAACCTGGCTTTAAATATTTTCTTGCCTCCATCCTCTTCTTTTAGCCTGTAAATCCATTTATTCTGTAAAGCCCTTTTATCTGCAGGTAACTTACATAAATTTCAAGTTTGAGTTTTCAACAAGGAGCCCATTTTGTCTACCATTGCAGACTCCCACTGAAGCTTTGTATCCACCTACACAACTTCATCATAACATTCTAGTTCACTAGCATATGTTAATAAAATAGAATACAAAGAGGGAGAAAATCTTTCTAGAGGTCTACTTAACCTTGTTGACCGTCTAACATTCATTGGAGTTTGTGGTATTTTTTGTTTCTATTTTTATGGAGCATAATGAACTACTAAAACATCATCTTTTGGAGTATCATCCAGTACTACATAATCATTTTCTTTCTTCTCATGCTGTTGCAACAAATCTTTGTACACCACTTTCTCATTGAATATGATATCCCTGCTTCTTACAATTTTATGATTTTAAAAATCCAAAAGCCTATAACCAAATTCATCAATACCATATACAACAAATACACATTTCTTTGGCTTAGCTTTTAACTCGATTCTATTTTCAGAATCTATATGTGAAAATGCTTCACAACCAAAGGTTTTGAGAAAAGAATAAATCACCTTCTTACCAGTCCATGCTTCCTCTAGAATACCAAAATACAAAGGAGTAGAGGGACCTCTAATTATTAAATAAATATTAGTGTTTAAATATCATCTTCCCACATGTTTAAGGGAAGCCCAACATGCAATCTCATACTCCTTCCACACTCCATTATTGTCCTATTCATGCATTCAACCACTCCATTTTCTTGTGGAGTCCTTGGTACAACTTTCTGCCTATGAATACCATTAGAGGAACAATAATCTTTAAATTATGTGCTATAATACTCACCACCATTATCAGATCTAAGATAGTTTATCCTTTTACCAGTCTCATTCTCAACCAAAAATTTCCATTTCTTAAAAGTTTGAAATACATCAAATTTTTGTCTAAGGAAATAAATCCATACTTTTCTTGTTGCATCATCTATATAAATTTAACACAATATAGAGAGCCACCAAGGCAAGATACCTGAGCTCCATACATCTATATGAACAAGCTCCAATTTATCATTTTTCTTTTCCTTCCCACTCTTCACAAAACTAACTCTCTTCTATTTTCCATACACACTTGACTATATTCCTTCCCACTCTTCCAAGGTCATATTGTTCCTTCCCACTCTTCAAAAAACTAACTCTCTTCTATTTCCCATACATACCTAGTAAAATTTGTTTTGAATGAAGTAATTTAATACCTTTTTCACTTAGGTACCCAAGTCAGTTGTGCCACAATGCTGTGTCAAAATCTACAATAGTTGTTTGGTGTTCTTCCTACTCAAATGCAATAGTTGTTTCTGAACATTCATTTTTTTCTGAAACAATTAAAGTAGAAGGAACAATATGACCTGTACAAAGATATAAGGTTCCTACTTTCACACCTTTTGCTACTACTTAGGAAATTTTTGAAACCTTCCAATTTCTATTATTAAAAGTAACTGTGAAACCCTCATCACCCAGTTGCCCTGCTGAAATTAAATTCCTACTTAGCCTTGGAACATGTCTTACCTCTTATAGCAGCCAATGATTCTCATTCTGCAACTTAATCTTAATTTTCCCCTTTCCAACGATCTGACAGGGTTCATTATCTCCCAAATAAACTAGCCCAAAATCCCCTTGGACATAATCAAGAAAATAACCTCTATGGGATGTAGCATGAAATGAAGCCCTTGAATCTAAAACCCATGAATAATCAATACTTTCTAAAGAAATAAACAAATTTTCCTCTTTGGATTCATTACTTACCACATTTTCCTCCTTGTTACCTTCTTGTTTCTCTCTTTTATTCTTCTAAGACCAACAATCTTATTTATTATGACTTGGTTTTCCATAGTACTAGCAATCATTTGGTCATTTGGATTCAGACCTCTTTCCCTTTGATTTTCCTCTTGATTTTCCATGATTTCCAGAATTGTTCTGTCTCTCATTTTTTCTACCTCTTCTTTATGCGTTCAAGACACTTCCGAATGGAGATCCACCTAAGCTTTTCCTACAAGTTTCCACACTTAGAATCACACCGATAACATCATGAAATTTTAGGGTATTAGAACTAGAAATAGATTTACTAACAACCATTACCAATTCATTCCATCTTTTAGGCAAAGAACACAAAATCAAGAGAGCCCTAATTTCTTCATAAAAAATAACATTTACAAAAGATAATTGACTGGTAACTGTATTAAACTCATTTAAATGATTAGTAACAGATCCACCTTCTACCACCTTCTATTAATCTAAATAGGAATTTTAAATTAGATTAAACATACATTAGCTTTCTTAATAGTTTAAAAAATTAAATTATTGGTAACATTTACCATTAAGAATATATTTTATTTTAATGTTTTTAAATTTAAAATATATTTCAAATATTATGTTTATGTAGTAATGTTTGAAAAGTGGAAGGCAATGCCACCATATTTCAAACATTAAAATGTAAATATTTTAAATTATTTTTATATTTTATAAATGTTTCATTTAAGGATTCTATTATATCTTTTTAATCAAAAAAATATAACAAATGTTTATTTTCTACAAAGGATTATATTATATATTAAAAAATAAATTAAAACGTTTATTTGTGTTGTCATAATGCAAAAGGCATAGCAAATAGATTTTGATTTTGAGATGAAAGTAGAAGTCTCTTGTGATGAAGAGGGTTTTGAGGGAGCCCGGTTCCTTGCAACAGTACTAGGATATGTGAGTAATGCATACAAGGCCAAGTTTGTCATTTAATATGACAATTTTATAACAGATGAATGGTCTTGAGAGCCTCTTATTGAGGATATATTCTATGAACATATTAGACTCGCACCTCCAATAATTAGTTTTCCTCAATACATTCCACTTCACTTTTTTTGTTGGTGGACAGGTGTTGTTGACAGATTTCAATCTCTTCTTACTCAACAACATTTTTTTGAAATCTACTTCTGTCATACTCAAAGTCTACAACCATATTCTCGTGACGAGTTATGTTGAGCACAATAATTGGTTTGAAGACAATGGTTACTAAAATAATAGTTTTGAATAGCTCTTTTTTTTTTGTATTGAGATCCACTACCTGTTAAATGAGATCACACATTTTTTTGGTATTATTGTTATTTTTTTTATTGAGATCCACTATCTCTTAAAGGGGATCACCTATTTTTGGGTGTTATTCTTTTGTATTGTAAAATGGGAGATCATGTATTTCCATATTTCACAAAAAATGGTCTATTAGACCATTTTTTTTTCATGTGATGTATCCAATATTCTTATAATTAAAATATTCATATGCAAGAATGTTATAATATTTTGTGTCTCCTTGTCTTCATGTTTCCACATTTTTTATAAATTTCTAATTTTAATTATTCTTCTAATCTATTTTATTTGTTGCAATTATTATTGTCCTTTGCCTCTTCATTATTAATATATTTTTTAACATAGTATAAAAGTATAATACTTTATACATGAATTTTAATTTCAACCCAAATTTATACATGAGTACTTTATGTACATGAATTTTAATTTAAGCTCAAATTTATCAATCTACTTGCAAAAGAAGTTGTTCCAATTCTTGATTCTACTTGGTAATAATAATCTTCATTGGTTATATATTTTACATGTGGGTGAACCCACAATAGTTGGTTACACTTTTTTGCCTGAATGGACACTAAACTCTATATTTTTAAAAAAACTTTCAGATTCAAATGCATATTGTTGTTGAACCATTCAAAATTAGAGGATGAAGTAAATTAGAGTCTTTTATGATTTTCTATCTAGATTCTAAATATATTTTTATTTTTTACTTTTTTGAATTTATCTGAATATTTTTTTCTTTCTCCCACGAAAATTGTTATGGTGCTGAAAAAGTCATTTTCAAATAGTAACATTGTTTTCATAGAGCATAACTTTTTTTGTAAAGTAGATATGAATGTGATTCTTTTGAATTTAGTTTTGTAACATCCATACAGAGGGCATGCAATTGGTTTGACAAAATTATCATGATTATTGCATATTTTATTAATATTTGAAGTTGACTAAACCATAATTTTGACATACCTTAACTACATAGCTTATAACTTGTTTTGTATTTATCAAATTTCAATTTATTTTTTTGGATAGAAGGTAGACTCGAAGATGGAGGGCACTATTATTTTTTAATTTTTTTTCCCTTTTTTACTATTTTTCATTGAACGTCAAACTCAGAGGTTTATATTTGATAAAAAACCTACATTCGATTAACGTAAAAAACTATACACATAATAAATTAAAAAATAGTCAAATATATAATCGTTAGAAAGCTAGTTTTGAGTAATTGTTGTATGCAAAAAGATGTCTTCTTATTCTTCCATTTGATCATCGCGCTTGAGGTCTAAAGCCATGAAATTCTCAGAATTTCTTCATAGCTTGCAAACATGGCCTAAACCAGGTACTTTCGATAGAAAGTACTTTCAGGTTTGATGCCATGTTAAACCATCACTAACTTACTTTTGATAGAAAGTCAACTTTGACTTTTGATAGAAACCTAGGTTGGCCTATTTGGTGTCATTTCGGGTTAATAACAATTACATATAAATAAATGTATATTTTTCTCATTTCATTAACCCGAAAGCTGTAAAATAATTCACATTTAGGAGAAGGAAGATATTTTGGCAGGAAACAATTTTGTAAGTTATGATGGGAAATAAAAAGAGAAGGTTAAACAAGAGTACACAAAATTATTCAGAAGAGGCTGAACAAAGACTAGATGAAGAATCACAAAAAAAATATTATCATAGGAAACAAGATATGTCTAGAAGTTGTCTCTCTCTAGATATCCTAAGTTGATGGTCAGGACTTGTCTTAATGAATCATGTAAATGAGATATTTTAATACCTAATTATTTTGTTGTTGTATTGTTGAGTATTCTGTTATGTTATTCTAAAGATGCAAGGTTTGGACTGTCCTTAATTAGATCCACCATCCTTGACTGCATCAAGAGTTCAACTGGACTAATGGGGTAGATAAGAGTTTTAAATGACTGAAATAGAAAGTTAAAGAACAACCTGTTTTAGCACTTCCAGATTTTAATAAGGTGTTTCAAGTAGACTGTGGTGTTAGTGGTACCGCAATAGGAGTAGTTATGAGACAAGAAGGTAAACCTGTTGCTTATTTCAGTGAGAAGTTAAATGATGCCAAGAGAAAATATTTTGTTTATGATTAGGAATTTTATGCTATAGTTCAGGCATTGAAGAAGTGGAGACACTATCTACTTCCTAAGGAGTTTTTTTTTGTATACTGATCATCAAGCTTTGCAATATTTGAATAGTTAAGGAAAGTTGAATCAAAGGCATTTGAAATGGGTTGAGTTTTTACAGAGTTATACATTTGTTTTGAAATACAGGAGTGAAAAGTCTAACAGGATTGCAAATGCACTTAGAAGAAGACAAATATTACTGACAGAGATGCAAATTGAGGTGGTTGGGTTCAAGGAACTCAAGAGTTTATATCCAAAGGATCTTGATTTTGGTGAAGCTTGGAAAGCTTGTAAAGAACCTGTTACTCTAGACAGAATGAAGTGGTTGGATTTCATCATTCAGGATGATATGCTATTCAGAGGAAGTCACTTGTGCATTCAACAAAGTTCTATGAGGGAGAATCTCATCAAGGAGAAGCATAGTGGAGGATTGGCTAGATATTTTGGTCATGATAAAACCCTTTCTCTAGTCAGTGAGAATTATTACTGGCCATAATTGCAGCAAGATGTCAAAAATTTTGTACATAGTTTCAGAGTATGCCAGATGGCAAAAGGAGTGAAGTAAAATATAGGGTTGTATCAGCCATTACCTGTACCACTTAAGCCTTGGGATGATATCAATATGGACTTTGTTCTTGGTTTACCAAGGAATCAACGGGGACATGATTCAATTTTTGTGGTAGTTGACAGATTTTCAAAGATGGCACATTCCATTCCCTGCAAGAAGACTAATGATGTTCTTCATGTAGCAGAATTGTTTTCAGAAGTGGTGAGACTACATGGTTTGCTAAAGAGTATAGTATTAGATCAAGACACTAAGTTTGTTAGATATTTTTGGCGTACATTATGGAAGAAGTTAAAGATAGATTTGAAGTTTAGTTCATCACATCATCCACAGACTGATGGATAGATAGAGGTGGTGAATAGGAGTTTGGGAAATTTGCTGAGATGTTTGGTTGGAGATAAGCCAAAAGGATGGGATTTGATTTTACTACAGGAAGAATTTGCATACAATAGTTCTATCAATAGGAGCAATGGTAAATCACCATTCTAGATTGTATATGGAAGTAGTCCCAGAAATGCTTCAGAGTTGAGAAAGATAGATAAAAGAGAAATAAGTAGTGCTGAAGCTGAGGATTTTGCAGACCACTTGAAGAACATCCATGAGGAGGTGAGAAAGCATATTTCCAAGATGAACGTGCAGTATAAGGCTAAAGAAGATGAGAAAATGAGACATAAAGAATTTCAGGATGGAGATGAAGTCACGGTTCATTTGTGGAAGGAGCGATTTCTAGTTGGTACATATAACAAGTTGAAAATGAAGAAGTTTGGGCCATGTAAGATACTAAAGAAGCATGATTCAAGAAATTCATATGAGGTAGAATTGCCTACTAAGCTGAATATTTCACTAGTATTTAACATTTTAGATCTGAAAGAGTATCATGAGGGAGGTGTTGAGGATGAGATCATAGCAGCACAATAGAATATTCCAACAACTATTTCAGCTACCAAGGCGATTGAGGACATATTGGATAATTGTGTTGGTAGAAGCACAAGGAACATAACATATGAAGAATATTTGGTCAAATGGAAATGATGACCTGTTGAAGATTCGTCATGGATAATAAGGGAGGAGATTAACTGTCTTGGTTTTCCTCTCCACACTTGAGTCGTGACATGGTCACTTCTCAAATTACATCAGGTGTCTGATGCAGGAGCATCCTGGGTGTAAGAGCAATCTTGCATCACCCAAAAATATTTTCAATTTCTTTTCAATAAGGGCTATCTTGTGTAGAGCTGCTATTTTTGGAAAGTTACTATTTTTAGTAAGTTTTTTGTTCTAGCTCATAATGGTCTATTTTCTTTCCTGGAGGTTCATTTTGGTCATATCAGCCTTCTAGTAAAGTTTCATTGCCAGATCAAGTCTAGTTTTGAAGATATTGAAAATTTTTGGTATTGGCAGCAGGGTACAAAAACTTTGAACTCACTTTTGAAGGATTTAGAGGCCCCAGATGAGGTCGAAACTTCAACTAAATGAAGCTTGCTTCATTGAATTGTTGTAGAGCACTTTGTACCCTTTCTGAAATGGGGTTATAATAGTCAATCGGGTCAACGGATGATGACTTATGGTTTTTGGAAGTTGGGTCACCTAAATGGTGGAAAATAATTTTTCTTCAAAAATTTTGTTTGGGTTTCAAAAGTTGTTTTGAGCCGACTCTGATGTAATAAAATGAAAATTAAAATAATTCTAAGTTTGGTCGGCCTTAGAGGCTAAATTTCTGGAACCTTCCCAGGTGGTGAAAAATTGCCTATGTAAGAAGGCCGTAGTGTTGTCTAGGGAAGTTGAGAGCAGTTTAGAGCAGTTTTGGGTAATAATTCGAGGCTTTGTCCTACAAAATATTGTAAGGGAATATGCCCATGTGGCTTTGCATTTTGTAATTCTAAAATTTATAATTCCACATTTATGGAGATAATAAGAAGC